>CAWUDS030007529.1:2073269-2135576 GCA_963859935.3 Lathyrus sativus
TCTTCCTGCATACATTTAGCAAACTCCTTTCCAAGCGTAATATTTGTTGATCCAAATATAATGTCATCTACATAAATTTGACAAATCAACAGATCTTTCTTAACAGTTTTACAGAATAAAGTTGTATCCACTTTTCCTCTGATAAAATTTTTCTTCAGAAGGAAATTGCTTAACCTCTCATACCAAGCTCTGGGAGCTTGTTTTAATCCATAAAGGGATTTCTTTAATTTGAAAACATGATCTGGAAAGTTTTCACTTTCAAATCCAGGAGGTTGGTGGACATATACTTCTTCTTCTATAATACCATTAAGAAAAGCACTTTTAACATCCATCTGATACAGAGTGATGTTATTCTGTGCAGCAAAAGAAATCAGAAGGCGTATAGATTCTAACCTTGCCACTGGAGCATATGTCTCAGTGTAATCAATACCTTCTTGCTGACTGTATCCTTGAGCAACCAGCCTTGCCTTATTCCTTTCTACTTCTCCCTTTTCATTCAGCTTATTTCTGAAGACCCATTTTGTTCCAATAATATTGAATCCTTTAGGTCTAGGAACCAGATCCCAAACTTCATTTCTGGTGAATTGATTCAGCTCTTCTTGCATAGCTATAATCCATTCATTATCTTCCAGAGCCTCATCTACAGATGTTGGTTCTATTATTGACACTAAGCCAAATAAAGAAGATTCAGAAGTTCTGAGAAATGATCTTGTCCTTATTGGATCATCTTTCTTTCCAATTATCACATCTTCTGGATGAGAAGATTTGATTCTGGAAGAAGATCCTCTGACAGTTGGTTTTTCAGAAATTTGCAAGTTGTTTAGTTGGGAGGTCAAAGGTGTAGCATCTGGAGTTGCTTCAGATTCTTTGATTTTTGCCTTTTCTGCCTCTGAGTCTTCAGAGTCTGTGAGAATCACTTCTTTATCTGCAGAACTTTCAAACTGCTTTGGCTTTTCAGAGCCAAGCTTATCATCAAATCTAACATGAATAGATTCTTCAACAATCTGTGTTTCAGTATTGAATACTCTGTAGCCTTTAGAGCGTTCAGAATAACCAAGCATGAAACACTTCTGTGCTTTGGAATCAAACTTGTTCAGATTATCTTTAGTATTAAGCATATAACAAATACATCCAAAAGGATGAAAATAAGAAATGTTAGGCTTTCTGTTTCTCCATAATTCATAAGGAGTCTTTCCAGAAGAGGTCTTACAGACACTCTGTTCTGAATATAACAGGCTGTGTTAATTGCTTCTGCCCAAAAATGTTTTGCCAGATTTGTCTCATTGATCATGGTTTTGTCCATCTCTTGCAATGTTCTATTTTTCCTCTCTACAACTACATTTTGTTGTGGAGTTCTAGGGCAGGAGAAATCATGTGCAATGCCTTTTTCAGAAAAATATTTTTCAAAATGTTTATTTTCAAATTCTCCACCATGATCACTTCTGACTTTAATAATTTTGGAATCTTTTTCAGTCTGGACTTGATTGCAAAAGTCAAAGAACACATAATGAGACTCATCCTTGTGTTTTAGAAACTTTACCCATGTCCATCTGCTGTAGTCATCTACAATGACTAACCCATACTTCTTGCCTCTGATGGATGCAGTTTTCACTGGTCCAAACAGATCAATGTGAAGTAATTCCAATGGTCTGGAGGTAGACACAACATTTTTTGATTTAAAATGAGATTTTGAAAATTTACCTCTTTGACATGCTTCACACAGAGCATCTGAGTTGAACTTCAACTTAGGAAGTCCTCTGACCAGATTGAGTTTATTAATCTGAGATATACGTCTCATATTAATATGCCCCAATCTTCTATGCCAGACCCATTTCTCATCATTCACAGATAAGAGGCATTTCACATTTTGAACTTTAAGTTCTGAAAGGTTAATTTTATAAATGTTGTGTTTCCTCTTTCCAATGAATAGGATAGAGCCATCCTTTTGACATACAACTTTGCAACATTTTTGATTAAAGATTATATCATAATCATTGTCACTTAATTGACTTATGGACAATAGATTATGTTTCAATCCTTCAACTAACAGAACATTAGTAATAGAGGGAAGCTTACCATTTCCAATAGTGCCAGATCCAATGATCTTGCCCTTCTGGTTCCCTCCAAACTTCACGTCCCCTCCAGATCTAAGTTCCAGGCTTTGGAACATAGACCTTTCTCCTGTCATGTGTCGTGAGCATCCAGAGTCCAGGTACCATGATTGGTGTCCTGACTTTGCCGCTAAGAACATCTGCAACAGGAATTATTTTGTCTTTAGGTACCCAGATCTTCTTGGGTCCTTTGGGGTTAGTTGGTTTGTAGGTTTGTCTAAACTTCTGTTTTGCAACATAATGTTTATTCTGACTTGCCTTTGGTTTAAACACATAAGTACTATTCTCAGAGCTTGTGTGTTTAATGTCATTCAAGTGACCAAATTTGAATTGAGAGTACAGAGGTGTCTTCCTGATGAAAAGTTTGTCAACAGGTTTTGGATTGCTTCCAGATGAAGACTCATATCCAATGCCTCTTCTGTTGTTTCCACTAACACACCATAGATCATGGAAGCCATCTTGCTTCTGTCTATGCTCTTAGTGAGAAACCTCTGAAAACTAGAGTCATATTTTTCTAAAATATTTTCACAAGACTTAGTTTCAGAATCAGATTCTTGTTGAGTTCTATCAAAGTCATTTTTGATTTTTAAATTTATTTCTTTCTGCTCAACAAGTTCTGCTTTCAGAAGATCAATCTCAGATTCAAGATTGCTTTTCAGCTTCTTGTATTTGAGTTTGATGTTGTTGTAACTTTTAAGAACTTCTGTTAAAACTTTAATGAGTTCTTCTTTGGTAAGTTTAGCCATTACCTCCTCTGCATCATCATCAGATTCAGATTCTGATTCATATCCAAAGGTACCTTCCTCTTGATCCTCTGTCCTGGCCATCAGTGCAACGTTTGCACATTCTTCTTCTGATTCAGAAGATGACTCACACTCATCTGAGTCATCCCATGTTGCCATCAGAACCTTCTTCTTCTTGTTGAACTTCTTCTTAGGTTTTTCTTTCAGAAGTTTAGGGCAGTCATTCTTGTAGTGCCCAGGTTCTTTGCACTCATAGCACACCACTTCTTTCTTGGCAGATCTTCTGTGACTAGGAGATTCCTTTCTGTTGTCAGATCTTCTGAAGTTGTTAAACTTCTTTCCCTTGTGCTTCCAGAGTTTGTTAATCCTTCTGGACAGCATGGACAACTCATCTTCTTCTTCAGAAGAAGATTCTTCAGAGCTTTCTTGAATAACCTGCAAAGCTTTAGCAGTTTTGTTAGATTTTAAAGCTATGGATTTACCTTTATCTTTCTTCTGGGGTTCATCTTCCTCCATCTCAATTTCATGGCTTCTCAAAGAACTGATAAGTTCTTCTAAGGAGATCTTGTTCAGATCTTTTGCCATCTTCAATGCAGTCACCATTGGTCACCATTGCCATCTTCAATGCAGTCACCATTGGTCTCCATCTAGTGCGCAACACGTTTTCTCCAGCATCAAGTAGCGAGATTCACAGTCTGTGAACTTTTTACTCAAATAGTAAATGGCATGCTCCTTTCTGCCCGTCTCGTCGTGCTGACCGAGAACACACCCCATACTATTCTCAAGAACTGTCAAGTACATGATTAAAGGCCGTTCAGCCACTGGGGGTATCAAGATCAGAGGTTCCTGCAGATACTGTTTTATCTTGTCGAATGCCTTCTGGCAATCCTCATTCCAGATAATCGCCTGATCTTTCTTTAACAGCTTGAACATCGGTTCACACGTGGCCGTGAGCTGAGAAATAAACCTTGCAATGTAGTTTATTCTGCCCAGGAAACCACGAACTTCTTTTTCTCTTCTTGGCACTGGCATTGAAGGTGAGATAATACTTAGAAGGGGGGTTGAATAAGTATGGAAAATTAATACTTAGAAATAATCACACAATTATTTTTATCCTGGTTCGTTAAACAACTACTCCAGTCCACCCTTCCAGAGTGATTTGCCTTTCTCAACAAGTACTTAATCCACTATTAAATCAAACTGATTACAATAGTATCACCTAAGAACTACAGTTCTTAGTCTTCTCAAGAGCTACTGATTCACACTGAATCCTCTTAAGGAAAATCCTTTACAAACAATGTAATTTAAATACAAGAGTTTTTAATGCTTCTATAAAGCTATAATCACAACAGTGATTTTTCTCTTAAGTTTTAAGTACAATGAGATTCTATGAAGAATAAGAATGAAAGCTTATAGAATATTGTGATTTCTTTTCAGCAAGAGTGTAACTGAAGAATGAAGTGAGAAACTCCTTTTATAGGCAGCTGAATCATGCACGTTGAAAAGAGAGTCCAAAAGGTCTGAGCCTTTTTGTCTTCACATGCACTGACCTTTCCTTGAAATAGATGGCACAGATAAATCCTTTTTGTCTGTGTAAGTGTGTCTAGCACAAATAAGGAAAGAGACGTTGAATAGTTCCAACGGATATATTCTTGAAAAACACTTCTTCAGTTTCAGCAAGTTCTTCAGAGTCTGAATAAATCAGAGTCTTCTGATGAGATTCAGAACTATGCTGTATTAGAGTCTTCTGCAGCGTGTGTGCTTCTAGCATGTTGATCATCAGAGCATCTTGACACAGAACTTCAGTACTTGGCAGCGTAAGTACATTCAGAAACTTCTGTAGACTAATGCTTTGAAAAACTCTTCAATCAATATTCTTCTATACTTCTGATGCTTCAGCTTCAGATGCTTCTGATTATCTTCAGATGCTTCTGACTATCTTCAGATGCTTCTGACTCAGAATGTTCTGGAGCTTCTTGCTTCAGATCCTTCTGGAGACTACGCTCAGGATCTTTTGTAAGGAGCAAACAGATTCTTCTGTAAGGTGCATCTGGCGCTTCAGAGTCAGAATAGCTTCTTGTATTCAAGGCAGATTTGCTTCTAGAGAGTTAATATAATTTTAATCTGCAGTAAAACTCTCAAACAAATTTTAGAGTATATAATTCTTAAATATAAATTTCCCAACAGTTATCATCAAAACAAAGAGTAATTATTAAGAACCAATCTGTGTTCTAACAGGCATTTCTTGTATCGCTTTTATCTTCGCAGGATCAACCTCGATGCCTCTTTCACTCACGATAAACCCCAGTAACTTTCCGGACCGTACTCCGAAAGTACACTTGTTAGGATTCAGCCTCAACCTGAACTTCCTAAGTCTCTCAAAAAGCTTCAGCAAATTGACCAGATGTCCCTCCTCCATTTGGGACTTCGCAATCATGTCATCAACATAGACTTCAATCTCATGATGAATCATGTCATGAAACAGAGTAACCATAGCTCGTTGGTAAGTGGCCTCTGCGTTCTTCAGACCGAAAGGCATTACCTTATAGCAAAATGTTCCCCAGGGAGTGATAAACGTAGTTTTCTCCATGTCCTCCGGCGCCATCTTGATCTGGTTGTAACCGGAGAAGCCATCCATGAACGAAAACACGGAGAACTGAGCTGTATTGTCGACCAACACATCAATATGACGCAGCGGGAAATCATCTTTAGGGCTCGCCCTATTCAAATCCAAATAATCGACGCACATTCGCACCTTACCGTCCTTCTTCGGTACAGGCACTATGTTGGCAACCCACGGAGGGTAAGTAGTGACCGCTAAGAAGACAACATCAAGCTGCTTTTTCACTTCTTCTTTGATCTTAACAGCCATATCTGGTCGCGTCCTCCTAAGCTTCTGCTTAACGGGAGGACAATCTTCTCGCAGAGGCAAGTGGTGGACCACGATGTCAGTATCAAGTCCGGGCATATCTTCGTATGACCAAGAAAAGACGTCACTATACTCTCTTAGCATCTCGACCAGTCTTCGCTTAACATCACTCTGCAATGCAGCCCCTATCCTGACGTTCTTGACAAGTTCTTCAGAACCCAGATTCACAATCTCGATCTCCTCTTCATGAGGCAGAATAATTTTCTCTTCTTGTTTCAACAAGCGGGCCAACTCTTCAGGAAGGTCTTCGTCTTCATCAATCTCTTCTTCGACTTGATAGATCGGGCAATCGAAGTCGAAGTGAGTCGTAGAAGGTCCAGAGTTGATGTCATCTGTTATGTGGATCCTGCAATAACAAGGGTTAAGCTTAAAAAAAGGATATGCAGGTTAGCACAAACCCCATTGCCATTTTATTGTTTTTCAAAACAAATATAAAACAGGAATAACAGAGATCACAATATTTAAATACGAAGAAAAACGCCTTTTGATTTATTGATAAAATGCATGTACATAATCAAATGAGGCCCTGACAATAAAACCACTATGCCCCGGGTAGGACATAAGGTTGTACAATGATTGGAAAAAGTAAATCATTACTCTTCGCTTGTCATCTGGATGATATCCTTGACGAACCAATTGTTGAGGCTCTCGCCTGGCTTGCTTGGCTGGATCCAAGAGTCGAGGTCATAGTCGCTATCTCCGCTGTCTTTAGACACTGCGTTGACGCTTTCAAATATCACCCCGCCACTGGTAAACTGGATCGGCCCTTTACCTCGAGACGCACTGCTAGAAGAGGGGGCTTCAGCTCCAGGAGAGTATCCCAACCCAAACTTGTCTTGCTTGTTAGGTATCTCCAAAATTCGCCCCTAGCCTGGGGTAGATCCGGCTTGAACAACGGCCCGGGCTTCTTTGAATGAAGAGAGAGTCATTTCTGGCTTCTCAGTGGCTACAGGAGCTACGTCCTTGACTTTAACAGCTTCGAACGCTTGGCATAGGGTTTCGTGGATTTCCCCATCCATCTTAACATACTTGAAGGACGACAAATGGCTCACCATTATGTCTTCCTCGCCGCAAACGGTCACGATGCTACCTCCGACAGCGTACTTGAGTTTCTGGTGCAACGTGGAGGTCACGGCTCCAGAAGCATGGATCCACGGCCGGCCCAAGAGACAGCTGTAAGCAAGCATGATGTCCATAATGTAAAAGATCGCTTCGAATGTTTCCGGCCTGACTTGGATTGGCAGGGTCACCTCCCCGAAAACATGGCGTTTGGTTCCATCGAACGCCTTCACAACCAGATCACTGGGTGTGCAAATCACTCTGTGAGTATCTAACTTCATTAATGCCTTCTTCGGAAGAACATTGAGTGACGACCCCGTGTCCACCAACACGTGAGACATAATCGTTCCCCTACACTCTATCGAGATGTGCAGGGCGCTATTGTGGTTCCTCCCCTTCGGCGTCAGCTCTAGGTCAGTGAACCCTAACCCATTTCCAGCATTCACGTGGGCTACGACCTCTTCTAGCTGGTTTACCGATATTTCCTGCGGTACATATGCGGCGTTCAACACCTTCGGCAGTGCGTTGCGGTGTGCTTCAGAACACAACAACAGGTTCAGGATGGAAATCTTCGAGGGTGTCTGATGGAGATGATCCACAATCTTGTAGTCACTCTTTTTAATCAACCTCATAAATTCCTCGGCATCTTTAACAAGAAAGTCTTTGTCTACCCCCCGAGCAATCTCTTCAACGACTTTACTTTTACCTTTATCAGTTGCATCAGCTCTGTCTGCTTTGTCCGCCACGATCTCAGGTGGTGCAAACACTCTCCCGCTGCGAGCGATTCCACTAATGCCCGCAAGGTTCTCCACAGACGACCCAAACGGTTCTAGTTCCAACTTCTGTCCGTTGCAGTAGACTTCAGCCCCATAATGCCATGGGACAATGTTAGTGCTTTCGAACGGTATCGGCCCAGCTTTGGTGATAGTAATCGTAGGCGGTCTGGGCGCAGAAATAGTTATCGTTTGGCGAGGGATAGTGATGGTGGCAACCTCATCATCTTGCTTCAGCATTACCTCTCCCGATCCGCTTTCGGACCTTCGGCTAAATTGCAGGATCCCCTCGGTCATCAGACTTTGAATCCCCTCTCTCAACGGTTCACATCCATCAAGACTTGTCGCACAGCCCATACACAGCTCTCCGCAACCTGGAAAGAAACCCCTTTTCATCAGCTTAGCTTTAACGAAGCTAAGCGGCGTCTTCAGATCTCTAACGTCATTCAACAAATCCAAACTCTTGTCTTCAATAATGGCGTTTACTCCACCTCCCCTATGATTCGGCATAGGGTTCTTCGTGACGTTTGGCACATTATCTGAGAAGTTGATGATCTTGGCGTCCACCATGTCCTGCACCTTATGCTTGAAGGCTTTGCAATTTTCTATCGTGTGGCCCGGTGCCCCTGAGTGAAATTTACAAGTTGCGTTTGCGTCATAACCTGGTGGAGGTGCCCCTGTCAAGGGAGCCAGGGTTCTCTTCTGGATCAACTGTAGCTGAAGCAAAGTCTACAATAGTTGCGCGTACGACATGGGCGGTGTCTCGAGGTGACGGCTCGACAGAGGTGCCCGGTTCTGATACTTTCTGTACCCTTGTTGATTCGGTTGCTGCTGCTGCTGTGGCTGTTGAACTGCCGGGATAGTTATGCTGGCCACCTGTTGGTGAGGGCCTTTACCCTTCCTTCGAGCGTTGGACACAACGCTCATTTCTCCTTCCCGTCTTTTGCCACTATAAAGTTTCTTTCCGCCTCCTCCAGCTGAGGATGACTCACCTTGAATTTTCCCGAGTTTGATCCCATTTTCGATGTGCTCACCCGTGATAATGAGATCTGAGAAGGTTCCACACATACCGCTGACCAATTTCTCATAATAAACCCCTGGGAGGGTGGCCACGAACATCTGCACAAGCTCACGTTCAACCATCGGCGGCTGAACCCTGGCTGCCAACTCACGCCACCGCTGGGCGTATTCCTTAAACCCTTCGTTGTTCCTTTGCGACAGATTCTGCAGTTGGACTCGGTTCGGGGCCAAGTCGTTATTGTATTGATAGTGGTGCACGAATGCTTCAGCAAGGTCCTTCCACGTGCGTACATTGGTAGGTTCCAGACTCATGTACCATTCGAGGGAGGGCCCGGACAGACTGTCTTGAAAGAAGTGCATCAGCAACTTTTCGTCCTCAGAATGAGCTGACATTTTCCTGTAATACGATCTCAGGTGGACGCGAGGGCAAGTGGTGCCCTTGTACTTTTCAAAGTCAGGTACCTTGAACTTAGGAGGCACCTTGAAATCAGCAATCAGTCCCAACTTGGACATATCAACACCCAGGGTGTTCTGGTTCTCGATATTTCTCATCTTATCCTCGAGTGCCTTGAACCTTAGCCGTGCTTCAGCAGTCAGCTCCCCTTCAGCACCTCTCTGAGAGAACACATCGTCTTGACGGTCTTCTAACCACGGCTGAGGCCCGAACAGATTCCCAACACCTGCATTGCCGTTGCCCAGCCCAACATTGACGTTAGCTTCAAGACTCCCATTACCGACACCCGTCGTATTGCCGTTGAGTCCCATGTTAGCTATCACATTGTCGTTGGCACTGCCATTCCCCCCGGTCACGGGGACGCCATTCTGAGGAGTTTCAACTAGTGGAGGGGTAGGCACAGTCCCACCATGGAGTACGCCATTGCTATCGACCCTTGAAATCAGAGGCTGAATCAAAGTTCTGAGCTGATCCTGGCCATTGGCGACCGCTTGCATGAGCTTCATGAAGCGATCCATTCTTTCGCGGAGTTCCTGAACATCAGTTTGCACTTGCTCCATGATTCTGATTTGATTTGCTCTGGTCAGATAGCGGTAGATAGGTCTCTGATCAATCCTAAAACAACCTGAAACAACCTGAAAACACAAAAGGGTTAGAAAAAACGACAAAGTGCTCGTTATGCAAATGCTTCATGCAAATGCAAACGTGTGTCTGTGCGTTAGGGAGATTTCCCCCGATCCTAGTGCCTGAGTGCCAGTGCTGATAATAAGAAGTCTGAGTCCAATCATGGAAATAACATCTCATATACATGAAGGAAGCCCATCAAGGCAGTACCCAACATCAGTGAGTACAAGACGAATCAATCAAAAGGAATACAAATAGTCAAGCACGACCACGGGCGCAAAACTCTTCTAGCAACCCCTTCGTTTCTAGATGATCAGGCCGAGTGAGCAACCCTTCGACGAGTAACTCCTTCTGCATAATGGTGTATTGAAGACCTTCGACCGAATCTTCCCATGCTCCTTCGCCGAAACAATCCTCTAGCTTCTGCTTCTTGGATTCAAACATCAGTTTGCGCTCCTTCAGGTTAGCAAGAGCCCTGTTGAGCTGGCCTTCAGCGGCATATCTGCGAGCGGTTTCTTCATCAAACCTCTTTTCACTAGCCTTCACTTGGACCTTCAGCTTGGAGATCTGTTGCATCAACTTATCCTCCTGCTCTTTCCTGTTGTCTAGGGAGGCCTTCTAGTGTTGGTTGAACTTGGATATCCTCCGATACGCTTCGTCCAAGTGCTGCTTCTTCGTGGCCAGCACATCGTTGACAGCTTTGAAGTCTTGACCCATGCGCTCACGCTCGGCTATCTGCTTAGTTAAATCTGTCCCCAGCTGGTTCACCAGCTCTGTCTGCCTCTTGAAGGAATGAACGGCTTTGTTTCTCTCGCTTCGGAGCTGCGCCAATTCTTTCTCCAGTTCTTCATTTTCCCTCTTCAATTCATCTCTCTCAGCTAACACCTGATTATGTTGCTGAATGGGCACGGTAGTAGGCTCTTCAATCATCGGAGGGCTTTCTGGCTTGGCAGGAAGAAACGACATCCCTATAGCATCTGCTCTGGCTCTGATCCACGTCACATACGGAGGGTAGGCTTGGTTATTGCCTCTCCCCAGCAATGGTTTTCCCTTCTTACTGATGCCATTCCAAGCGCGCTGAAGCTTAGATAACAGATCCCCCTCTAGAAGACCAGTGAGGTACAGAGATTCCTGTACCTCTTCATCCTTCGGCGGAGCTCTCAAAGCATAAGCAAACTGTCGGACCAGCAAAGACGGATTATAGTTTATACAGCCCTTCCTTCCTATCAAAGGCACGTTCAGAAACCCGCTGCTGCTGAAGATAATCTCGGTACCTAACGTATCTTTGTCAAACCAGTCAATATCCTCCGCTGATAGACTCATCAAACGCTTGGACCACTCAGATGTGGCTGCAGACGAAGCAAAGGGACCCCTCTTGGGTAGATGACTATCAAGCCATTTATAGAGCAGGGGCACGCAACACGAGACATTCTTGCCCCTTATGTTCTCGTTTTTGTAGTGGATGGAATGGTAGACATCTCCTATCAAGGTAGGGACTGGATTCCCTGAAGCGAAGATGCGAAATGCGTCGAAGTCTACAAAGTCGGGCATATTGGGGAACAGAATGATGCCATATATGCACAGAGCGAGAATGGCGTTGAATACGACCCAACATCTGTCTTTGGCGCACTGCTGATCCTTCCCCACTAAGAACTGCAAGGAGAAACCAGGAACCTTGTTCCATCTAGACAAAACCAACTCGGAGGCATCCAAATGAAGTGAAAGAGCTAGACTAACCAGATTAGGCTCAGCATCCATATGAACAAAAGGAATCTGCCTCTTCAATCATGATGAGTTGACCTTGGAATCATCCTTATAGAATCTCAATGCATCAATCCATGATCACATGGCCTTTGAATTAGGTCTCAACCTTCCTCAAATCATCAGTTGACTTAGGGTTGACCCAGTCAAACCCTAATTACACCACTCATGGCTGAGTCTTCTTAATTTTGCATAATGACCTCTCTAGGCTTCATGATGGCTTTCAAGACATCTCATAAGCTCTCTCAAGGCTTCAAGTCCACTTCATGGCTTCAGAATCATCTGAGGAGCTCCCACAACTCTCAAGTTAGGAGGCACACAACCTTGGTTTCAACCACTCTTTCTGAGGATCTTCTGACTCCTCTGACAAAGGTATCTACCCTTGAACACTTGAATAACCTTCTTGGCTAGCTTCATAGTCTTGTGTAGCTCTTGATTGGTACTCATACCTCTTGATCTCCTGCATACATGTCAATGAAATGCAAATGATAATGCTAATGTGAATGAAATGAAACATAAGCTAGGTAAAGAGAAGTTGGTCAAATTTTGGGGTGTAACAGCTGCCCCTATTCAAACGGCTTGAACCTGACTGGGTGAGAAGCAAACGGCTCTCAACCAATCAAGGTGCGAGACGGTTGAATACCGACAAACCCGGAAATTTGCCAACTGCACAAGTACACGGTACTCAGATGGGGACAAATCTTCGAAAACTGAAATATTAGCTGCACGGCAACTAGCTGGAGAATTGGTCACACGGTAACTGGTAATACACGGTCGATCATGCCGTCAGGCATCAAGATTCCTCGGGACTCATCAGGTCAACAATCAAGTTAATCATGCCGTCGAGCATTCAAAGAAAACTTTCGGGCATCAGCCGGACTTCATCAGTAAGTCGGGAATAGAGCTCTCAGTCGATCATGAACCGATTGGGGATATCCAAATTTCCGCCATCAGGCACTCTGCTTCAGCTGAGGGAACTGCTTCGTCAATATGGTTGGACTTCAATCATCAAGTCTTCGAGGGAAGTTTTAACTTCGCTGTTCAGAACCCTGCTGGGGATGACGCATCTCCGCTGGGGATTCTGGAGATCTATCAAGTAACTCTGCTTCGGGGATCCAGAAAGGTCTTGACAAGGTGTGCTAAAGGTCTTGACTTAACAAAGTCAAAGGGATAAAGTTCTCTTAAAAGTCCTAATGACTCTAACAAGGTCAAAGAGGAACTAAAAAAAATATGAGCTATCTATGACATTGAGTCAATAGAGAGAATTTCATTTGGAACTAGGGATACAAGGCAAATCTTGAGGATGGGAGCTAACAAGCTACATCACTTGGGGAAAATTATCAAAGCACACATACATTCATTCAAACATGATGAACATATATAGATAAAGGTAACAACCAAGGAGGTATATGCAAGCATATAACAACATCAAGCAAAGATAATAACAAGGTTACAACCAAGTATATCCATGGAAGAAATCAAACCAAATGATTACAACCAAAGGTAAACATAGACGTTAAAACATATAAAAGGGGATGAGATAAGGTTCTTAGAAGACCAAATATCACAAGCATAAGTGAATCATGCATAAGTCAAAACATTACTTACCATGGCAAAGTTTCGAGATCAACACGCACAAACCATAACAATATTTAAGCATGGAACACATAGAGGATCATGTATAAGTCAAAACATTACTTATTGTGGATATGAGCCAAGTAGAGGTGACAACCAAAACAACTTGAAGATGTGTGGGACATGTGTGTATAATCATGTGATTTATGGTGAATCATGTTAGAAAAATAGGTAACAACCAAACATGCAAAAGGAATTCAATCATGGATTAGTAAACAATAATGAGAAACATATCAAAGACGATTCATGTATACTTGAACATGTTCTAAAGATAAAACAACAAGTGTATGAAAACACTCAAGGTAAGGTAACAACCAAGGTTTTAAGATATGCATTCATATGTGAAAATGAACTTGAAAAGTGATAAACATCATGTAACAAAAAGGGCATGCAAATTCACACATCAAGTGAGATTCATACAAAGTATATTGAGGGCATACAAGAAAAGAGAATCAATGGAATCAATCACAAAGATCAAAGGAAATCCTAAGAAACCCTAAAAAGTCATAAACTTTGAACATGCACAAGGGAAAAAAAAATAATCCTTTTTTTAATTTTCTTGATATGGAAAGAAAATAAACATTCTCATGTGTGGGACAACCAAACATGTGCGGGACATGTGTGTATAATCATGTGATTTGTGGGGAATCATGTTAGACAAATAGGTAACAACCAAACATCCAAAAGGAATTCAATCATGGATTGGTAAACAATAATGAGAAACATCTCAAAGAAGATTGATGTATACTTAAACATGTTCCAAAGATAAAACAACAAGTGTATGAAAATACTCAAGGTAAGCTAGCAAACAAGGTTTTAAGATATGCATTCATATGTGAAAATGAACTTGAAAAGTGATAAATATCATGTAACAACAAGGGCATGAAAATTTACACATAAAGTGAGATTCATACAAAGTATATTGAGGGCATACAAGAAAAGAGAATCAAAGGAATCAATCACAAAGATAAAAGGAAAGCCTAAGAAATCCTAAAAAGTCATAAACTTTGAACATGCACAAGGGCAAGAAAAATAATCCTTATTTAATTTTCTTGATATGGAAAGAAAATAGACATTCTCATGAACATTTAGCAAAAAGAGTGGGAAACAAATGATAAAAATAAAAAAAGTTATGATTAAATCAATATATGAAGAAACACATGAAAATAAGTGATAAAAATAAATGGAAATGCATCCCAAGGGACTTGAACTCATGCAACTAGGGTTACTACCAAAACTTTAGCCATCTGGCATGCGCGCGCATGTGAACATTGAATGTAAACATGAAATAAAATATGAAAATCATGATCGAACAAGGAAAAGAATAACAAAAGGTCTGGGGGGATCGAACCCTAGAACCTTCACTAACACACTCTCCTTCTTGACCAGCGGTGTTGCACCCTCATCCAATATGTATATGCCTCAAAATTGTTTTAAAGTAGAAACACCTTAACACGGCCACCTCAGCTCCATGTCATGCCCAATCATCTCCACTTCAGCTTCATCTTCTTCAGTATCCTCTCTCTCGCTCGTGCCCTAGAACATCATCCATGGCTAGAACTTCTCTTCTTCATATCTCTCTCGTTTCTCAATCATTTTAAATGAAACCAAAACTAAAGTTGAAGCATTTTTCAAGGAGAATCCAAATATTATACTTGTTTAAATTAAATCTAATAGCATAGCACACAAGGAAACCAACAACAATGCAACACAACAAAAATATTACATGTCAAAACGTTACATGTGCTACTTGTATGAAACAAACAGTGGTTGAAACAACTAAAGCATGATAATATCTACATGTTTGCTTCATAAATGAAATAATGCATGAATCATGAGAGTCAAATAACACAAAGCTTACCTCTTGGAGAAGGTCTAAGGCTTCTTCTCACCAATTGCAGTTGTAAGATAGTAATCTCTACAACTTTGTTGAGCCTTTTAGAGTGAGCTTGAATGATTGAACAAGCTGGAACTGGCTTCTAAAGCAGAACACGACCCTTCTTGCAATAATGGAGGTTGAAGATGGTGCAGGTTGTTTGAGATGTTACAAAGATACTTCAATGGTTTGAATGCACTCTATGGAGTATCTAGAGAATGTTTGTGGAGTTGGTTTACCAAATGCACGAGCAAACTCTGTGTTTGGGGTGTTCTTGCAATTTTGCAAGAACTTGGGATTCTGAGTATGCAAGGAGTTTTGAGAAGTTTTTCTACAGTAACCTTCTCTTTTTTCACTGAGGATTGATGTTCTATTTATAGGAGAAGTGGAGGATTTGTGGTCTAGTCAGAATTCAAGTTTTTGCCAACTATCCATTTGGATTCAAAAGAGTTTGTGATGATGGTTTTTGTGTGGTTCAAGGAAGCAAGTACAAGGTGGTTGAACTTTGAGAATGCTTCTGCAAATAAACTTGTACTTAGGAGGCTGAGGGAGTGGCTCTATACTGAAATGGTGGAGAGACCATTCTTTTCAAAAATGGAAGTGTTCCCTTTATGCCATAAATGGAATAACCTCTTGGTTTATGCCTCAAAACCTTGTGTAATCACTTGAACTTTTGTGCAATACTATGATCAAAACAGACCTTGCAATTAGACAACTCAAATCACCAATATTTGCAACAAAATATTGGTTTTACATCATGTTATGTCAAGTAGAAGTCTTGAATTTCAAGCTCTTGGACTCCAACTTCTTCTCTTCGAAACTCCTAGCTCACAAATGCTATGAAGGAGTTCTTGTACTTTTTGGAAAACCCTAAACACGACCTACAACTTTCATTTTTTTGAGAATTTCTTGAATCCAAAGGGATCTAGGTGAAAACTAGCCTTGAAGTTGGCTAAAAACTTGTAGTAGCAAAGTTATCTTGGAAAATTTGAAGTGTTTTTGAAATTCTTCCAAACTTTGAGGCTTCATAACTAAAAATCTAAGCATCCTTTGCTCATAGGTCATTAGGACACTCTTGTAGTACATGAGGAGATCTACACATTTATCTTTAGAACTCACAAAATGGATGTGTGGATTGAAAGTTATGACCTTCCAAAGTTGGCACCAAAACTAGGGTTTTTCCACACTTAGAAAAAAAATCCAAGTTTTCTTCTTATGCAAGAAACCTCTCAAATCTTGATTTCTCATGAAAAAACTCATGGATTGAACATATCTTGATGAAATTTGGCTTGGATGCTCTAATTTGAACCAAAAACCCTAAAAGTCAAAGAGTTGACTTTGTTAGATGAATTTAGAATCAGAAGAATTCAACTGTGTGATCTTCAATGAATTTGCCACTTGGGACTTCTCAAACATCATAGTTTGTCTCCAAAGATGTGTATGAACATGTTGAGTCATGTCTCAAGGCTTGGGATCATGCTTGGATCAAAATTCAAAGGCACAGTTGACTTTTCTTGATAAAAACCCTAATTTGGGACCAGATGAAATTGGGCTTCAATTGACTTGCAATGAGATCAATTAAGACTTGATTCTTGTTTAATATAACCTTCTTGAAGGTAAGGAGACTTGATTTGATGATGATCAATCCAAAACATTGAATGATCAGGCAACCATCCTCTTCCACAACTCTGTCAAACTGCAGACAACCTTCATTAATCAAATTATCCTTCACAAAGCTTAAAGGGGTCTTCAACTCTTCAAGATCCATGATCAAATTTAACCTCTCCCCCTCTATCATAGTATTAGTCCTGACAACACCATGATTCAGAATTGGTTTTGATTTACATTTGGGCCTTCATTAGTGAAGTTGATCGCCTTCAAATCAAGCAAATCCTGGACTTTCTGCTTGAATGCTTTACAATTGTCAATATGATGGCCCATAGCTCCTGAGTAGAACTCACACCTTGCATTTGCATCATAACCCGGAGGAGGCGCACTAGTGAGAGGTGACAAGGTTCTTTTCTGAATTAGTTGTAACTGAAGCAAATGCTGTAATAGTTGAGAATAAGGCATTGGTGGTGTCTCAAACTGTCTGTTAGTCATTCTTCCTCTATCCTGGTAATGGCGAGGTGCATTAACTTGTTGCTTTGGTGCAGCCGAGATGGCTACACTAGCAACTTGTTTGTTATAATGAGGTTGCGCTCGACCTTTACCTCTGTAAGAAGATATTGAACTGACATCCCCTTCTCGTTTCTTTGGATTTCCATTATACGGCTTTTTCATTCCTCCAGATGAGGATCCTTCTCCACTATGTATCTTCCCTGTCTTGATACCATTTTCTACTATCTCCCCTTCCATAACCATATCTGAGAAACTCCCTGACATACAACCAACTAATTTTTCATAGTATGTCCCGGGTAATGTAGCCATGTCCATATCAACCAGCTCTCCCTCCATCATCGGAGGCTGCACTCTAGCTGCTAAATCCCGCCACCTCTAGGCGTACTCCTTAAAACCTTTATTGCTTCTTTGCGACAAATTCTGTAGTTGTACCCCGGTTGGTACCAAGTCACTGTTATATTGGTAGCGGCGAACAAAAGCTTCCCCTAACTCCCTCCAGCTTCTTATGTGAGTCCTCTTTAACCCCATATACCTTCCTAGAGATGGCCCTAATAAACTGTTCTAGAAAAAGTGCATCAATAACTTTTCATCGTCGGAATACACAAACATCTTTCTGAAATACGCCCGGAGATGCACTCTATGACAAGTCATCCCTTTGTACTTGTCGAAATCTGGTACCTTGAACTTAGGGGGAATTATGACCCCTAGTACAAGTCCCAAATCTGACATGTCGAGTTCCAAATGATTTTGGTTCTCGTAGGCTTTCATTTTCTCCTTAATTAACTTGAATCTTTTATCAGCTTCTGAGGGAAGACCAACATCCATGTCCCTCATTTAAAAGACGCCTTCTTGATTATCTTTCTCCCACTAGGGACCAGCAGCCCCATGCACAACACACACACACACTACCTCCAACACCTCTTATATAAACTCTACCATGAGGACCTCCGCCTGGAGGGTTAACAACTGTGGGAATACCATTTCCTTGAGGAATACTACCATCAACAGGAGGAGGAATAGCAGCAGTCCCTCCGTGTAAAATATCGTTTCCATCAACCCGTGCTATCAATGTTTGAACCAAAGTTCTTAATCGTTCCTGCTCGTTGGCCATGTACTGCATCATTTACATGAACTGCGTCATACGATCTCTGACTTCCTGGAGCTCATTCTAGACCTGGTCTATAACTCTTTGCTGATTTCCCTGTGTAGAATATCTGTGAAAACCCGATTCCACAATCCTGTCAACTGATACAGAAAACTAAGCAGAGATAAGGGTGTAGTCTCCGGGAACACTTGCTATGCAAATGAAAATGATAATGCAAAATGAAAACATGTATATGTGTTTAGGGAGATCTCCCCCTTGATTCTAGTTCCACAAATAATAATAGAACAATAGAGATAAATGGAAGGATCAAAAGCCTCACTCATAAATAAAATGAGAACCAAAAGTCATTATACACGACCCACCAATGAGAAATACAACTGAATACAAGTCAGTGACCCCGCCCGACAAGTCTGGTGATGGTAAAAAATACAAGAAAGGAAAGACTACTGAGATACAACATCACTGCAGACAGCTTTCTTCAACCACTGTAGTCTTTATACCACGTATGAGCTTCTTCAAGAAGCTTCTTTGTGTCTGGATGCTCTGGTCTCACAATCAGTTTCTAGATGAGGGAATCTCTCTGCAAATTATATCCTTCAAACTTTGAATATATTCGTCTCTGCAATCACCAAGGATATCTTCAAGCTTTGGTTTCTTCACTTCAGCTCTCACCTTGAGTTCTTCAAACGCTGACAAAGTTTCTCGCATCATTTGTTCACTTGTACATCTACGAGATGCCTCTGCTGAAACTTCTCTCTCTTTAGCTTTGAGTTGCATCTTCAATTTTTCAATCTACTTATGAAGCTCATTCTCTCTACCCTTGTTGGCAGTCACTATAGCGTTCCACTGATTATTGAACTTAGATATTTCCAGATAGGCTCTATCCAATTCTTTCTTTTTATGCTTCAAGACGTATCTCAGTACTCTTTAGATCTTGACCAACTCGTTCTTGTACCTGGATTTCTTCAGCTAGCTCCTTCTCCCTTTTAGCCAAGGTTTATGTCTTCACTTTAGCTAAGTAAACAACTTTGTTCTTGTCATGCTTCAACTGGCTAATCTCTTTTTTCAGTTCTTTGATTTCTTTACACAGCTCTTCTTTATCTTCCCAAAGCTTATTGTATTTCAGGATATCAACTATTGTAGGCTCTTCAACTATGAAAGGGTATAAGGGTTCTTCAGCAGGAAAAGGCAGCAATATCTTCTCAACTCTCTTGTGAATCCAATCCAAATAAGGGTCATAAGCTCTACAGTCGCCCTTACCCAAAGAGAGCTTCCCTCTTTTATGAACCTTTCCCCATGCTTCCATCAATCTGGCTAAAATATCTTAATCAGCTACTCCGGCGAAGTACAGAGATTCATGCACTTCCTCATCATTTGGGTGTCCTTTCAAAGCATACCCAACTTGTCTAACAGCAAGAGAAGGGTTATAATTGATTCCCCATTTTCTTCTCATCAACGGTACATTAGGAAAGCTACCACAACTGAAGATAATCTCTATGCCAAGCAGATATCGGTTAAACCAGACAATATCTTTAAGTGTCAAACCCATGAGTCTTTTAGACCATTCAAATGTAATCCTTGTATCAACAAAAGCTCCAGAACAAGGGAGATGATATAGAAACCACGTGTGGAAAAGCGGTGTGCAACAAGAAATAGTTTTTCCTCTCATCTTTTCATTCTTATAGTGTACTGAATGCTAAAGAAGGAGAGTGGGTACAGGGTTGTTGGAAATGAAGATGCGAAAAGCGTCCATATTAATGAAATCTGGTATGTTGGGAAACAATATGATGCCATATATACATAGAGCCAGAATAGCGCTAAAAACTACCCAACAACCTTCTTTAGCATATTTCTGGGCTTTACCCACCAAGAAAGATAGGGAAAAGCCAGAAACTCCGTTTCTATAGACCACATCATCAATTAAATCAGACTTACTCAAATAAATAGAATTAGCAAACTTTTCAAGATCAGGCTCCTCGTATGAATGAAATAAAGGAACTTCATCTAAGAATGGAACACCCAAATAAAAGCGAACTCCTCCAAAGTAGGAACCGACACATAGTCTTGAAACGTGAAGCAGCATAGTGGAGGGTCATAGAACTGTAGTAAAGCATGAATGGATCCTTGCTCATAGTTTGTGACTTTACAAACAAGACATATGATCCTCCCATAATACTTTCTGAAATCTTCAAGAACGCCAGGATCAGCCATAGAAATAAGACCAAATAAAGGTCCCAACTCTGACAATGAAAATTTGTATATCATGATCTTCTTCATCTCAGCCTCTATCTCGATAGCAAATCAGATTACTAGAATCAAAGGGAAGACAAGAACCAGAGAACACACAAACATGCAATGTTAATATGCAAGATGATTAGGAAAATGCAGACAAGGGGATCAAGGTATCCAATGCCGTTGTGTTGTTGACAGACTAGAACCAGAGCTCCGCTCAAATAAGAAAACCCTGAAATCCAAAACTCTGACAGGAAACTATAGTATCCAAGGTCAAAGGTTCGCTCTAACAAGAAAACCATAAAACCGGGTTGGTTGGAGGTCAAAATTTCCTGCAAAACCCATACCTTTCACAAGTAGGTTCTAGTCTTAAAAGGTACGACATTCTATGTAGGTCGTCAGTATCACAGACTTTCAAGTTGAGAAACGATGATACATTTACCATTTCTGGTTTAGCATCATGGTCAATCAAGGAGGTCTCAATTGACTTCCCAATGAACAAACTCCAGAGTCGTTAGCTTTCAGATCCAAAATCCCCTCAACAGTCCAAGATGCAAAGGATATGATGTCTTCAAAGAAAACCTCGCCGGGACGCAAATTTCGTATGAACTCTTGCGTGTCAATATGCCACACAAATCCACACTACTCTCTTCACTAATCCTATGTGTATACTCAAGCCTGGGTATTAGGCTAATCTCTCATGGAACAACCCACCCAACAACACAACAACAATATAATATGATAACAATAATAACATGCAGAAAAAGTAAAATGCAAATGCAATGATATACAACAATAAAAATATAAATACAACATAGATATGCACAAATATAAGCACCTAAAGATATAAAATAGGCAAGCGCTAGGATTAACTCGCACAAGGAACCAGATAATCCCCAACAAAGTCGTCAGCTGTCGCAATTGTGAAAAACAACTGGCGAAAACAAACAGAAGAGTCTCCACCGAATATTATTTATCCCAAAGGAAGGAAAGGAAAAGATCAAAGAAAACCTAAAAGAAAGGATAAGACAAGGTCATCACAACCAAATCTTGGGTTCGGGAGTCGGTTACGCAAGAGGAAGGTATTATCACCCCCTTACGTCCATTTTACTCAACGGGATCCACACTTGTTGTCTAACCAAAGGATTTGTTATCTAAAAGCTAATGCTAAACGGAAACGGGACGGGGAAAAGAAAAAGGAGACTCGATAGGACATCGTCGCCCTATGCCTACATATTCCCTCGTGCAATGGGAATGTCAGAGTCAATGTAGTTCGGAAAACTACGGGTGATGGGGGAAGGTTACTTGCCAAGACATCACCATCTTGCGCCTACGTATCCTTACATGGTATGAGAAGTCAGAGCAAACATAGTTCGGGTAACAAAACCACATGTTGGTTAGGTGTTTTTATGAGCGACGCTAAGTTCTCATTCCAGCAGTTAGGGTCGATGTCTCTTTGTGGTAAAACGAAAAAGTAATGTACTCTTTTCTGAAAATGATTTTGAAACACAAATCCCAAAGGATAGAAAAGTTTGAATTTGGTTTAAGATTTTTAGAGAAATGAATTGAATTTGTTTAAGATTCACGTAGCACTAAAGACTATGATATAGGAGTGAATGCGTCACATATCGCCCAAGAGACATACACTAAACACTTTAGACAAGTGAGGAGAAACCCCTCACTCATCATTTCCCATATGCTTAAGGCTCGTGGCGCACAATGTTGATCATTCATTATTAAGTGTCTTAGAGTTGTCTAAGATGAGAGGAGAAGACACAAAAGAAAACACTAAAGGGAAACTGGAAACCCTAATGTTATCATACAAAATGGTCATAAGGTTAGGATAAAAGGAAAGTCTACTAATGTTATCATATAAAATGATCCTAGAGTTGAGGTCAAGAAGGAACTATCCTAATTGTTATCATGCAAAGAATTGAAAGCCTAATGTCTCTCCTATTTCCACCTTAATCAGAAATTAAGTGGGACTAGGAATCCTAAGGGATCATGTGAGCAAGCACAAGTAAACACCATACAATTCAATCATAAATGAAAACAAGATCAATACTTAAACAAGTCTCAAGAAAAGAAAGAGAAGAATGAAAAATGAAGAAGAAGATGTAACACAATGAACAATCATGAATGTTCAAACTCAAAGGGAATCAAGCAAGAATTTATCTCAACCAAACAAGGTAAACATCAACAACATTCCAAAGAAACAAGAATGCATTCACATGTCAAATCATACCCAAAGATTTGAAATCTAAACCAAATGGAAAAACAAAGTGCCTACGCACATACAAATGACTTAAAGTCCAACAAGAAGCAATATAAATCATAAAAACAAGAGAGATGAAGTCAAATTAGGTGAGAAGCAAGGTAGGGAATTAGCATATCATATCATGTTTAACCATGTCTATAGCCAAAGAAATTGCACAAAGAGTCATGTCATGCATCACATTCATACATAATCAATTTCCATATAAAACAAGCATGCAAGACACACTTCAAAGAAGTAAACATGTGAGGTTAGAACATGAAACCATGTGAGGGAAGCAACATAAACATGAACACCAACTTAAATATCCACTCACGAACACACAAAGATATCATTCAAAGCATGTAAGAGTTCACAAGCATCCATTAGATCATACAAGAAAACATCTCATGAATCTAGGTCAAGAACATCAAAGGAGCAAGACCAAAAATTGAAAAATGATCAAATGGAAGTCAATACAAATCTCAAACCAAGTTAAAACAGCATGTTATCACATTAAAAAAGCACCTCAAGTTTCACTTAAATACAAGTAGGAAAAATGGTTTCAAACTAGGTCAAACCTCATGCATGTTCAATCCATACACAAACCACAATTAGGAATCAATAAAAATTATAAAAATGACCTAATAAATTCCAAAAAGAGACTCTAACTCATGTTATATCCATCAAGAACAAATGTGCAAAAGATCTCAAAAGGAATTGCATAAATGCATCGTCTATTGAACCAAACAATCTCAAGTATATAACTAATCGAGCACATATCGAGGGCCAAACAAAACCAATTAAGAATCATCCAAGAAATGATCATCAAGGGACAGAAACAACATTTAAACAGTCATCAATGGCATGTCAAAACATGGTCAAGAGATTGGGGCAACACGATAAGCATAAAGACTTAAGAACTAAAACCCTAGCCAAGGTTAAACATGTAAAAGCACTTCACCCATTAATTAGAAATAAAATAGAAAAAATGATTAAAAAATAAAATAAAAATAAAGAAAAATATCTTGAGATGTTGAACAACCAGAAACAAGTTTTTATGTATTCTTAAAAAAAGCTAACAATTTAACAAAAAGTCAAAATAAAAATAATATGAAAAAAGGAATTAAAAGAAAAGAGCAAAGAGTGGGGGTGGATTAGCAAAAATTAAATAAATTGAAAACAAGTTAAAGGTGCCTTGGGCCAAAAAACAAGGGGTGTGGAAATGAAATCACGTGAGGCCCAGATCCATAACATAACCAAACTCAGTCTCAAGATTGAAACGCGTCGTTTCACTTAAACACCTCAGCAGCCATGTCAGGTCACGTAGGCATCACACCATCAGTCATGTGAGGGCAAGCAGTCACACAACATATATTCTCGAGTTTCGATGATGACAAAGTTTAACCTCAAATCAATAAGGAGCTGTCAATCTTGCCCAAAAGACAATTGCAATATTTTGAAATATTTAACATATCATATCCTTCCCATATTTCTTTTAATTCATCATATAATCATTTGCAAAACACGTGATAAATATTCAGTCGTGACAAAACGCACGAAGCAACAAATGATGCTTTTTTGCAATTTTTACAGTCTGAGTCGACCATACCAGTCAGGTGCTACAATTCTCTTCATCTTCATCCTCAAACAACACACAACACTGCAATTACACACAACCATTTTTGGAGTGCTTTGTGTTTTGTTCAAGGTGATAAGGTTCGAATCCGTAGAGGGAAAGTCCAGTTCGGGTGGAGATTTGTGGCAGTTTTTTCTTGAATAAAACCTTGAAGGTTTTGCCCTCCAAGATTCTACGAGTTTGGGGGTTTTTGGACGAGATTCTTCATCAAGGGTCAACTGAGCGAAGGTCATTATGAAGAGGAAGTCCTCAACAATCTAGTAGCGGATTCAGTGATATTGAAGGGAAGATCCCGGGTTCGATTCGTTGTAGTTGAGATCAGCCGGGACGAAGGTTTGAAGAACTGAGGGTTATTCAATAAAGGGGCTGAAATTGGAGGTCTATCAACAATGATTGGAGGACTTGATTCATCTTGAATCAAGGGGCAAGGAGTGAAAGCAACATTCAACGTCTTAAGAATTCTGTTGTAAATTTGCTGTTCAATCCTTGTATAAACTGTTCCATTCAACAGGTAATATCTATTAAATCAATCTCAATTCTAGTTTTAGAATTGAGGGCAGACGTATCCCGAAGCGAGGACGACGGGGGAACTGCCTCACCAAATCTTTGTCTTCTCTATTTTTCAGCATTTTCGTTTTAGCTTAAAAATAAATGATTTTCGTATAAGCACTATTGTCAAACTGTGATATCAATTGAGTAAGAGGTTGAAACTCTGTTTTTAAATCCAAAGTACAATAAGACATTGTACTAGGCTAGTTGGAATCACTTACTCAACATAAATATCACTTGGAGTGTTTTTGCACACCAAGTGTTCGACAATTTTCCTGAACCGAAATTATCTTATTTGTGTATCTAGTTTTGGTTTGCTCTTATAAATCATTGGAACTAGGAATCCTAACAAGTGAATTAGATCATTGATAAGTGTGACTAGTGTTGTGATTCTTCTTCCATATTGTCATTAATCCATAGGCTTAACGCATATCCGGTTTTCCAATAACCGTTCGTTCTAGACTATATTTTCCTCGGCCGCTTCCGCATTTAAAACTAATTTTCAAAACTAATTTTTTAATTGGTAGCGCCGACTCAATTTTTAATTGGGATCTATTCAACCCCCCTTCTAGATCCGTGCCATAGTCTAACAAGTGGTATCAAGAGCTCCGGTTACTCGGTGCTTCAAATACAACGTTGATAGAAAATGGCTAACGAACCTAAAGGGGCTTATAATAGAGCTCCCGTTTTCAATGGTGAAAATTATAGTTATTAGAAAGACTGTATGCAGGTGCACATAAACTCCATAGATAGAAAAACATGGAACGTTATCCTCAATGGTCCAATATAAATCACTATGACCAATGCAGATAATGTGGTTGTGCCAAAGCCCGAAGCACAATGGACCGATGACGATGAGAGAAAATAAAATTATGATTGGAAATCCAAAAATATCCTAATCTCCTCATTAGGTGTAGATGAATACTATCGTGTATCCCATTGTCCTACTGCTAAGGCCATGTGGGATTCACTACAAATCGCCCATGAGGGGACAGACGATGTTAAGTTGGCTAGAATCAACACATTAACACAAGAGTTTGATCTCTTTTTCATGGAGCAAGGGGAAACCATTGCTGACATGCAAAAGAGATTTACTCATCTCATCAATCATTTACATTCATTAGGTAGGCCTGTTTCCAATGATGTTGCTACTAATGAGATCTTGAGATGTCTTAACAGGGAATGGCAGCCGAAAGTGACCGCCATCAAAGAAGCAAATGATCTTACCATATTAGACTTGACAACATTGTTTGGCAAACTACAAGAGCATGAACAGGTACTCTTGAGCCTAGACTAACGCGAAAAGAAAGAAAAGAAGGACAAAAGGTGAGTGAAAAGAAATCTATAGCTCTTAAGACTTCCTCCTCGAAGTCTCAAGCAAAAGAGCAAAGGGATTATTCCTCGAGCGACGAAGAATAAGAGGACAAAAGCGACTGTTTGTTAAACGTTACAACCATTACGTAAGAAAGAACGGCATCCAACATTCTGAGAAGAACTTGGTAAACTTTCGGAAACAATCAAAGTACTCCAAAGATGATGACTCAAAAGTTAAAAAAACTAGAGGGTCATGCTACAAGTGTGGGAAGCCCGATCACTACAAACCAGACTGTCCGGTGAACAAAAAGGCAAAGGAAAAGGAATCATCCAAGTCATACAAGAAATCATCAAAGCCAAGGAGAGCGTATATAGCTAGGGAAAGCAATATCGACTCCTCCTCCTCTGATGAAAGCTCTAGTGATGAAGAAGAGTCCGTGAACTTATGCCTTTCCGCACATCAAAAAAATAAGAAAAAGCAGGTACGTCACTTTAAATATGAGAAGTCCTCAAATATGTCGCATTTAGAATTACAAACCGCATTCAATACTTTACACAATGAAGCAACCGAAGCCTTTAAGAGACATGCCTCTAATAAAAGAATTTTTACTTACTTAGAGCATAAAATTAAAGAGTCTGAAAGAAAACTCGAGGAACTTAAGGCTTCTGTTATGGAAAGTAATAAATCGGATTGTGAGGACCATAGAAATCCTTTCGACTTTGGATGTGCTACTTGTCATATTTTGCAAGGTGAAGTTATAAACCTTAAGGCCAAATTAAACAAGGCTCTTGAGCCTAAAATTACATTTGCTATTGATAGAAAGGATTTTAGAAAAAGTATGGTGAACCCATATAAAAAATATGCATATGTAATTAGGGATCAAGAGAGTAAAAGTGATTCTAAAGTTGATTTTGCATGCTATAATTGTTGCAAGAAAGGACATTCCATTGCAAAATGCCGATTTAGGAGATTTTTGGTTCCTAAGGGCATCTATCAATGGTTGCCCAAATGCAACCACTTTGTCGCTAATATATTAGGACCCAATATGCCATTGGGTACCTCCTCTTGCTAATTATGTTTTAATAGGTACAATGTGTTGATACCACTGAGAGAAGATGGGTTCTCGACAGTGGATGTTCAAGACACATGTCTGGAGACATATCCCTATTCATAGACTTCGTGGCTAAGAAGAAAGGGTATGTAACTTATGGTGATAACAATCGTGGAGCAATACTTGGTAAAGGTAGTGTAGGTAACCCCTCTTCCACTACGATTTCCGACGTGTTGCTTGTCGAGGGCCTTAAACATAATCTGCTTAGCATTAGCCAATTATGCGACAAAGGATACAATGTATCATTCTCAAAAGTTTTTTGCAAAATTGTGCATGATAATGAAAAGAAGAATATGTTTAATGGTTTTAGAGTAAACAATGTCTATATGCTAGACTTAAATGAAGTATCGTTAACAAGTGACAAATGCCTCGTAACAATGAGTGAAGACTCATGGCTATGGCATAGGAGTTTAGCGCATGTTAATTTTGACTTACTAAATAAATTAGTCTCAAAAGACTTAGTCTTAGGACTCCCCAAAATAAAGTTCACCAAGGATCACCTTTGTGATGCTTGTCAAAAAGGGAAGCAAACGAGGATCTCATTTAAATCCAAAAAGATCGTTTCAACGACGAGACCTCTCGAACTTCTTCATATGGACTTATTTGGGCCGTCTAGGATTAAAAGTCTAGGAGGAAACTATTACGGTTTCGTAATAGTGGACAATTTTTCTAGATTTTGTTCGACTATCTTTTTAGTAAGTAAGAGTGATACATTCACCGCCTTTGAAAGGTTTGCTAAGCTTTCCCAAAATAAGTTAAATACAAACATTGTGTCAATTAGAAGCGACCATGGAGGTGAGTTTCAAAATCACTTATTTGAAGAATATTGTGGTAACCATGGTATAGATCATAACTTCTCCGCTCCATGCACTCCTCAACAAAATGGGGATGTGGAGCGTAAAAACCGAATTTTAGAAGAATTGGGAAGAACAATGATTAGCAAAAGTGGTTTACCAAAATATTTTTGGGCCGACGCCATTAGTACGACGTGTTATATTTTGAATAGGGTGCTCATTCGCCCCATTCTAAATAAAACACCGTTTGAGCTTTTAAAAGGGCGAAAGCCAAATGTGTCTCACTTGCATGTTTTTGGTTGCAAATGTTTTGTATTAAATAATGTAAAGGAAAACTTGGGCAAATTTGATTCCAAGGCTGGCGAAGGTATCTTCCTCGGATACTCTCAATCGAGTAAAGCATATAGAATATATAATAAACGATTACTTGCTGTAGAAGAGTCTGTGCATGTTACTTTTGATGAGTCCTGTCCGAGAAATGTCGGAAAGGATAATGTTGTTCATGGTGCAGGTACATCTACGGAAGACATACTCAAAGGGGGTGAGCTGGGGATTGATCAACCTAACAAAGCCAAAGTTGAGGAGGATAAAGATGTACACCATGAGGTAACCGAGGAAGCTCATCTGCCTATAAACGATGATCTCCCTCAAGCTTGGAAGTCTCCCAGAGACCATCCAATTGACAACATTCTCGGAGACATCACAAAGGGTGTACCAGCTCGATCAAAGCTAAGTAATTTCTGTTATCACTTCGCGTTCGTTTCACAAATGGAACCTAAAAACCCAAAAGAGGCCATACTCGGTGAAAACTGGTTTTTGTCAATGCAAGATGAACTTAATCAATTCACGAGAAATGAGGTATGGGACCTTGTCCCTCCTCCGCGAGGACATCGAGTAATTGGCACCCGATGGGTGTTTAGAAATAAGTTGGACGAAAATGGAGTAATAACTCGTAACAAGGCGCGTTTAGTCGCGCAAGGGTATAACCAAGAGGAAGGCATCGACTATGAGGAAACTTATGCGCCGGTTGCCCGACTCGAGGCTATACGCCCTTTTGCTTGCTTTTGCTTGTGCGAAGGATTTTAAGTTATTTCAAATGGACGTTAAAAGTGTGTTCCTTAACGGGTACATAAATGAAGAAGTCTATGTTGCGCAACCTCCTGGTTTTGAGTCTCATGCGTATCCTGATCATGTCTACAAACTAAAAAGGGCTTTATATGGTTTCAAACAAGCTCTTAGAGCTTGGTATGAGCGACTAAGTAAATTCTTACTTGATCAAGGATACTCAAGAGGAAAGGTTGACACTACTCTCTTCATTAAACGTCAAGGAAAGCACTTAATTCTTGTACAAATTTAGGTTGACGATATCATATTTAGATCTACTAACATGAATCTCGTGAGAGAGTTTTCTGACCTTATGCAGGGTGAATTCGAGATGAGTATGATGGGTGAACTCACATACTTTCTCGGTTTGCAAATCAAGCAACTGAAAGAAGGAACATTCGTGAGCCAGACAAAGTATTGTTTGGAGCTTCTCAAGAGATTTGACATGGCAAATTCGAAGGCCATTGACACTCCTATGCCAACATGTGTAAATCTGAGTAAAGATGAAAGCGATAAGGACGTTGAGGTAAAAACGTATAGAGTTATGATTGGCTCTCTTCTCTATCTTACTGCTTCTCATGCCGACATTATGTTTAGTGTGTGTATGTGCGTAAGATACCAATCATGTCCTAAGGAATCCCATCTAAAATCTGTCAAACGTATACTTCGATACCTATCTGGTACTCCGAAGTATGGACTATGGTATTCCAAAGTGTTGCACCCTAAAATTTGCCCAACCTTATTCCTTGGTTTATGTTTCAATGTAATTAGCATTTGCATATAGAGTCATGTACATAGACTAACCATCTGCATAGCACAAGCATAGCAAGTCATACAATAGGGGGACCAATCATTATTCTCATCTCTAGAAGCCTATCAAGAGGTTATTATCCCAATTCAATCTTATTCAAGTCATCAGGAAAGAATTTGAAAGCAAAGAGTTCAGCAGATCAAGCCTTGAGTCCATCTCCTAGTTGAGGGTATCTGAGGGTCAACAAGAGGGTTGTGAGCTGTGAAGTGAAGGCATGGAGAGTATCTAGACATTATGAGAGACTTAGAAAGTCATTTGGAGAAGGAGGCAAGTCATTGATGAGAGCACAAGAGCTATAGCTGAAGGCAGTCAACTAGGGTTTCATCTGGGTCAACCCTAGGTCAACCTTAGGTCAATTGACTGATTTAAGGGGCATTCAAGTCTAGTGGAGAGATGTGGGGTTCATCATGGGACATATAAAGAAGGATATGGAGATATGCCAAGGATAATTCAAGAGAAATCAAGGAGAAGAGGAGCTTCTAAATTAGGGTTTCTGTGTAAAATCCCCTAGTTTAGGTCAAATTTCCAAGCAAGATAAGTCAAAATGCTAGCTTCAAATGGCTTCTTGGCCAACATGAAACTTGTAGAGGATCTCAATACCTTTAATTTGAGTGGTGGAAGACATCCAGGAGATTTATAGAACTCAAGTTATGGTCCTTGCAAGTTACAGGTCATCTGAGGTATCTGAAATTTTGTCTGTGAAAGTGACTTGACTTCCAAGCTAGTTTTGTCCCTCAAGGAGATTTCAAATGAATTTCTGGTCAACATAAGAATTGTTCCTCATTGTCTTAGCTTTCTATAATGGTATAGCATGCCCTCATATGATGTGTGGAACTCAACTTATGGTCTTGGCAAGCAAAGGGTATTTTGGGCATTTGTGAATTACAGGTCATTTTAACTCATGTCCAAAACTCATACAAGGAGGCCTCAAATGGAAAAACTTACAACATCAAACTTGCTCCAAATGGGATTTTAAGTCTATAAAGAAGGTCACAAATTGTTGGAAAAGCTCATAACATGAAGTTGCATGATTGGTCCAAATTTGAACTAAAATGGCTTATAATTTGAATAAAGTCAAAATGAAAAATGGTTTGGGAGATTTATAAGTCCAAATGGAAACTTCCAATATATGATTTTGAATGGAAAAGACATTCTAAAGACAATGGTTCAAGCACTTTTTTGAGTTTAGTGGAAGATTTCAAAGTTATCCTTGGTTACTTGCATTTTAAGAAACATAGCCAAAATGAATCAAAGTTGGAAGGCAAGGGAATGTGTAAGAGGGATCTAGAAGTTACCATTGAACACTATATATTCATGAAATGAAGATTGATCAAGGGTTGGACTCATTTTTCACCAAGAATTTCCCAAATTCTCTCATTCTTTCTCATTGCATTTTCACTCCAAATTCTCAAATTCTTCACCAATCATCATCAAAATCAACTTCATTATACTGATTCATCATCATAGATCAGAATTCAACCAAGAACAAGGTGTGATCAATCCATTTTCGAGCACTATAATCATCAACATCAAGATTGCAATTTCAAGTTGACAGCACAATTCAAGCCAAGTTTCATTCAAGTGTTGCAAACAGAATCAAGTAGTGCAATTGTAGATCAAGATCCAAGCATCAAGACTCTTAGATCCACAAGTTTCATCATCATCCACAAGATTTCACACCAGGTGCATTTTCTCTGCCACAGCTTGATTCAGTTAGTTTAGCATAGATTTGTTAGTTTAGATATGATGTAGGATGTTAGTAGAGCAATTAGGATGAGTTTGGAGTGGTTTGGTGATGATTGTTAGCAGGTTGTAAAAACTGTTAGGGCTTGGAACTCGTGGCATAGTGCATTAGAATCTTAGGTTGTTAGCGCAGGATGATCACCATTAGTCATGGAAGAGATTAGTCTAGGTTTGATGGAGAATTGTGTTGGTAAGTTGCAGAGTATTTCCATGGTGACCAGAACTTGTATCGATCGGGTTTATTGATTGGCTGAGTTTCAAAGCAAACTAAGACCATAGGCTTATAGAGGGAGAGATTTAGAATATTTTTCATGTTTATATCGTGGTGTTTCATGGATTGTGGAAGGAGAACCGATTGAGGGAAGTTTGCTCGTGCATGTGCTTTCATGGTGTAAACCCTAGCTCATATGATCCATTGGAGAAGACGAAATCATGGCCGTCTGTTTGGTGTTAGACTTTTGACTCAGAAGCCCATCGTGTGGCTGAGATTTGATTCAGAATTTGGAGGGAATTAGCTTGGTGCCCTAAACGCACCGTTTCATTAATTGAAACGGACGGGCCTAAGTGAGTGATGTGCTATCCCCACCCCCCATTAGTGAGCCCAATCAATTTGAACGTGATAACTCCTGCTATTTTCACCCCCTGCGTGGTTTTTTTATTTTCATTGATTCTGACTGGTTCTGGGCCTTAACCAATTTGCTATGCGCACCCCACCACTGCCTGGCCCAATGAAATATCAACTGAGCGCGCTTGCTGAACAAACCCCCTCCCTTTATTTCATTATTTTCTTTTTTATTCTTTAATTCTTTTTATGCATTTTCATTAATTCATAATAAATAGATAAAAAATCATTTTTAATCCATTCTTTTTACATCATTTTCATTAGAATGTGTAGAAAATTGTCATTAAATAAAATTGCATTTTCATTTTTATTTGCTATTTTTTCCATATTTTCTAAATAAATGTCATTTTAAATAGCTTCATTTCATGCATGATTTTAGTAATTTTTGTTCTACTAAATGCTTTCATATTTTTTGTTCATTCTTTTTAGGGTGTTTAGATGAGATATTGAACTTGTAGAAGCAATTTAGTTCCCATTTTTAGGAATTAGTTTTAGGTGCTTAATGTAGGCTTGAACAACATGAACAAATTAGGGTTTTTTTAGGTGATGACTTAGGAAGTTTGATTCTTTCCCTTAGGACTTAGGATTTAACTAGATTAGTTATGGGAATATAGGGGCTATGGGTAGTTATTAGATCCCTTAGAAAAAGTCAGGATTCCCCTACTGCTATTAATGTTCTGTATATGTCTGATTGTTTGGTGTGGTGTGCCCTCTGGGGATTATTGCTTGCTTGCTTGGGTATTGGGGTTGTCTGGGGACTTAGGAGAGCTGAAGACTTGAGGAGATGAAGACCATTGGAGATCCAAAGATTGAAGATCAACTGCCAGAGTTGAAGAGGAGGTTCTTGCTAGCAGCTGCTGAGGAGACTAGGGTTTAGGAGCTAGGCAGAGCTCTAGATTAGAAAGCTTGTTTCTCAAACATAGATAGCTTTGTTTGCTTCTATCCTTTCTCTATGATTCAAAGTCTCTTTCAAATATCCACCTCCTTCCTTTGGAAGGATCAGTGAATATATTTGAAAGATAGAACTTTTGAGAGGAAACTTTCTGTTTAATGTTAACAGTTGATGAACCACCCTTGGTAGGTAATTAACTGTCTAACATTCACCCAATTCACTCTTGTGACTAATCCCTCATCCTGGAGGTTTGAACTTGAAGAAAAGCCATTGCAGATAGAAGACTGATGATCAAAGCCCTTGCCTAAAGGTCATGAAGATGGAGATTGATGCTTGTTGAAGCCTGTAGCTGATTGGAGATTACTTGAAGCCAGATGTTGATTCAGAGCTGCTGATGCTGTTTCTTTTGCTGTTTTTCATTTGCTGATGTATTGATTGGTTTTCCCGGACTGTATTGTTTGCTGTTTACCCTGTTGGGTTGAAAGTGAAGCCTGTTCACTTTTGCCTATTGTTTTCTAGGTTCGAGGTTGAGTGGGACTCCCTTGCCTCGCTTGTACTGTTGCATCCATGCATTTTACTGTTTTACTGTATACATCTGGTATTGTTTCTGTTTCTGCCTATCCCGTAGGATCTCTGTTTCTCTCTGTGCAAGAGAGGAGCATGATAGACACTAGGTCTTAACCCATGCATGATAACATTAGGTTAGTTTGTTTCCCTTCGCAACCGTAGGTTAGAGTTCTGTCTCTTTCTTTCTCAAAAACAAACAGAAAAACACAAATAAAGATTTCAAACACAATAAAAGACACTTCTTTCGTAAAAGAATGTGAACTCATCAAAACGTCATTTTTGTCCGCTTGGACCGCTAATCAGAAAACCTTTTTTCAGAAGGAGTAAAATCAACCAAGACAGACTTGTGTCGTACGTGGCCCGAACTACGTTTGCTCTGATCTTCCATGCTGTGTGGAAGTACGTAGGCAGAGGATGCGATATCCTAGCGAGCAACCTTCCCCTCCTTTCCTGTAGGTAGGCGAACTACGTTGACTCTGATTTCTCGTTCCAGACGGGAATACGTAAGCATAAAGTGCGATACTTTGCCGAGTCGTTTTCTTTTCAACCCTGACCTTTAGTTTAGATAGAATAACAATCCATACCCGAAAACAAGCGTGGATCCCATCGAGTACGATGGACGTGAGGGGTGCTAATACCTTCCCCTTGCGTAACCGACTCCCGAACCCAGGTTTTGGTTGCGATGACCATACCTTTCCCGTGTTGTGCGAGGTTTACTCTGAGCGTTTCCTTTCCCTCCCGTGGGATAAATAACGCACGGTGGCGACTCTTCTGTTCAGCCGGCGCCGATTTTCGCAGTAGCGACAACTGGCGACTCTGCTGGGGATCCAACGTCCCCTGGCTGCTAAGGACTGCGATAGTTCTTATGCATTTGGGATCCGACGTCCCTTAAGAGAGTCAATCCTAACGCTTGTTTTCCCGTCGAGGATTTTGTATGGATTTATATTTCTGACCTTTATTTTCAGCATTATATATATTGATTGTTATTACTGTATTGGGGGTGATGGGTGGTTCTATGATTGAGAGATAAGCCGGACCTGGGCTTGAGTGCACCTAGAATTAGAGTAGAAAGTAGTGGGCGCGTGCCGGCTTTGCTTGCATTAGTGTCTCATGAAATCTACACTCGGACGAGGTTCTTCTGGTTGGCTTCTTTTTCTACCCTTTGGGTCGAAGGGGTTGTTGGTCAGCTGAATTGTCGACTCCGGGGACCGATCATTTGGAAGTTGGCTGAGTGAGGCCTCTTCAGGATTTGATGATGCCACTCCTTCTGGGAATCGTATCATCAACCCTGAAAGTCTGTGACGCCGACGACCGCATAGGATGCCGTACCTTGTGCCAGTTATAGGGCCACCCACCTGTGAGGGGATTTGGGGTTATGCAGGTAACTAGACCTTCAGATACCGGTTTGTTCTTGATCAGAGATCCTGGTTATTTATGGAGAGTTATGAGGTCTGTCAGAGACCATTTGGAGATGTGTTCTGAGGTCTGTCAGAGACCAGTAGGAGAATCTTGAGGTCTGTCAGAGACCAATTGGAGATATGATTTGAGGTCTACCAGAGACCAGTTGGAGTTATGGTTTGAGGTCTGTCAGAGACCATTATTGGAGCTTTGTGTTAGGTCTATCTGAGACCAGGGTTTGATGACTTCTGGATGGTCTATCTGAGACCTTTCTTGATCGGGTTCAGGCTATTCAGCTACCGCTTTGGTCCCTGTTGCATGTTACTTGCATTGCATTGCCTGCATATCCATTACCATTTGCATTTCACTAACGTGTGTCTGTGCTGCAGGTGCATTTGCATTTCCCTAGTTCTAGTGCCCGGACTTCTGAGTATTGATTATGGCTAGTTTGAGGAAGACAGTTGCGTACAAGCTGCCTTCACCTGACATTACTTCTTTGCTTGGTCTGATATCTCTTGCCGATGAGGAGGTTAGGAGGAGCTTCAGAATAAGCCATGGGAGATTACTGAGATTAGTCTGTAAGCCCACTGCTGATGAGATGAACGGGCTATACACCTTGATGCAGTTCTATGACCCCGCATTGAGATGCTTTACTTTTGCTGACTTTATTTTAGGACCTACCATTGAGGAGTATGTGGAGTTTACTGAGCTCCCCGTGCAGAACAAGGTTCCCTTTATTCACTCTGCTGCTGAGCCCAAGTTGGAGGACTTAGCCAAGGCCTTACATATGGATGCTGCAGATCTGTTATTGACTTCTTGGCTTGGGGTTTCAGGTTTCTCTCTTGATTTCTTAGTTGTCAAAGCTCGAGAGTACGCCAAGAACGGTTGTTGGGTGGTTTTCAATGCTATTTTGGCTTTATGCATCTATGGAATTGTGCTGTTTCCTAACTTGCCCAACTTTGTAGATCTGGATGCTTTCCATCTATTCGCTGCCGGCAATCCAGTGCCAACGTTGATCGGAGACTTCTACCACTCATTGCACTACAAGAACGAAAACCGAAGGGGAAAAGTTGTTTACTGCTGTACTCCTCTGTTGAACATGTGGTTCAAGAGTCATCTCCCCACGAAGGGACCATTTGTAGACAGTGCAACCTCAGCCAGTTGGTCAGAACGCCTGATGAGGCTATCTTCCGAAGACGTTGTATGGTTTGATCGAGATTTGTTGGGATCCGAGCTCATCTTCAGCTGTTCTAGGTACCCTAATGTGCCGCTGATAGGAAGAAAAGGGTGTATCAATTACAACCCTTCTCTATTCATTCGCCAGTTCGGATATGCGCTGAAGAATCCACCTCAGGAGGAAGAAGTACAGGAATCTCTGTACTTCACCGGAGACGTGAAGGGGGAGTTATTAGCCAAGTTGCAACATGCCTGGACGCGTATTAACCGCCGAGGGAAGCCACTGTTAGGTAAGAACGACTGTCAGGCCTATGCACCTTATAGAGTTTGGATTCAGGAGAGGGCTATTCAGTTGAGGATGCCGTTTCCAGATGCACCAATTCTTGTTCCCGTTCCGGTAGCAGAGCCAACTACTGTTTCTAGGGAAGTCTATGAACAAGTTGTGAGAGAAAAAGAAGCCTTGATGAAGATTAACGAAGGGTTAGAGCAAGAGTTAGCCCAGGCACGCAGTGAGAAAAACAAGGCTGTATATGCTTTCCAACAGCAGATCGAGCTAGTAAACAGGTTAGGGGCTGAGTTGGCTGAAGAAAAGAAAAAGCGCGAACGTCTGGGGCAAGAGTTCAGAAGCTCCCATGACATGCTGGAATCCAAGAAGAAGGCGCTTGACATCGCTCACCGAGAGATATCTTCTTGCAATAAGACTTGGAATGCTACACTCACCAACAATAAGAAGAGGGAAGATAAGTTGAAGCAGCAAATCTCCGACCTCGAAGAGAAGTTGAAGTCTAGCATCAAGAAGTGTGAGGAGGAAGTGATGACCCGGTATAGTGTCCAACATGCACTGAACAAGGCAATCAAGTCCAGAGATGAAGCAGTGTCTCAGAAGCGAAAGTTAGAAGATTGCTTCGGAGAAGCAACCTGGGAAGAAACTGCTGAAGATGTACGCCGTGTCCTTAAGAGGAGAAACCAGCTTGTTGAAGGGCTGCTTGATCGACCAAGTCATCCGGAGACCAAGAAGTTGATAGAGGAGTACCAGACTTTTGGGAGGATTTGATCATTTCATGTAGTAACTTGTATGCTTTATTTGCATAGTGCTGACCATCACCAGGATTGTTGGTTGAGGTCATGCCTTCTTTGTACTCTCAGCGATATTGTACCCTGGGCTTATTGATTCTCCCCGCAATATATGAGGCTTTCTATGATTCAGCTCCGATATTCCTATTGTCAGCACTGTCACTGCACCGGCACCTTCGCACTAGAACTGGGGGAATGAACTTCCCTAATGCACAGACACATTGCATTGCATTCATTTTCATATTGCATTACAGGTAATCTTTGGATGGTGTCTTATTTCCTGCTCTGTATCAGGTACTTAACAGGATTGCAGATCAGCATCCGCACCGCTATTCTACACGCTCCAATTGTCGAAAGATCATGGACCAAATGCAGAACGAGATGCAAGATGTGCGCGAGAAGCTCGCCCTCTTCATGCAGACCATGGAAGCTATAGCAAAAGGGCAGGAGAATTTGCAGGCCATGGTCCAGCCTCTGTTGGCTCGAAACGCTGGTCATGGTAATGAAGATCATCAGTCTGTCCGGGTTGATACTGCTCATGGAGACGGCACTCCCACGCCAGTGGCTCCTCCTGTAACCAATATACCTGCTGCTAATGTCAACAACGCTACCGCTGCTGTGAATGGTAACGTCGGAGTGGGGAATGAGACTGCTGTCCATAATGCTGGGCTGGGTGATGTCAATTTGGGAGATAATCTAGGAGGCAATGGCTTTGTCAATACTGGATTCGGATTCAACGATCAGGGATTCGATAACACTGGCAAGTATGGCTTTAATGCTCAAGGCTTTGGGCAAGATGGTTATGGTATGGTCAATCAGGGTTACGGAGGCTTTGGAAATGGCAACGGTACTGGATTTATGGCTTTTGGTCCTGCTGGAGGTGTTCAAGGGTACGGCAACAGAGGCCGAGGTCCGGGGATGAATCAGATCAGAGCTGGACGTAATAATGCATATGATGGGTACGGAGCTGGAAATGGTATGTGGCAAGAAGATCAGCAGGAGGACGCCTTCTCCGGAGGAGGTTTTGAAGGGCCGATGGATGATTCCCAAAAGATTAGAATGCTGGAAGAGCAAATGAAGGGAGTCCTAAATCAAAGTGCTGTGGGATTGGACATGGCAACCATGGGCTTGGTACCTGGCTTGAGGGTGCCAATTAAATTCAAAGCTCCTGCGTTCGACAAGTATAAAGGAGACACATGTCCGAAAGTGCATGTACGAGCTTATTACAGAAAGATGTCTGCATACTCCACTGATGAAAGAATGCTAATGCATTTCTTTCAGGATAGTCTATCGGGCCCTTCCCTAGAGTGGTACATGGGGTTGGAGCCAACTGATATCAAGACATGGAAGCAATTAGCGGAGGCATTTGTAGCCCATTACAAGTATAACAGCGACCTGGCACCCAATCGGGTCCAGTTGGCCGGGCTTTCGCAGAAGAAGGGGGAGAGTTTTAAAGAGTACGCGCAAAGGTGGCGCGATATGGCTGCCAGGGTCCGTCCTCCTGTAGAAGATAAGGAAATGAATGACATGTTTGTTGGCACATTCACAGGGCTGTTTCATGATATGCTGTTTCATACGTCTCTGGCCAGTTTTTCAGACCTGATTCTAATGGGAGAAAAGATTGAACGTAATATTAAGCAAGGAAAGTTCCAAGTCGAGGAATCAACTGCATCTGGCAGTAATAGGAAAGCTTATGGGGGGCGCCGTCAGGGCGAGGCAAGCGCGGTATTTGGAGGCCGAGACCGAGGCCGAGGCAGGGGACGAGGTCAATATCGTCAGCCGCAGCAGGTGTCGAGTGTTACTATTCCCTATCAACAACAACCACTCCAGCAACAACAACCGGTTCAGCAGCAACCAATGCCACAGCAGCAGCAGCCTCAGCAGGGGGCACAACAAGCTCAGCGAAGATTCCAGGGTAGTAAGCCGAGAAGAGTGTTTGAGAAGCCTCCCTCTACCTATGCTGATTTATTGCAGACATTGTTAGGATTGAATCTGGTAGAGAAAAGAACTCTGGCGCCGATAACGGGAGCTCCCCCGTTCGGCTATGATGCAAGCAGGCACTGTGAGTTTCATTCTGGGGCCCCGGGCCACGATATAGAAGGTTGCCATGCCTTTAAGCACGTTGTGCAGGATCTTTTAGACAACAAGACTATCAATTTCGGAACGGCAGGTCCGAATATAGTCCAGAAACCCATGCCTAATCATGGGGCGAACGCCGTTCTGATTGAGGAAGGTCTGAATCTGATTATGAATGTTGAAGATTTAAAGACGCCTCTGAGCGAAATAAAGAGCCGACTGTTACAAGGAGGTGTTTACCCAGGATGTAACGAGTATTGCTTAGATTGTTGGACCCTGGCTGGGGGGTGTGAGGATTTGAAGAAAGGCATTCAGGCTTTAATTGATGAGGGCATATTGCAGTTTGATCGAGCGGCAACTGACGAGCCTGCAGGGGCAGTAGTGGATAATCGGAGTGATGTGGCCACGGTAACGGTTCCACGGAAGACGATCACTATTGCAGCACCAGCTCAGCGCCCACCGATCACCATAACTAAGGCCGGGCCAATCCCGTACGAGAACACGAAAGCAGTCCCATGGTCATATGGGTTAGAGGTGTATTGTGACGGGATAAAGATTGATGTTAACAAGCAGCCAGCGGAGATTGTGGATAATGTTGTTGGCTCAGGAGGCATGACAAGGAGTGGCAGGATCTTTATATCTCCTGAAGTGGAGGCTGAAAGACTAGCGAAAGGAAAAGGGAAAGCGGTTGAGAATGTTCCGGTACAAGCAAGTGAAAAAGAAGCAGCATCGAAGGATGTAGAAGAGTTCATGCGCTTAATTCGAAAAAGTGATTATAAGATTGTGGAGCATCTGCAGCAGACACCGTCCAAAATATCTATCTTGTCATTGCTCTTATGTTCGGAAGCTCACAGAAACGCTTTGCTGAAAGTCCTGGACACTTCTTTTGTACCCCAGGACGTCTCCGTAAATCAGCTAGAAGGAGTATTGGCACATGTGAATGCAGGCCACAGTCTGGGTTTTACCGATTTTGACTTGACTCCGAAAGGGAGAGATCATAATATGGCATTACACGTATCCGTTGAGTGTAGAGGATCGGTAATGTCGCACGTATTGGTTGACACCGGGTCATCTCTGAATGTGTTACCCAAGAAGGCGATGATGAAGCTGGATGTTCGAGGAATTTTGTGCACACCCAGTGATTTGGTAGTCAGAGCGTTTGACGGCACGCGGAGAACAGTCTTCGGATCGATTACTTTGCCTCTGCAAGTGGGGCCGGAAGTGTTTGCAACTGAGTTTTATATCATGGATATACAGCCTGCGTATAGCTGCTTGCTTGGAAGACCCTGGATTCATGGGGCAGGGGCCGTCACGTCTACCCTGCATCAGAAGTTAAAATATATGGTTGGGGACAGCGTAGTCACCGTGTGCGGAGAAGAGGACATCCTGGTCAGCCATCTATCTTCATTTAAATATGTGGAAGTCGACGGAGAGATCCACGAGACGCCATGCCAGGCATTCGAAGGTTTGCGCATCAAGGACAAAGGTCCCGGGCCGAGAAAAGTGCCAGAGATAGCTGTCTCATCGTATAAAGAAGCTCAAGCTCTAGTGGAAGCAGGAGAAGCCAAGGGCTGGGGCAAAGTGCTGGACATTCCTGTGAAGATGGACCGGTTCGGACTGGGGTACCGACCGTCGTCATCAACTCCTTCCGTGGGGGCCCCCCGTTTCAGAAAGCCGATTACCATCTCTGCCAGTGGAGTATGTCATGAAACTGTCAATGCTGCTTCGGAGTCTGATGAAGGAGACAGCGACTGTGATATGGATGCCTGGATTCAGCCAAGCACGCCAGGACAAGGACTGTGCAACTGGTCTATTCAGGAGCTTGTCCCTGTGACTTTTAAACAGTAATGCTTTGCTTTATTAATTGTTGAATAATCTGATGTCTTGCCCGGGGCATCAGGATTTGCTTAGGGCTGTGTTGTTATAAACATTGCGTGTTAATCATTAAATAAATGACGTTTTTTTCATGTGCAAATACCGTAATCCCTGTCTTTCCTGTTTTGTATTTTTCAATAAAATGGCAATGTGGTTATTCGCTTTATACGCATTTTGAAGCACTTAACCATTCCTTTTGCAGGATAACATTTTCAGATGACATCCTTGAGCCACCTATGACTCGTCCCGACTTTGAGCACCCGGTGTTTCAGGCCGAAGAAGAGGTTGTCGAAGATAGCGACGTTCCTGAAGAACTGTCTTGGTTAGTAAAGCAAGAGGAAAGAGCCATTCTGCCTCACGACGAGGTCATCGAAATTATCAACTTGGGGTCGGAAGGGGTTGAGAAGAATATTCGTATCGGAGCCGCACTGCAGAGTGATATCAAGCGAAGGCTGGTTGAAATGCTCCGAGAGTATAATGATGTATTCGCTTGGTCATATGAAGATATGCCAGGGCTCGATACAGATATGGTTGTGCATCGCCTGCCACTGAAAGAAGATTGCCCGCCGGTCAAACAAAAGCTTCGCAGAACTCGACCAGATATGGCAATGAAGATCAAAGAGGAAGTTCAGAAACAGTGGGACGCTGGTTTCCTGGCTGTGACGAAGTATCCTTCATGGGTTGCCAACATCGTACCAGTGCCAAAGAAAGATGGCAAGGTTCGAATGTGCGTGGATTATAGAGATTTGAATAAAGCAAGCCCAAAAGACGATTTTCCACTTCCTCACATTGACGTATTAGTTGATAATACCGCTCAATACTCCGTATTCTCCTTCATGGATGGATTTTCAGGCTATAATCAAATTAAAATGGCGCCAGAGGATATGGAGAAGACTACTTTCATAACGCCTTGGGGAACATTTTGCTACAAAGTGATGCCCTTTGGTTTGAAAAATGCTGGGGCAACATATCAGCGTGCGATGACGACTCTTTTCCATGACATGATGCATAAAGAGATCGAAGTTTATGTTGACGATATGATTGCCAAATCCCAGACGGAGGAAGAGCATCTGGTGAATCTGTTGAAGTTATTTAAAAGACTTAGGAAGTTCAGGCTGAGGCTGAACCCTAATAAATGCACCTTCGGGGTGAGATCGGGTAAACTGCTGGGGTTTATCATAAGCGAAAGAGGAATAGAGGTCGATCCTGCTAAAATAAAAGCGATTCAAGAAATGCCGACGCCTAAAACAGAGAAAGAGGTGCGCAGGTTTTTAGGGAGATTGAACTACATTGCCCGGTTCATATCTCACCTAACGGCCACGTGTGAACCATTATTCAAGCTGTTAAAGAAAGATCAAGCTGTAACGTGGAACGAAAATTGTCAAAAGGCGTTCGATAAAATAAAGAAGTATCTGCAGGAGCCTCCTATTTTGATACCCCCAGTGGCAGGGAGACCCTTGATCATGTATTTGACGGTTCTTGAGGGAAGCATGGGTTGTGTTCTCGGTCAACACGACGAGACGGGGAGAAAAGAGCATGCGATCTATTACCTGAGTAAGAAATTTACAGACTGTGAATCTCGATACTCAATGCTGGAGAAAACTTGTTGCGCGCTAGCCTGGGCCGCCAAGCGTTTGAGGCAGTACATGCTGAATCATACAACCATGCTCATCTCGAAGATGGATCCTATCAAATATGTATTTGAAAAGCAGGCGTTGTCATGTAGGATTGCCCGTTGGCAGATGGTCTTGACTGAATATGACATTCAATACGTCTCGCAAAAGGCTATAAAGGGGAGTGTGCTGTCTGAGTATCTGGCGGAGCAGCCTATTGAAGATTACCAATCGATGAGGTTTGATTTTCCTGACGAGGATATCATGTACCTCAAGATGAAAGATTGTGAAGAGCCGTTGCCAGACGAGGGACCAGAGTTGGGTTCCAAATGGAAGATGATATTTGACGGAGCCGTGAATGCTTACGGTAGCGGAATAGGGGCAATCATCACCACGCCACACGGGTCGCACATCCCGTTTACTGCCCGATTGACCTTTGCCGTTACCAACAATGAGGCCGAATACGAAGCTTGTATAATGGGGCTTGAAGAAGCCATTGATTTGCGAATCAAACATCTAGACGTATACGGAGACTCAGCTCTGGTGGTGAATCAGATCAAAGGGGAATGGGAGACACGTCAGCCCAATTTGATACATTACATGAATTATGTAAGGAGATTGTTGCCTTTCTTCGACAAGGTTGAATTGCATCACGTACCGCGGGCGGAGAATCAAATGGCTGACGCCCTTGCCACTTTGTCTTCCATGTACAAAGTCAACTTCTGGAACGAAGCTCCCCAAATCACTATCTCTCGGTTGGACAGGCCAGCTTATGTATTCGCTATTGATGAAGCATCCGACGATAAACCGTGGTATTTTGATATCCTTAATTTCCTGAAGAATAAAGAGTATCCGGCTGGAGCATCCAGTCAGGATCAGAAGACTCTCAGGAGATTAGCGGGTAATTTCTACTTGAATCCGGATGGCGTCTTGTACAGAAGAAACCACGATTTGGTGTTGTTGCGTTGTGTAGACGAGAAAGAGGCAAAGCTTCTTATGGAGGAAATTCACGAAGGTACCTTTGGTACGCATGCTGGTGGGCATGCTATGACGAGAAAGCTGCTGCGGGCAGGTTATTTTTGGCTGACGATGGAAACTGATTGTTTCAAGTTCGCGAGGAAGTGCCACAAGTGCCAAATCTATGCTGACAAGATACATGTGCCTCCAAGTCCTTTAAATGTGATGTCATCTCCATGGCCATTCTCGATGTGGGGAATCGATATGATTGGAAAGATCGAGCCGACGGCTTCTAACGGGCATCGGTTCATCCTAGTAGCAATTGATTATTTCACCAAGTGGGTGGAAGCGGCGTCTTACGCAAATGTAACGAAGCAAGTGGTGGCTAGATTCATCAAGAGAGATATCATTTGCCGATATGGGATCCCCGAGCGGATAATCTCGGATAATGGTTCAAATCTGAACAACAAAATGATGAAGGAGCTTTGTCAGAATTTCAAGATCGAACATCACAACTCCTCCCCTTACCGACCCAAGATGAATGGCGCTGTTGAAGCGGCCAATAAGAATATCAAGAAAATCGTCCAGAAGATGGTGGTGACCTATAAGGATTGGCATGAAATGCTACCTTTTGCTTTGCACGGTTATCGTACGACGGTACGCACATCAACCGGGGCAACTCCGTTCTCGTTGGTATACGGAATGGAAGCGGTATTACCATTAGAGGTTGAGATCCCTTCTCTGAGGGTATTGCGAGACGTTCAGCTGGACGAGGCAGAATGGGTAACGAATAGATTGAACCAACTGAGTTTGATGGATGAGAAGAGGCTAGCTTCTCTAGCATACGGTCGTTTGTACCAAAGACGAATGAAGAAAGCGTACGACAAGAAGATACTTCCGCGAAGCTTTCAGACGGGCGACCTTGTGCTGAAAAGGATTCTCCCGCCGCAAGCAGATCACAGGGCAAGTGGACCCCCAACTACGAAGGGCCATACGTTGTCAGTAAGGTCTTTTCAGGAGGAGCGTTGTTGTTGTCCACCATGGACGGAGAAGACTTTGCGTCACCTGTGAATTCGGACGCAGTTAAAAAATACTTTGCTTAAAATAGACCCGCTGGACAGAAAAGAGAGTCCAGGCAAAAATGGGGCATCCTGGCGAACCAAAAACAGAATGAAAGGTTCGGGCAAAAGTTAGGGATAAAATTGAAAAAATGTACACCCGCGAAGTTGAAAACCTACACTGGGCGGCTTCGGCAAAAAAGGGTATCCCGGTGAACTGAAAACCCGTAAAGGGCGGTTCACGCAAAAGTTAGGGATTTGAAAAGCAAATGACTGCGGTCCGAATTTGATATTACAATGAGCATCAATGCGGGAGAATATATTTGAGGAGTCAGTTATCGGATACAATCTCTTCAGAGGTGGGGATACCGGGAAAGCATTAGAGTCAGACGAGTCATGGGAGGATCAGTTCGTGGTGATCATCTGCATCCCGTTGCCGACATGTGTACAAAATTTAATTTGTCAAAATATTCATGCTTCTTGTGCATACTTATGTATTTGCTTTGCGTAGCTTCCTCTTTTCAGGAGTTACATCCCGTGTACAAAAAACTCCGCCCATTCAGGGGCCCAATCAATGAAAATATTTTATTCAGTATTTGACACTGTTCTTTACTGTTTTGCGCATGATAAAACGCCTAAGTTTACTGAAGCTAGCATGAGTATAACATCACTGGCCCTTGCCAACAATTGTTAAAGCTTTGAATTAACTGAGTGTAACGTCACTAACCTGAATTGATTTGATTGCATAGGCTTGTCTTGTCTTGTTTGTGTTGTTGCAGGTTTCATAACCGTACGAGGAAAATGATCAAAAAGATTGCGATAACGAAAGACTTAGTCCCCACGCAGGGCATGCATGTTTTTCCTGAAGAAGGATAGAATTCCCCAGCTAGCCGTAGCTCATCCAAAGAACGTGCTCCAGAAAAGTTATTCGTCCTCAATGGAGTTTGGCGATTCCTAGATCGTAAGGCTGTGTTCAGACAGGTTCATCTTTCCCCGCAGGGTCATGCACTCGCCCCCAGCGGAGTCAGTTAATTTTCCCCAAGAGAATCATCCCATCCCCAGAGGAATTCTCTTTGCAAGTGTTTTCATTCCTTCCAGTGGAACTCGAAGATTAAGACTCTCCCAAGCAGGGTTGATGGTGGTTCCTATCATTTATTTTGTCAAAGATACTGTGGGATATCAGTTCACGTTCCAGCAGAAAGTCCGATCATACTATGCACATCTGCTATTCCCCAGCAAAGTTATATTCCCCAGCAGGGGGTTACCTCAATAGGGTATGTGGTTTGAGTTCTCAATTTCCCAGCAGGGTCGACTTCACCCTTCCAGCATTTATTTTGCTGGAATAATTCTGTAGCATCTGGCTATCCCCGGCGGAGTCGGCATCACCTTCCAGCATTTATTTTGCTGAAGCAGTTCCTGTATTTTAGCCGTTCATGTAGAGAGAGCTCTTGCTCAAATGAACTACCAAACATTCAAGATCTCGGCATGAGATATTCAATGATAATGTCAGTTTTGGCTGTATTCCCCGCAGAGTTGCCAGGATAAGTTTCTCTTTGTTCCCAGGCAGAATCAGTTGTCATCAAGGGTTCCATGAATCAGAATTTCAGAGGCCACCGTCGGTTATCAGAACAGGCATCCGGTAGTTTGGGTTCCAGACATCCCAGTAGAGTCCGTCTCAAAGTCGCTGTCACGTCAGTGCTAAGAAGTTTGTGGGTGAGGATCATTGGAGAACTAAGTCCTGACGTGGACAATTTATTCCTATATTGACGGGATTTCTTCAGAAGTGGGCATCCTAACGTGGACAGGTTTATTTCCCTGGATTGGTGAGGTGTGTTAGTCCTATCGTGGGCAGATTCAGTTTCTCGAAATTAGTGGAATGGAAGGTCATGACGTTGACAAAAGTGATTACTCTTTGTGTGGGGTGTCCTGACGCGGACAGATCAGACAAGGGTGTAAGTCCTTACGCGGACAAGTCTTATTTCCTCAGCGGGTCGAAGACGCCTGAGTCCTAACATGGACAAATCAAGACGAGATCAGTGTCCTGACGTGGACAAATCGAAGAAATTATTATTCCTAACGGGGACGATGTAGTCCTTACGCGGACATATCAAAAGAGGTGATTCCTAACGCGGAAAGAGTGGAGTCCTTACGTGGACAGATTACGATGGCATTCCTTACGTGGAAAAATGAGTCCTGACGCGGACAAATCGGAAGAAGTTGGTTTCCTTACGTGGAAAGACGAGTTTATTCCTTACGCGAAAAATTGGGGTCCTTACGTGGATAGATTCAAGATTCCTGACGTGGAAGAATGATGTACCCCTTACGTGGAAAGTTGAGTCCTGACGTGGACAGGTTCAGAACCAAAGTTGAATTCCTTACGTGGAAAAATTGGAGTCCTGACGCGGACATGTCAAGTGGTATTGGAGTCCTTACGTGGACAGATTGATATAGTTCTCCTTATGCGGAAAGAAGGTTGCTTCCTGACGTGGAAAGATGAAAGGGTTAGTCCTGGCTGTGGACAGGTACAGAAGAAGTGATTCCTGACGTGGACAGGTGTTACTCCTAACGTGGAAGAGTGTTATTCCTAACGTGGACGATTCAGTTTATGGAAATGCAGACGAATTATCCCCAGCGGAGTTGCCGAGATTTTTCTGGGTTAACAGCAAGTGGAGTCCTAACGTGGACAGGTTTTAGTTGAGATTTCTTCGTATTGATGACAGACAGAGTCCTAACGTGGACAAGCAAGCAATCTGTTATGACAGAATCCTCTTCAGAACGATGAAGACAATCCCCCCCAGCACGCTCGCATGAGATCAGTGGGTTGCCGTAACAGTCAGATTCAGCTGATGAATGTCGTTCCTCAAGCAGGAGCGCAATTTAGTTTTGCGGTTGGCAAATTTCTGGTTTCACTAGTATTCAACCGTCTCGTACCGCGAATGTCTGAAGGCTCCGGGGCTCTTCACCCAATCGGGTCCAAGTCGCTTGAATAGGGGCAGCTGTTGCACCCTAAAATTTGCCCAACCTTATTCTTCGTTTATGTTTCAATGTCATTAGCATTTGCATATAGAGTCATGTACATAGACTAACCATCTGCATAGCACAAGCATAGCAAGTCATACAACAGGGGACCAATCATTATTCTCATCTCTAAAAGCCTATCAAGAGGTTATTATCCCAATTCAATCTTATTCAAGTCATCAGGAAAGAATTTGAAAGCAAAGAGTTCAGCAGATCAAGCCTTGAGTCCATCTCCTAGTTGAGGGTATCTGAGGGTCAACAAGAGGGTTGTGAGCTGTGAAGTGAAGGCATGGAGAGTATCTAGACATTATGAGAGACTTAGAAAGTCATTTGGAGAAGGAGGCAAGTCATTGATGAGAGCACAAGAGCTATAGCTGAAGGCAGTCAACTAGGGTTTCATCTGGGTCAACCCTAGGTCAACCTTAGGTCAATTGACTGATTTAAGGGGCATTCAAGTCTAGTGGAGAGATGTGGGGTTCATCATGGGACATATAAAGAAGGATATGGAGATATGCCAAGGATAATTCAAGAGAAATCAAGGAGAAGAGGAGCTTCTAAATTAGGGTTTCTGTGTAAAATCCCCTAGTTTAGGTCAAATTTCCAAGCAAGATAAGTCAAAATGCTAGCTTCAAATGGCTTCTTGGCCAACATGAAACTTGTAGAGGATCTCAATACCTTTAATTTGAGTGGTGGAAGACATCAAGGAGATTTATAGAACTCAAGTTATGGTCCTTGCAAGTTACAGGTCATCTGAGGTATCTGAAATTTTGTCTGTGAAAGTGACTTGACTTCCAAGCTAGTTTTGTCCCTCAAGGAGATTTCAAATGAATTTCTGGTCAACATAAGAATTGTTCCTCATTGTCTTAGCTTTCTAGAATGGTATAGCATGCCCTCATATGATGTGTGGAACTCAACTTATGGTCTTGGCAAGCAAAGGGTATTTTGGGCATTTGTGAATTACAGGTCATTTTAACTCATGTCCAAAACTCATACAAGGAGGCCTCAAATGGAAAAACTTACAACATCAAACTTGCCTCAAATGGGATTTTAAGTCTAGAAAGAAGGTCACAATTGTTGGAAAAGCTCATAACATGAAGTTGCATGATTGGTCCAAATTTGAACTAAAATGGCTTATAATTTGAATAAAGTCAAAATGAAAAATGGTTTGGGAGATTTATAAGTCCAAATGGAAACTTCCAATATATGATTTTGAATGGAAAAGACATTCTAAAGACAATGGTTCAAGCACTTTTTTGAGTTTAGTGGAAGATTTCAAAGTTATCCTTGGTTACTTGCATTTTAAGAAACATAGCCAAAATGAATCAAAGTTGGAAGGCAAGGGAATGTGTAAGAGGGATCTAGAAGTTACCATTGAACACTATATATTCATGAAATGAAGAGTGATCAAGGGTTGGACTCATTTTTCACCAAGAATTTCCCAAATTCTCTCATTCTTTCTCATTGCATTTTCACTCCAAATTCTCAAATTCTTCACCAATCATCATCAAAATCAACTTCATTATACTGATTCATCATCATAGATCAGAATTCAACCAAGAACAAGGTGTGATCAATCCATTTTCGAGCACTATAATCATCAACATCAAGATTGCAATTTCAAGTTGACAGCACAATTCAAGCCAAGTTTCATTCAAGTGTTGCAAACAGAATCAAGTAGTGCAATTGTAGATCAAGATCCAAGCATCAAGACTCTTAGATCCACAAGTTTCATCATCATCCACAAGATTTCACACCAGGTGCATTTTCTCTGCCACAGCTTGATTCAGTTAGTTTAGCATAGATTTGTTAGTTTAGATATGATGTAGGATGTTAGTAGAGCAATTAGGATGAGTTTGGAGTGGTTTGGTGATGATTGTTAGCAGGTTGTAAAAACTGTTAGGGCTTGGAACTCGTGGCATAGTGCATTAGAATCTTAGGTTGTTAGCGCAGGATGATCACCATTAGTCATGAAGAGATTAGTCTAGGTTTGATGGAGAATTGTGTTGGTAAGTTGCAGAGTATTTCCATGGTGACCAGAACTTGTATCGATCGGGTTTATTGATTGGCTGAGTTTCAAAGCAAACTAAGACCATAGGCTTATAGAGGGAGAGATTTAGAATATTTTTCATGTTTATATCGTGGTGTTTCATGGATTGTGGAAGGAGAACCGATTGAGGGAAGTTTGCTCGTGCATGTGCTTTCATGGTGTAAACCCTAGCTCATATGATCCATTGGAGAAGACGAAATCATGGCCGTCTGTTTGGTGTTAGACTTTTGACTCAGAAGCCCATCGTGTGGATGAGATTTGATTCAGAATTTGGAGGGAATTAGCTTGGTGCCCTAAACGCACCGTTTCATTAATTGAAACGGGCGGGCCTAAGTGAGTGATGTGCTATCCCCACCCCCCATTAGTGAGCCCAATCAATTTGAACGTGATAACTCCTGCTATTTTCACCCCCTGCGTGGTTTTTTTATTTTCATTGATTCTGACTGGTTCTGGGCCTTAACCAATTTGCTATGCGCACCCCACCACTGCCTGGCCCAATGAAATATCAACTGAGCGCGCTTGCTGAACAAACCCCCCTCCCTTTATTTCATTATTTTCTTTTTTATTCTTTAATTCTTTTTATGCATTTTCATTAATTCATAATAAATAGATAAAAAATCATTTTTAATCCATTCTTTTTACATCATTTTCATTAGAATGTGTAGAAAATTGTCATTAAATAAAATTGCATTTTCATTTTTATTTGCTATTTTTTCCATATTTTCTAAATAAATGTCATTTTAAATAGCTTCATTTCATGCATGATTTTAGTAATTTTTGTTCTACTAAATGCTTTCATATTTTTTGTTCATTCTTTTTAGGGTGTTTAGATGAGATATTGAACTTGTAGAAGCAATTTAGTTCCCATTTTTAGGAATTAGTTTTAGGTGCTTATGTAGGCTTGAACAACATGAACAAATTAGGGTTTTTTTAGGTGATGACTTAGGAAGTTTGATTCTTTCCCTTAGGACTTAGGATTTAACTAGATTAGTTATGGGAATATAGGGGCTATGGGTAGTTATTAGATCCCTTAGAAAAAGTCAGGATTCCCCTACTGCTATTAATGTTCTGTATATGTCTGATTGTTTGGGTGTGGTGTGCCCTCTGGGGATTATTGCTTGCTTGCTTGGGTATTGGGGTTGTCTGGGGACTTAGGAGAGCTGAAGACTTGAGGAGATGAAGACCATTGGAGATCCAAAGATTGAAGATCAACTGCCAGAGTTGAAGAGGAGGTTCTTGCTAGCAGCTCAGAGTTGAAGAGGAGGTTCTTGCTAGCAGCTGCTGAGGAGACTAGGGTTTAGGAGCTAGGCAGAGCTCTAGATTAGAAAGCTTGTTTCTCAAACATAGATAGCTTTGTTTGCTTCTATCCTTTCTCTATGATTCAAAGTCTCTTTCAAATATCCACCTCCTTCCTTTGGAAGGATCAGTGAATATATTTGAAAGATAGAACTTTTGAGAGGAAAACTTTCTGTTTAATGTTAACAGTTGATGAACCACCCTTGGTAGGTAATTAACTGTCTAACATTCACCCAATTCACTCTTGTGACTAATCCCTCATCCTGGAGGTTTGAACTTGAAGAAAAGCCATTGCAGATAGAAGACTGATGATCAAAGCCCTTGCCTAAAGGTCATGAAGATGGAGATTGATGCTTGTTGAAGCCTGTAGCTGATTGGAGATTACTTGAAGCCAGATGTTGATTCAGAGCTGCTGATGCTGTTTCTTTTGCTGTTTTTTCATTTTGCTGATGTATTGATTGGTTTTCCCGGACTGTATTGTTTGCTGTTTACCCTGTTGGGTTGAAAGTGAAGCCTGTTCACTTTTGCCTATTGTTTTCTAGGTTCGAGGTTGAGTGGGACTCCCTTGCCTCGCTTGTACTGTTGCATCCATGCATTTTACTGTTTTACTGTATACATCCTGGTATTGTTTCTGTTCTGCCTATCCCGTAGGATCTCTGTTTCTCTCTGTGCAAGAGAGGAGCATGATAGACACTAGGTCTTAACCCATGCATGATAACATTAGGTTAGTTTGTTTCCCTTCGCAACCGATAGTTAGAGTTCTGTCTCTTTCTTTCTCAAAAACAAACAGAAAAACACAAATAAAGATTTCAAACACAATAAAAGACACTTCTTTCGTTAAAAGAATGTGAACTCATCAAAACGTCATTTTTGTCCGCTTGGACCGCTAATCAGAAAACCTTTTTTCAGAAGGAGTAAAATCAACCAAGACAGACTTGTGTCGTACGTGGCCCGAACTACGTTTGCTCTGATCTTCCATGCTGTGTGGAAGTACGTAGGCAGAGGATGCGATATATCTAGCGAGCAACCTTCCCCTCCTTTCCCGTAGGTAGGCGAACTACGTTGACTCTGATTTCTCGTTCCAGACGGGTAATACGTAGGCATAAAGTGCGATACTTTGCCGAGTCGTTTTCTTTTCAACCTTGACCTTTAGTTTAGATAGAATAACAATCCATACCCGAAAACAAGCGTGGATCCCATCGAGTACGATGGACGTGAGGGGTGCTAATACCTTCCCCTTGCGTAACCGACTCCCGAACCCAGGTTTTGGTTGCGATGACCATACCTTTCCCGTGTTGTGCGAGGTTTACTCTGAGCGTTTCCTTCCCCTCCCGTGGGATAAATAACGCACGGTGGCGACTCTTCTGTTCAGCCGGCGCCCGATTTTCGCAGTAGCGACACAAAGGTAATGATTGCTTATTAGTAGGTTTCTCCGATTCTGATTTTTTCGGTTGTAAATCGGGATAGGAAAAGCACCAGCGGTACTTGTCACTTATTTTCAAATTCCTTGGTCAGTTGGCACAGCAAGAAACAAGTGTCTGGTTGTGGCTTGGTCAACCGCCGAAGCGGAATACGTAGCCGCCGGTAGTTGTTGCGCGCAAGTCCTATGGCTTAAGCAGCAACTATTGGATTTCAATTTAAAACTTAGAACGTGTTCCCATATCTTTGTGACAATACAAGTGCTATTAATCTCACCAAAATCCTGTGTTACATTCTCGTACCAAACATATCGAAATTCGACACCATTTTCTGAGGGATCATGTAGAGAAAGGTGACGTTGTCTTTGAAACACGTTGACACCAAAAATCAACTAGCGGACATTTTCACAAAGCCGCTAGCCACTGAACCTTTCTTTCATATCCGTCGAGAACTTGGCATTCTCGATATTTTGGATCAAGTATAATGATTACTAGTTTCGCATTACTCTGTTTATAACTATATTCTTGTACTTCTGACAAGTTAAGTTTTGTTGCAAGCACAAGTATGTTGTTATCAAGTGTTGTCGGTATAGAGGTGATGTTGTTCCTTTCTCTCTCTCTCCTCTCTCTCTCTTCTCCTCTCTCTCTCTCTCTCTCTCTCTTAATATTCATGATTTAAACCAGTATATCGTTTGACTATCATGGTATTTATATATATGACATTTGCTACAAGTACTATGTGTTTTGGATGCAAATTATGTTGTGAAATTGTAAGTAGGCATCAAATGTGGCATTATATATGACATAAAGTGAAAATCTGCCATTTTTGCTCACTATGAGTCGACCAAAACAGGGCAGTGGTCGACGCATGTTGTACACTTTTAAAATTGTCAAAAATCACACAGTATGCGTCGATGCATGCAGTGGTACGGTTGACGGCTCACGTAAAAAATTCAGTTTTTTTTCTTTTGAAAACCGTTCCATCTTCCTAGACTCTACATTAAATGTGCAGTCAACATTAATTGTGCTTTGAAATTGCATTTTTAGTAACTTGCATCTAGTCTTTCCTAGTGTCCCCTTGTCTCCTCCTCCTTACCAAAACCCCTAAATCTTCTTCTATAAAAAGGGTTTAATCCTCATCTCCTCCAAAATCATCTTCAACTATCCTCTCAAAAGTCATTGCATTCAACCTCTACCAAATCTCCAAAATCATCATCCATGGCTTCTCTTTTCTGCAAAAATACCGGCAAAAGAACAAGGGCTTCAACATTCCGCTTCACTATCCATTACTGCTGTATCTCTGGTTCCACCACCTGTTGTTGACATCTTCAACTAAGACATTGGCAAGAGAGCAGTTGTTCTGCAGGCATGCATTCTACCAAGTAACAGCGGAGCGCATGTATCTCACTCAAATCATGTCACTGTTGGAATTTCAAGGGTTTGTGAACTTTCTGGAGTGCAACACAAAATACAGTGAAGATTTAGTCCGGTGTGTTCTATACTTGCCTGCATGACAAGTTTCAAAGTCAATATTTCCACACCTATGTTGGAAATAAACAGGGTAAACGTGAATTCTGAAGTCTGGAACAAGTATTTTGATTATGACTGTGGCTGCTGATGCACAACCTCCTCATGAGGGTAACAGACTCTCGCACTGTGTCGGGATATGAGTTTAAGAATGCCCTAAATGACATGCTAAAAAGGCCTTATCCGGATCATATTGTCAATAGTGATGCCTTTCCCATAACTCTTACGGCAGGAAAACTCCAAACAGGGGAGCGCATCCTTCAATGGATTGTGGCTCGCATCCTGCGGCCGAACAAAGGTGGCTTGTCCCGAGTTGAACAGGCTGAGGTGCATCTTATTTACATTTTGAAAAATAGGATCAAAATCAACTGGCCTACTATATTGCTAGCATAATTTTTTCTCTGAGAAATTTCAGGCCATAGGAACTGCTCTTGCTTATGGCTCTTTCATTTCAGAGGTTCTCACCACGACAAATGTTGTATATCCATCGTTTCCATATGTTTCAGTATCCTCTGACAAAGAATTAAACACTAAAACCTTTGCCATGATGGGCTATTTTTGGTGTGATGAACGACAATTACAGGTTTGTTCGCCAGAGGCAAATATTCCTTGGGTTGCTGACGACTCTGATGAAAGTTCTGAACAGGAAGACGAAGAACAAGATGAACAGGTAGATGAAGAAAATACAGCGGAACAGGTAAAAGAACCGCATATGAGACGCAAGACAATTATTAATCGCCAGATCAACATGAGGTTCCAAATACTGATTGGCTCCATCACTCAGCTCCATCTGACGAACAAGAAGAAGGTTACACGAATCAGGGATGGGGTGAGTGGCAGTACACAGGCTGGACCACCCTGGGTAGATACTATGATCCGTACCATGCCTATCCTCAACATCATCAACCCTCCTCAATATTCATCATCTCCTCCACCATCGGACAACTGCTGAAATCCTTAACATGTTGCAGTCCATGCAGTTAGATCAACAGACCTTTATGAGGAGTCAAGATACGCGGATGGATCAGATCCGAGCTGAGATTCGTACCCAAATGAAAGGTTAAATTCATTTTTCCACTAGGATGAATGCCCGTTTTGAAGCTCTCGTTGCATCCTGTGAGAGGCATGACATGGAAATCACTGACAACCTTCATAATCTCAATATGTCTGTGGAAGCCTATTGTGGACTTCTCTGATCCCCACCGCAATCCGGATGTTACGTATAGGGGGAGGGGGCAGGGGCTGGGGATATTAGCTGCATAATTGCATATTCTCATTGTCTATAGTGTGTTACTTTGTTATGGTTGTTGGAATATTAAGCCCATTTGGATATTTTTTTTGTTTTCACTCCTTTATCTATTAATTTCATTACGATTTCATTATCAATCTTATGTGTGAATTTTGATAAATGACTAGTTATCACCTGCTGAATGTTTTATTTGTTATTTGATATTCTATCAATCTTTATATTCTCTATCTCTTTTGATGTTGTCAAAGGGGGAGAAAAGCCAAGTAAGGCCAGGTAGATCACAACAACTCTTACACAAATAGTACAGGATTACAAAAGAAAGGGGGCAGTGTATGCTACTACGTTAAAAATATTGCAATGTTGTTCTCACTAGCTTCGCGCAGGTTGTCATCATCAAAAAGGGGGAGTATGTGAGGGCAAGCAGTCACACAACATATATTCTCGAGTTTCGATGATGACAAAGTTTAACCTCGGATCAATAAGGAGCTTGTCAATCTTGCCCAAAAGACAATTGCAATATTTTGCAATATTTAACATATCATATCCTTCCCATATTTATTTTAATTCATCATATAATCATTTGCAAAACACGTGATAAATATTCAGTCGTGACAAAACGCACGAAGCAACAAATGATGTTTTTTTGCAATTTTTACAGCTCTGAGTCGACCATACCAGTCAGCGCACATCCAAGTCAAGTTTTCCACTGGTCAGCGCATGGACACCATAAGTCGACTATCAGTCGGCGCATGAAGCATTCAAAATTTACATGGGTCAGCGCCGCCGACCTATGGTCGATGCATACTGTTAAGTTTTTAACATTGCTGAAATCTGCAAGTCATGCGTCGATGCATGGACCTGTTATGGTCGACCGTTCGCGCGTAGTTGAATATTTTTCTTATTGTTTGAAATCCCGTTCTGTTAGTTATTTGTCTTACTACTATATATAGAAGATTGTTTATTTCTATCAACTAACAATTACATTTTGAGTAATTTTGTGAAAATAAGAAAAGTGAAACAGGTGCTACAATTCTCTTCATCTTCATCCTCAAACAACACACAACACTGCAATTACACACAACATTTTTGGAGTGCTTGTGTTTCGTTCAAGGTTATAAGGTTTGATCCGTAGAGGGAAAGTCTGGTTCGGGTGGAGATTTGTGGCAGGTTTTCTTGAATAAAACCTTGAAGGTTTTGCCCTCCAAGATTCTACGAGTTTGGGGGTTTTTGGACGAGATTCTTCATCAAGGGTCAATTGAGCGAAGGTGATTGTGAAGAGGAAGTCTTCAACAATCTAGTAGCGGATTCAGTGATATTGAAGGGAAGATCTCGGGTTCGATTCGTTGTAGTTGAGATCAGTCGGGCCCGAAGGTTTGAAGAACTGAGGGTTATTCAATAAAGGGGCTGGAATTCAGAGGTCTATCAACAACGATCGGAGGACTTGATTCATCTTGAATCAAGGGGCAAGGAGTGAAAGCAACATTCAAAATCTTAAGAATTCTGTTGTAAATTTGTTGTTCAATCCTTGTATAAACTGTTCCATTCAACATGTGATATCTATTAAATCAATCTCAATTCTAGTTTTAGAATTGAGGGCAGACGTACCCCGAAGCGGAGGACGACGGGGGAACTGCCTCACCAAATCTTTGTCTTCTCTATTTTTCAGCATTTTCGTTTTAGCTTAAAAATAAATGATTTTCGTATAAGCAATATTGTCAAACTGTGATATCAATTGAGTAAGAGGTTGGAACTCTGTTTTTGAATCCAAAGTACAATAAGACATTGTACTAGGCTAGTTGGAATCACTTATCAAACATAAATATTATTTGGAGTGTTTTTGCACACCAAGTGTTCGACAATTTTCTTGAACCGAAATTATCTTATTTGTGTATCTAGTTTTGGTTTGCTCTTAAAATCATTGGAACTAGGAATCCTAACAAGTGAATTAGATCATTGATAAGTGTGACTAGTGTTGTGATTCTTCTTCCATATTGTCATTAATCCATAGGCTTAACGCATATCTGGTTTTCTAATAACCGTTCGTTTCTAGACTATATTTTCCTCGGCCGCTTCCGCACTTAAAACCAATTTTTTAATTGGTAGCGCCGACTCAATTTTTAATTGGGATCTATTCAACCCCCCATTTTTTTCTAGATCCGTGCCATAGTCTAACAAGTCAATGCTTCAACATGCACACGTAAGCCCTTCGCCTCAGACACGGAGCTTGGGCTCGGTTGTTTTCTCAGGCGACCCTCCACCGAAGCAAAACCAAAACATAGCCAAAACACATAAAACCAAACATCATTTTCAAGGATTTTTCATGCTGAACACAAATTATGGAATCCCATTTTTATTTTTGAAACTAAAGATCTCATAAATCTTGTTCCAGAGCTTTAAACAACTCTTCCTCTAGCCTTCTGAGAGTCTTTAGGATGATGATAGAAGCAAGAATGAGAAGGAAATCCTCTTGGAAAGTGAGATTCTAAGAATGGATGTTTTTGAGAGTGAGAGTGTCTTATGGTGCTAATTCTTATCCAAATGAGATGCCCCTCTCTTGGTTAGGGTTTTTAGAATATATATATATATATATATGGGGTGTTTGGGTGGTTAAAATAAAAGTAACTGAGGTTAAAAATGTTGGTTGGAATTTTTGAAAAACTTGTTTTTTTTGTGAGGTACGGGTCATGGTGTGACTCCACTTAATTTTGGGTGGTTTGTTGAGAAAAAGAAGAGTGAGTAGGTGTTAGACGATGGTGCAGATCTAGAAGGGGGTTGAATATATCACTTGTTAAAACAAAGTTGGTGCTTACCAATATTTGGTATTAAAAAGTTTTTAGGCGGAAAACGGCCGAAAGAACTATATCGTCTAAAACGAACCCTTACCGAAAAGACTGGATATATGCAAAGCCTATGGAATCCGATAAAAACGAGATTATAGAATCACTAATTTAAACACAATCAACTAGATTTTATTCACTATAATTTTAACACTTTTCAATGCGTGAAAAAATATAACCCAATCAAAAAGAAAACACAAGTGTTTATGTTCACACAATCAATCGAACACTTGGTGTGCAAGGCACCACAAGTAACTTTCAATACGTTGTGTGAAATGCTATAGTATTCAATTACAATCAAGGATTGTAATAAGGTTTGCTAAAAATGGTTCAGCACTGCACACATCAAAATTTTGATCAAACTAAATTATTTGCCACACAAAATCAGAATTTAAGCAATTGAAAAATAAAGATGAGAACACCAATTTATTGAGGCAGTTCCCCTGCCGTCCTTGCTCAGGGTACGTCTGTCCTCAATTCTACAAATAGAATTGATACTTGTATATATATATATATAACCTATTGCAAGTGTTTACAAGAGAAGTAATAGAATTCAAACAATCAAACTCAATTGTTGATGCAGAGCCTATTCCCTCTCTTCCTTAATTCAAGCTGAATCAAGTGCTTCGAACACGATGAATAAACCTCCGATTATGGCACAACCTTTGAACAACCCATATGGTCTTCAAATCCTTCACGGCTGATTTCAATCACCAATGCTTCGAACCTGAATCTTCCTCTCAAAATCCTCCGGTTACTGCTACTAAAACTAACAGAACCTCCCGTTCTTCGATTACCTTCGCTCGGCTAAATCTGTGATGGACCAATTTGTGCAAAACCCCCCAAAGTCCAAGATTCTTGGAGGACAAAACCCTAACAGTTTTATTCAAGAAAAACCACTGATTTCTCAACCAAACCTGATTACACCAATCCTATGTTTGGACGTTATCACCTCAATAATGCAGAATGCACAACAAAAATGATTAAGTGTAGTTGTTGAAAAAATGCAAGAAAGAGGATGAAGATGATGAGAACCAAATTTGTGTATATTTTCACTTTTCTTGTTTTTTTAGAAGAACAAACCAACTCAATATATATGCAAGTCAAAGAACAATTAACCAACTTAACAAACATTTTGACAGTTTCACATAACAAACTTTTTGGTGAAAACGCACGAGGCGGTCGACCTATAGAAAGGGAAGGTCGACCTGAGCTCTCTTGAATTTTAGATTGTTCAGAAAACAACACTTTGCATCGACCAGAACAGGTCATGCATCGACGCAAAGGATACAAATTTAGACAGACAGAAATGAACACAGTATGAGTTGACCGGAGGGTCAACGCGAGCACTCCGTAGAGTAAACCATGCAAAATAACTCCATTATGAGTCGACCGGAACATTTTTTGAGTCGACTCAAAGACACAAAATATGCAAAAAAGAAATGCATATTTTCATGTATTTAGCTACTTTTGAGATGCTCCACCATATTGGAAGCTAGACCAACAGGATCAAACTTATATGGAGTATATATTGTACTTTTTCTATATGTATCTAAACATGTTTTTGACTGATGTTTCACGCAAGAGGAATATGGTATGCATATGCGACACAATGATACTGTCCAAAGTACATTTTTTCTACCTATGTAAGTTTTGACATCATTAAAACAAGTATAGTTAACTATGAGGAACTTTTCCCTCACATACTCCCCCTTTTTGATGATGGCAGAACAGCAAAAACTTGGTGTACAATGCATTCTATCATCCTCCCCCTTACTTGATGCATTTTTCTGCACACAATCTGCATGTTCAATAAGTCTTACAAGTGATGTTTCTGCTTGATATTCTTCTCCCCTTTTGACAACATCAAAAAGAAAGAAGATAAAGATTAATATATTGCATATTATAAAAGAGATAAGCAAATTCAATCCATTTGCAACAAGTTAGTCATCAACACACATTCACATATAATGCAATCAATGAAAGCATATAAATGGATAAATAGAAAGGCACTCGAAAGAACAAAAATACTCACTATTTCATAACCAACAATAATCATGTCTTCATAAAGCAAGTAAGTACAAGAAGAATTCTACAATAGAGGTTAATAAACACAAGATGAAATGAGATGCACAATGAAATGTTCAAGACAACCTCAAGGTCTCCTCCCCCTAAAGTGACAGCCTCGTCCTCGAAAGGATATTCTGGAAGTAGAGGTAGTTACGCATCATCCCGTTCCATATACTCCAAAACAGCTTGATTGAGAGTGTTGAAGTTGTTAGTGAGAGCCTGATGTTGTCCTGCTACAGTTTCAACTATGCCATCTATCCTACCCATCGCAACTGATGTAAAGGAATTGAACTTTTCTGTGTGAGCTTGAAACTGGTTATGCAATTGCGAGAACCGCTCTTCTTGGGTAGACATGAAGGTACGCTGTTCAAGTTGCATTCTCCTCATCATATCGAGGAGTTCATTAGTGTTTTGTTGGGGACGCGGAGGAGATGGAGGCACGTAACTCCAGTCTGGGGTGTCTTAATGATCTTAATTCGATGCTTGTGGTATGTAATTGGCACCCAATGATGTCCAGCCAGTGTGTTACCAGGCACCCTAGCCTTGGTTATCATTCTGCACCAAGTGGGGTGATTGGTTTAGCCAACCACTGTCATAACGGCCATCGGTTTCCATGGGTTGTCCACCTTCTTCTTCTTCTTCTTCTTCTTCTGCTTCTTCTATGTGTTCATCACTCTCATCAGACTCTTCCAACCAAGAACTAGTGGCCTTAACAATAAATCAATAGCGAATATGTTTTGGATCCCAGATATACCCCATCATAAGTCAGAGTATTTTGATATAACTCTTGATCAGTGTTCAAGGATGTATAGGGAATACTGATGACTCGATTTCGTATAATTTATTTCGATTCATTTTGTTCATATTTACTTGTTGTTTTATCGAGTCTGTCGCTGTGAAATTTGGATACCAAGCTATTGATTAACTTGAATCTAATTCATTTGTAACCGAACTTTGATTTGGTCCAAAGGAAGGGATAAAGATCGAAAATACCCACGATGCAATACAAATGCAAGCTAGAGAGTTTAGGTTCGGGGTTGGTTAAACTTAGGGAAGGTACTAGCATCCTAAGTTTCTGTAGTACTCTACAGGAACCTCTTGTTTATGTTGTTTATTTGCTAAGGGTTTATCTGCTTAATGGTTAAAGACCTAGGGGTTTATTTCTAAGTATACTCGATAAGATATCGCATCTTATGCCTACATATCCTTACGGGAGTGGAATCAGAGTATCTGTAGTTCCCCTAAAGGGTTTGAGGAGTTCTTTGACTGTGTTCCTACAGGTTTAGGGTAGTTGATTGATTTTACGAGAAAAGATGACGGTGTCATTTTAAGAGAGATTTAACGCCACAGGTGTAAGAGATTGTATTTGTTGTGGGGTGGAGGTTCTATCTCGCTTAAGATGATTAACATCTTTCTCTAATGTTTGAATAATTGTATGAGTTGTTTTGTTTATTCTAAGTTGTAAAAAAGGTCCTTCCTTTGGGGTAGGATCTAACTTAGAAGATCGACTTGAATGGGATCAGGGATCATGGGGGGAATGATGCAAGATGAGATGCAATACACATAAGTGTTAAGTTATGTGTAGGTTCTTCCTTTGGACGGAATGCGATACAAGAACGATAAATATGATAATTGTAAATTGCGGAAAGAAATAAAAGCAGATAAAGTAAACATACACACGCATGAAAGCGCTAAGTGTACAAGTGTGTAAATTGTGTATGTGAATGTGCGTGGATGCGTAAGCGTGCACACTGGATTGGTTCTAGACGAAGTT
>CAWUDS030007529.1:2136076-2185653 GCA_963859935.3 Lathyrus sativus
TAAACGGTTAGTTGAAGCAGGAAAGATAGATCTAGATGATATACACGAGGGTTGCACGAGGAGGTGGGATCTTATGGTAAAAAATTAGGTTGTGACAGATGCCCCCATTTAAGTTACTTCTATCCGGAGATATGGAGATTGAACTCTTCGTCTCGACGAGATAGGAGGGACTTAAATACAAACATTGCACAAATTTTTGGCCCTAAGAAGCCACCGAATGCAAATGATATGCAAATGATATGAAAATGCAAGAAAGACGGTCCTGTGAAGAAAAGATGTCACAGGGGAGAAACTGGACACAACACGCGAGACAAAGGAGCAACAGACCCAACGAAGCGGGACTCCACTGGACAGGAAACAACCGCCAAGGAGAATCTCCCTAGTGTAACAGTAGCACATACACCAAGGATATGGCGACTTACACAATAAATGAGAAACTTGTAATCGAAGGATAACTTATTACCAAGATGGAGCAATCCAGGCAACGATAATAACCATAATGACTTTTCTGATTGAGTCAATAGTCCAGTTTTGTTTTGTATACTTTTCTTCTCTTTCTTTTGAAATCCAACGGGAAATAGTAAAATGTATAACCTCCCCGAGCGTCATGGTATAGGAACTATGAGCTGGTCTCAATCTCTGATGTAGAACCTCCCCAAGCGTCATGGTATGGGAATCATGAGTTGTTCTCAGTCTCTGATGTAGAACCTCCCCGAGCGTCATGGTATGGGAACCATGAGCTGGTCTCAGTCTCTGATGTAGAACCTCCCCGAGCGTCATGGTATGGGAACCATGAGCTGGTCTCAGTCTCTAATGTAGAACCTCCCCGGGCGTCATGGTATGGGAACCATGAGCTGGTCTCAGTCTCTGATGTAGAACCTCCCCGAGCGTCATGGTATGGGAACCATGAGCTGGTCTCAGTCTCTACCTAAAGTGATGAAAACTCGTGAGAGCATCTTCACAGGGGATTAAAAATTTTGTAGTTTGTAGAATCATTATAGTCGTAGATGTAATTTGTAGATTGTAGATGTAATGGAGGTTGTAAGGCCTCACCGGGGATCTTCAAAAGAGATGTAAGCCGATTAGATCGTAAAGTATGTCCTCTTAAATAAAGAGACTAATGTGGTAAACTTCCTCGACTTCTCTTGGGAGATGTCACTTGATGGAAATAAACTTGTGTGATGAACTCATTGGGGAATTCATTTCCGAGGAGCATCTTTATTGTAGTTGTAAAATATTTGAAATTTTTGTACGTGGAAATTCTCAAATAAAGAGAAGTGTCTTGTAATGTCTTTGGCGAACTTCTTTGATGGATCTGCGAAGCGATGCCATTTGACGAATTAATGATGTTGAAGAACCCACTGAGGGTGAATGAACTGTCTTGTAGAAACTGTCGTTTGTCGTTTTGAATAAGATCTTAGTCAAAACGAGTTGCTCAAATAAAGAGATTGTTTATAGTCCAAATGTAGATGGTTGAGAAAACCTGTGATATTATCGTTGGAGCAATACCTGTCTTCATGAATATTCTTTCTAGGGAATATAGTGCAAAATAAATGCACACTTAGTCCATGTTCAAAGGTTGTAGATTATCCATAATGTGATCGCCAAGGACCGAAATTCAATTCGGGACGTAGCCGAAGAGAAGTTGTCAAGCAAGACCCGACCATTGAGGTATGAACTCAAATGGAATGTACTGGAATAACCGTCTTCCACGAGGATCAAACTTCATGGGGAAAGTAGAAACATTGTGCTCTTTCTGCCTAGGGCTGACAACTCTATTTGGAGGGATAAGACACACCCAAACGCCTGGGAGTAACCACGGCCAAAGCGATAGAATAAAACAAACACAAAGAGATGCAACAAAATGCAAATGCCATGCTATCTATCTATATGTTATGCGTATGCTGACAAACTGGGAGAGGAGAAAATAAACGCCTCAAACGGAAAGGTACCCAAGCAGAATCTCCACATACCTCTTACCACCTGCAAAGAAATCTTGAACATAAACAAACTCCATCTCTGGATAAAATAAATATCCTCTCATTTTTGGGAATCATGAATGATTTTCGTTCCTCCAGGATGAAATAAACGTCCATGGTCATCCTTTTGTTATTCATATATCAAGTAAAACAAGTTTTCAAATCAATCTGGATTTTGCTATCAAGAATAAAGATTTTGATAAATGAAAGAAGAAAGAAAACTTTTATTGAATGGTGGTCCGCAGAAAAGCGTGACCCCAGTATTACAATGTTGGAAAATAATAGGGATTACATCAAGGGAATAATAACTTGCTATTCTTAAGTTAACGAGAACTTCCCGAGTTCTAAACGAAATACTTCTTGACAGCGTCCATATTCACAGGGCGAGTCATCTCTTCCCCGTCCATTGTTGCTAACATCAGAGCACCTCCTGACAAAACCTTTCTTACCACATACGGTCCATCATAGTTCGGGGCCCATTTTCCTCTGACGTCAGTGAGGAAATACTGAATCTTCTTGAGCACGAGGTCGCCTTCCTTGAATATGCGGGGTCGAACTTTCTTGTCAAACGCATTCTTCATCTTTTGCTGATACAACTGTCTATGTCATAGCGCCACCATCCTTTTTTCTTCGATTAGGTTCAACTGATCGTATCTGTTCTGGCACCATTCAGCTTCTGACAACTTTGCATCCATCAAAATCCTCATAGAGGGAATCTCGACTTCTATCGGGAGTACTGCTTCTGTACCGTAGACCACTGAAAACAGAGTTGCCCCAGTTGATGTGTGCACCGTCGTACGATATCCATGTAAGGCGAATGGGAGCATTTCATGCCAGTCCTTATAAGTAACGACCATTTTCTGAATGATCTTCTTGATATTTTTGTTGGCGGCTTCAACAGCCCCATTCATCTTTGGTCTGTAAGGAGAGGAATTATGATGCTCGATCTTGAATTCTTCACACAATTCCTTCATCATTTTGTTATTCAAATTGGAACCATTATTTGTAATAATTCTGCTCGGCACACCATATCGACAGATAAGCTGATTCTTGATAAATTTAACAACCACATGTCGAGGTACATTAGCGTAAGAAGCTGCCTCGACCCACTTGGTAAAATAATCAATGGCTACTAAGATGAAACGATGTCCATTAGATGCTTTCGGCTCTATCATACCAATCATATCAATTCCCCACATATATAACGGCCACAGGGCTGAGATAACATTTAACGAAGTCGGAGGCACATGAATCTTATCTGCGTAAATCTGACACTTGTGACATTTTCTAGCAAACTTGTAACAATCTGATTCCATTGTAATCCAATAATAACCAGCTCTTAAGAGTTTCTTAGCCATAGTATGTTCATTTGTATGGGTGCCAAAGGATCCTTCGTGAATTTCCGTCATCAACATATCTCCTTCTTGCTTGTCAACACATCTCAGCAAGACCATGTCAAAATCCCGTTTGTATAAAACATTGTTACTCAAAAGAAAACTCCCAGCCAACCTTCTCAAAGTTTTCTTATCCTTGTTGGAAGCTCCCAAAGGATATTCTTGAGTTCTAAGGAATACTTCAATGTCGTGGTACTAGGGTTTGCCATCTTCAACTTCCTCGACGGCAAAGATGTAGGCGGGTCTGTCTAGACGTTTTACTTCAATCTGAGGACAGTCATTCCAAAAGTTCACCACAATCATGGTGGCCAAAGTTGCCAACGCGTCTGCCATTCTATTTTCATCACGAGGGATATGATGAAAGTCGACTCTGTCAAATAATGGTAACAGTCTTCTAGCATAATCTCTGTATGGGACCAAATTATCTTGTCGAGTTACCCATTCTTCTGTGATCTAGTAGATTACCACTGCAGAATCACCAAACACATCCAAATTCTTAATTCTCAAATCTATTGCTTCCTCAAGACCCATAATGCATGCTTCATACTTAGCTTCATTATTAGTACACTTGAATGTTAATCTAGAAGTAAACGGGATGTGGGACCCTTAAGGAGTCATAATAACAACACCTATCCCTTTTCCATGAGCGTTTACAGCTCCATCAAAAACTAAACCCCATTGAGATCCTGGTTCTGGTCCTTCACCATGCAAGGGTTCTTCATAATCTTTCATCTTTAAAAACATAACATCCTCGTCGGGAAAATCATCGTTTGAAGGTTGATAATCCAAGATAGGCTGGTGACCCAAATGATCAGCCAAAACACTTCCTCTAACAGCTTTATGAGTATGGTACTCGATATCGTATTCAGATAACAACATCTGCCATCTAGCAATTCTCCCAGTCAAAGCGGGCTTCTCAAAGATATACTTGATAGGATCCATCTTCGAAACTAACCAAGTGGTGTGATTCAACATATATTAGCGCAAACGTTTGGCGGCCCACGCCAAAGCACAACAAGTATTTTCTAACATAGTGTATCTTGTTTCACAATCGGTAAATTTCTTGCTCAGGTAATAAGTGACATGATCTTGCTTTCCTGTTTCATCTCGTTGACCGAGTACACAACCCATCGAATCTTCCAAAACAATCAAATACATAATCAAAGGTCGGCCTTCAACCGGCGGTATCAGGATAGGTGGTTCAAGCAAATACTATTTGATACTATCAAAAGCCTTTTGACAGTCTTCAGTCCAAACATACCCTTATTCTTTCCTCAGAAGCTTGAAAATAGGCTTACATGTAGCAGTCATGTTGGATATAAACCCAGAGATATAATTCAAACGTCCCAAAATTCCTCTGACCTGTTTCTCGGTGGTAGAAGCTAGCATTTCTCGGATAGCTTTCACCTTGTCGGTGTCCACTTTAATCCCTCTTTGACTGACAATAAAACCCAATAGTTTCCCTGATCGTACTCCAAATGTACATTTGTTGGGGTTCAGACGGAGCTTGTATTCCCTCAAACGACCAAACAGCTTAGACAGGTGTTTAACATGATCATCCGCAGTCTTCGACTTAGCTATCATATCATCCACATAAACCTCGACCTCTTTGTGCATCATATCATGGAACAAAGTAGTCATAGCTCTTTGATATGTTGCCCCTGCATTCTTCAATCCAAATGGCATAACTCTGTAACAAAAGGTGCCCCAGGGCGTGATGAATGACATTTTCTCTCTATCTTCGGGAGCCATTCTAATCTGATTGTAACCTGAAAAATCGTCCATAAAGGAGAAAACCTCATATCTTGCGGTACTGTCAACCAAAATGTCAATGTGAGGTAACGGAAAGTCATCTTTCGGACTGGCCTTGTTCAAATCCCTATAATCTAAACACATGTGAACCTTACCATCCTTCTTCAGAACGGGCACAATATTAGCCAACCAGAGCGGATATTCGGCAGTGACAAGGAAACCTGCATCAATCTGTTTCTGTACCTCCTCCTTAATCTTTAGAGCCATGTCGGGTCGAGTTCTTCTGAGCTTCTGCTTTACTGGCGGGCACTCTGGCTTCAAAGGTAGAAAATGTTCAACTATAGTAGTGTCTAATCCAGGCATATCCTGATATGACCAAGCAAACACATCAACAAACTCTCCGAGAAAAACGATCAACTGTTTCTTCACCTCGGGTTTGAGCAAAGCTCCGATTTTCACTTCCCTACGGATTTCTTCTGTTCCCAAATTGATTACTTCCACCGGCTCTTGATGAGGTTGGATAGCTTTCTCTTCTTTCTCAAGCAGTCTGGAAATCTCTTCTGGAATATCATCTTCTTCGTCTTCAACTTCATACACGGGAAACTCGAAATTCGGAGAAGGTAGTGGATCATTATTCCCAGGATGAAATTTATGTAGCAATCTGCGCAAGTGATATGATTTTTAATAAGTTTTCGTAAAGTGGAAAGTGTGTGTACGCGAGATGCTATTTATTATTTTCCAACATCGTAAATAAATATAAGAAAAAAAAATAACACACAAATGAAAATGAAGGTGATTTACTGATGATAGCAAAACCAAAGAGACACGCCCAACAAAGTCACCTTTGCCTTGGGCAAAGCAAAAGGGAATTATTTAAAAGTAAGCCCTAACAATGCAGTTTCGCCTTAGGCGGAGCGAGAATTTTAAATAAAAATGCTTTACTTTGATATATGAACGACAGCAGGGGCCTCAACCACACTCCAGTTCTTAACAAAAACTCCTGGGGTTACAAAGTCTGGAACATCCCCATCTGAATCTTCCTCGGTCACAGCGTAGACTCTAAAGTTGTAGTCAAACTCATCTGAAACATAACCTGGATCTTCCATATAGGGCTTGTAATCTTCATAAGGAATGGAGGACCTTGCAGAACCATCTGATATGTAACCTTCATGCTCATCCCCTAATACAACATTAACTTGAGGATGATGGACGACCCTCCACTACGGAACACTTCATTAATCAGTGGAAACCCTTGACTTTTAGTAGTTTGTTGAGCAGAACTATTGGTGAAACCAAGACCTTCTTTATTTCTGTTCTCTGGCAAACAACACTTTGCCCCAACCTGTCTGAGGACCGTCGTTCACTACACGATGTGCGTCTTTGAATGATGACATGGATGCCTGAGATTTCTGGACACCCTCGCCCACAATAGACAAAGCCTGAAACTGCGTACCAACTTCTTCCTCAGCTTCAACATACGAGAATGATGACAAATGACTCACCACTAAGGCTCGTTCCCCACAAACTGTGACCGTTTTTCCTTAAAAAACATATTTCAACTTCTGATGCAGGGTGGAAGTAACTGCCCCAGCTTCATGTATCCATGGCCTCCCTAATAAACAGCTATAGGCGGCACGAATGTCCATGACTTAAAAAGTGATCATAAAAGTCTGTATTCCAATAGTCATTGGCAAATCTACCTCGCCAATTACTGTCTTCCTAGACCCATTAAAAGCTTTGACGATAACATGACTTGGCCTCATCGGCGGTCCCTGATAGGATAGCTTAGATAGAGTGGTTTTAGGCATCACATTTAGAGAAGATCCAGTATCAACTAACACACTGGACAGAGAATCATTTCCGCAATTCACAGAAATATGTAGAGCCATGTTATGTTTCTTCCCTTCCTCTGGGAGATCGTCCTCATTGAAACCCATATTGTCATATGAAGTAATACTACCAATGATGTTGTCAAACTGTTCCATAGTTACATCTTGTTCAACATATGCCTGCTCTAGAATCTTCTGGAGTGCTTCTCTATGAGCCTCAGAACTCATCAGCAATTGCAACACAAATATCTTTGACGGAGTTTGCAGAAGTTGATCTGCAACCTTATATTCACTTCTCTTGATCACCTTTAGACATTCATCTGAATTGGTCAAATTGGATCCACCAGATTGCCCGACAATTGGATCTTTTGAGCCTGGTTGTTCAAATGAGACCTCATTTTCTTTTGGTGGTACAGTCGGGTAAACTCGACCACTCCTTGTTACTCTGCTGACATCTGCGATGTTAACTACTAAAGGTATAGTGGGCAAAGGCACTTCCTTTCCATTTTCCAATATTGTGGTATTGTATCTATATGGGATAGCCTTACTAGAAGCGTAAGGGACGGGTCCAGGCACGTTGATTACCAAAGGAGTAACAACCGACTTTCTGCTATTACAAACGATTTTGATACGTTCCACTTCCTTAAAGTGAGGCACTATAACACAAACTTCTTCGGCCCTTTCATCTGAAACTTCCTGATCATTATCTGCCAAATAGTCTTGAATCATGTTGACGGAGGGTGAACCATGCGGGGGTAACGGATTAACCTGCACATTAGGGTCGGAATCCTTAAAGGACAAAATTCCGCACTTAATGAGCCTCTGGACATCTGTTTTCATTCCAAAACAACTCTCAATATCGTGACCTGGAGCACCCTGATGGTAAGGACAAAACCTGTCAGCTCTATAAGAAGGAGGAGGATTTGCGGGAACCATAGGTGGAGCTTTTGTCTGGATATGACCTTTCTGGATCAAAGCTGGAAACAAATCAGCATATTTCATAGGAATGGGCTCAAAGTTTATCTTTCTATACACACGACCCTGATTGTTGAATGGCCGATTCTGCTGAGGATACTACAAATTTTGCTGAGGCTGTGGCTGTTGAGCATTGGGGGACTGAGGCTGCTGACTCGGTTGCGGAGACTGTAGTTGATAAGTTGGAGCATTAAACACTGGCGTCACTGCTGCAACTTTGTGTGATGGCGAATATCTTTTTCTAAATTGTCCCTTTTGAATGGCGTTTACAACCTGCTCTTTTTTCTTCAAAACCACTCCCATACTTCTTAGTATTATTATGAGCATTCTCCTCTTTAGACAATCTTCCTTCACGGACACCTTCTAAACGCATTCCCATATTAACCATTTTAGTAAAGTCACTGGGCGCACTTGCTACCATTTTCTCATAAAAGAAAGGACCAAGGGTCTTTAGAAAAATCTTGGTCATCTCTTTTTCCTCTAACGGCGGTGTGACTTGCGCGGCCAACTCACGCCAACGTTGGGCATATTCCTTAAAATTTTCCTTATCTTTCTGTGTCATAGCTCTCAACAGATCTCGGTCGGGTGCCATATCCATATTATACTTATACTGCTTGACAAAGGCTCCCCCTAGATCATTGAAAGTCCGAATCTTCGTACTATCCAACCCCATTGTCAGTTTGTGCAGACATCTTCCTAGCATACATGATGAGATGACTCTGAGGACAAGTATTTTCTTTGTACTTCTCGAAATCAGGGACCTTGAATTTCGGTGGAACCTTGACATTTGGAACCAAGCACAGATCAGAAGCGCTTTTTCCAAACAAGTCCTTCCCACGAAGGGCTTTCAACTCCTTTTGCATCTCAGAAAATTGGTCTTGAAATCCATCCATCCTTTCTTCCAGACCCACAGTTTCGGTCGGCGACCCATGTAAAATTGGCTCATCCAGAATATACGAAACAACGTTCATATGTGGAGGTGCAGTTGTCCTTATAGTAGTAACCGCAGGAGTAGCTTGGACAATGGTCACAGCAGGGATCTCAGGCACAGACGGACGGTAGCCAGCGGGAGTGAAATGAGGAGGCATCCCCCACGGGAAACCTGGAGGCATGCCATAGGTCACTTCGGCAACAGAAGACACCACTGGGGTCGGTGTTGGTGTTACTTCATAGATCACAGTCCTTTGAACATCTTGGTTGTTGAGTGCGGCTTGACTGGACAGAGCTTCCACTAGACCATTCAATCTCTCTAAACATTCTTTCAGAATTGCAACTTCATCGCGGAGCACCTTGTTCTCTTGTTCAAGCTGGTCCATCTTTTGGCGTTGATTGGTGCAAGTACCGTATCGGCGATTCAGCTTGTCTGTGGAGATGAAGCAAGAGTGCGACCCTGGAATGCGAACAATGCTATGCTTATGCAAAAATGAAAATGAGTATGAAACTTCAAGAAACTCAAATTATTTTTCCGTATTGTAACGTTGGAAAAACTTATTTTTGATATTAGAGAGGCATTACAAAGCAAAGTACTCTTTAAGAGTTTATTACATTGAACCAAAAGCAAAAGATAACTTGGAGATCTACTCCCTATGCTCCTTCTGTGCACGGAGTTCTTCTTCTAACTGGCTGACGCGTTCTTGCAATTCGGCCTTTTCGCTGATGAGTCGATCGACACATTCTTTCCAAGCCACAGCAGTTGGGGGAAGATCATCTCTGGTGACAGTTCCGGAAGAGGCGTGAGAGGAAAATAAATCCTCTCGCGCCTTTCTTTTTTCTCGCAGATTCTATCTCTGGTAGCTTCTGGGACTTCTCTTTCTCTACCTTGAGGGTGAAAAACTTGTTCCTCCAAGCGGCCTTCAGTTTCTGAGCCTCATCCTAGGCAGCCTTCAGTTGATCTACTTCACTCACATCAAACCAATCAGGATCATGAAAATTCAGCACCATAGGTTCGTGAAATGGGAAAGGCATCTTGAGGTCGAGAGCCCTTTCTCGCACCCAATGTAGATATTCTTCAGAGACAGCACAATTGGGGTATCCTAAAGCAGTCATCCCTTCCTTATTGACGTATCTCCATGCGTAAATTATGACGGTCTTCAGGTCTAGATCTTCTCCTTCCTTGAGAAAGATCCCTTCCAACAGAGCTTGGTCAGGTATTTCGATCATGGGATGCCCAAATTGTTTGCGGGCCAAAGCGGGATTATAACTTATGCATCCTTCTCTCCCAATAAGTGGTATGTTGGTGAATCCTCCGATGCTGGGAATCATACATACACCTCCATAAGTAGGGTCGTACCACACAATATCAGAGTGAGTAAGGGCCATAACTATCTCGGACCAATGGGGTGTTTCTACCTCATCCCAAATAGACGGATGCCGAGTTAGGCGAGCGATGAACCATGAGTACAGCAAGGCGGCACAACAAACAATATGCCCTCCTCCTTCAGCATTCTTCGAGTGCATTGAATGGTACGTGTCAGCTACCAAGGTGGGAACTGGATTCTTAAGTATGAATAGTTTAATCGCATCCATATCGACAAAATCATCAATGTTTGGGAACCAGAAAATCCCATAGACCAACAAAGCAAAGGTAGCTTCCAAGATAAGGACCTCCTTTCTTTCATCATGGTAACGGACTTTTTCGATCAAGAAATCAGCTGGGAATCCAAGGACTCCTTCCTTGGTGGTTAAGTGTGCTTAGACATCTGCTAGGCTGAGATGAGTAGCATTTGCAATTTCTTGGTGACTGGGTATGTCTTCCTGGCCGGTGAATATAGGTCGGGTCGTCACAGGTATCTTCAAGAAATCAGAATACTCTTCCAGGGTTGGCATCGACTGGTAATCCGGAAAAGTGAAACAATGGTACAATGGGTCATAAAACTGAACAAGAGTCTCCAACAACCCTTCTTTCATCTTGAGCTCGAGAAAATGGAAGGCTTCCCCATATCCTGTTGCAAAAGCATGACGGTTCTTGATGAGATCTGCTAGTTCTCTTAAGCTTTCAATGTTAGGACTCTGAAAAGTGTACTCCAATGCTTCTCTCTTGAAGTCCATGGTTACAATACCTGTGAAATGAAATTGATTTTCTTGAAGTAAATAAAGAAAAGAATGCAATGAAAGATGAGTAGGACTTCATGGGATCCCAACTATTTATAAACATTGCGGTAAAAGAAAACGTTTTATTAATTTTGAAATGGATCACAAATAATTGCTTTTAAAAGTCCCAAATAAATAGCTAAATAAAAGCTAATGAAATCCCTAAAGAAGTTCTGAACTCCGCCGCTTGAGCTCCTCTTCCAACTGGGTCTTCTCACGGATAAGGTTGCCTACAATCAGCTTCCAAATAGTACATTGTGGGTCGGAGGAAAATAAATCCTCTAGAACTTTCCTCTTCCTGTGGGGAAGTAATTCTTCATCCTTCAACTGTAGCTGCTTCTGAAGTTCATCCTTCTGTTTCTGAAGTTCATCGTTCTCTGCAACCGCTACTTGATACTTGTTCTTCCATGACTCTGACTCATGTTGCGACTTCCTCTAAGCGACCTCTAACTTCTCAACTTCAGACATAAAGACATAAGTGGGCTCTCTTTTCGGAGATATAGGATCTTGACGAGAATAAGGCATTTTCAATTTGATTGCTCTCTCTCTGACCCACTGAAGGTACGGTTCCAAGGACACAATTAAGTTTCCCAAGGCTTTTCTTCCCTTTCTTATGCAAATGATCCCATGCAGCCAGAATCTTGTCTCGAAGTTCCTTGTCATCCCTAAAGAAAATGCTCTCCACTTGAACACTCTTAGGAGGTTCCTTCAACGGATACCCCAACTGTCGACGGGCCAATACTGGATTGTAACTGACCCCTCCATTAAAACTAAGTAACGGTACATTAGTAAAATCCCCACAACCATCAATAATTAAAGTCCCATCATACGCTCGATTGTACCAATCAATGTCTGAGTGGGTCAACGCCATAACTCTCGGAGACCAAAGCCCTCTATCGAGATTAAAAAAAGAACTAAGGCAAGTGCGAAATAAACCACTTGTAGAGTAAGGGCACACAACAGGTGATCATTCCTCCACCATAGAAGTTTCAGAGATACACAGAATGATAAGCATTACCCAGAAGAGTTGGCACCGGGTTGTTCTTCAAAAAGATCTTAATCGCATTAAGGTCGATAAACCCTTCAAAACTTGGGAACAGGAACACTCCATAAATAAGTAAGGCAAAGATTGCCTCGAATGGAGTCTTGTTCGTATAATCGGCATAAAACATAGCTTTACTGATTAAGAACTTCGTAGTCAAACCAAAAATACCACCTTTGCTAATTAAATTTCCCTTGACGTCGGATACCTTTAGATAAAGAGCCTTAGCAATGTCTCTTTCCTCAGGGTCCTTCTCCAAGAAAGGGAAGGGAGATTCTTCTAGGATAGGTAGACCAACCAAAAAGGAGTACTCTTCCAATGTAGGTAATAGTTGAAAGTCTGGGAATGTGAAACAGTGATATAGCGGATCATAAAACTGCAATAAAGTGGAAAGAAGTCCTTCGTCTACTTGGCGACTTAATAAAGATATCAGCTTCCCATATTTGCTCTTGAACTTCTCTTGGTCTTCAAACAAGGTTACCAAATTCTTTAGGCCATCCAAGTTAGGACTTTTAAAAGTGTATTTCAAAGTGTGTCTTCTGTTGGGATCCATAGTGCCCTACAATGTTTATAAACAAAGGTGAATCCCATAAATTCTAATGTGGTATGATGCTTTATGAATGCAACAAACACAAGTAAGCACATAGATGCACAAAGATAAACAAACAAAAAAGGGGTACCCTTGGTTTGCAACGAGCATGGAGCCAAAGGGTATACCCATTCCCAAAGGACACAGACTAAAGATTGATTGTACCTATAGAACAAGGTTCTAATAAGGTTCCCAAAGTCTTTAGTCCATCTTTCGGATATTATCAACTTCTCAAGTACTCGGTGATTAATAATATTCTCAAGAGAACCTCTTTTGAGTGTAGCATCGCGTAGCACTATTTCGGGGGGTACCCCCTCATAGCCCCGCACTACATCCTAATAAAGGCCAAAGTGGGGTTAAGGTAACTACGGTCCTCACTATCATAGACTCCAACATCGAATATAGTGCATGTTTTCACGATTAAGAACTCGTTCAACAATACAACTTTCGAGAGGGACTCAATTGAGCGTGATTTTCAAGTCAGCTTGGTCGGGATTCCACCCCCTATAAGCCTCATCGAACATACCACTATCCTATCTTAAGTTCACTCAAGTCTGGGTGTAGGACTTTGTCTCACCACTCAAGAGTATTAACCCAAAGGCAATAAACAAACAAGTATACAAGTAAACAAATAAGTAAATATGAGCAAATATAAAGAAACATAAAAGCAAGTTAGGGAGACCCACTAAGGTGTCCCCAGTGAAGTCGCCATTTCTGTTGCGGTGAAATTTGGATACCAAGCTATTGATTAACTTGAATATAATTCATTTGCAACCGAACTTTGATTTGTCCAAAGGAAGGGATAAAGATCTAAACACCCACTATGCAATGCAAATGCAAGCTAGAGAGTTTAGGTTCGGGGTTGGTTAAACTTAGGGAAGGTACTAGCATCCTAAGTTTCTGTAGTACTCTACAGGAACCTCTTGTTTATGTTGTTTATTTGCTAAGGGTTTATCTGCTTAATGGTTAAAAGACCTAGGGGTTTATTTCTAAGTATACTCGATAAGATATCGCATCTTATGCCTACATATCCTTACGGGAGTGGAATCAGAGTATCTGTAGTTCCCCTAAAGGGTTTGAGGAGTTCTTTGATTGTGCTCCTACGAGTTTAGGGTAGTTGTGGGGTGGAGATTCTATCTCACTTAAGATGATTAACATCTTTCTCTAATGTTTGAATAATTGTATGAGTTGTTTTGTTTATTCTAAGTTGTAAAAAAGGTCCTTCCTATGGGGTAGGATTTAACTTAGAAGATCGACTTGAATGGGATCAAGGATCATGGGGAGAATGATGCAAGATGTGATGCAATACACACAAGTATTAACTCATGTGTAGGTTCTTCCTTTGGACGGTATGCGATACAAGAACGATAAATATGATAATTGTAAATTGCGGAAAGAAATAAAAGCAGATAAATTAAACATACACACGCATGAAAGCGCTAAGTGTACAAGTGTGTAAATTGTGTATGTGAATGTGCGTGGATGCGTAAGCGTGCACAACTGGATTGGTTCTAGACGAAGTTAAATTTAAGGGTGGGATGAATTGTTTTGAGAAAAGTTGGATTAGTTTAATAAAAAAGCTTAGATTAATTGATGAAGTTGATTTTAGAAAAATGTTAATTAATTTATTTGCAAAAAGGTTGATTGACTTTAAGAGAAGAAATTTTTTAGAGGGTGAATTGATCTTTTTATATGACAAAAGGAGTTTATTAGATGGATAAAAGTTTTGTTAAATAGGTACTTTTGATTATTACTAATGATTATAGATTAAATATATTATCTTAAGTTATGAAATAGGTCCCTAAATTATAGAATAAATCTAATTATTATTTTTAGGAGATTTTATTAAATAGATAGCCATATTAAAGATTTTATTAAACAAGGGTCATTTAAATGAAAGGCAACATGATTACTTATCTTATGAAAAAGAAATATTTTTAATAACATATATTAAAAAGGTATTGGCCCAATATTATTAATTAAACTTTTTAAAAGGACTAATTAATAAAAAAAGAAATAAATAGTTGACTTAAGAAAAGATTTAATTATTGATTTTGGTAAAATGATTAATTAATTAAATTATTAGGCAAATCATTTTTAATTAAACAGATTAAAAAGAAAATCATTGTTAATTAGAGTTAAGGCGGGTTAATTGTGGATTAAGGTGCTAATGAGTAGGGCGTGTGATTAAGTGTGGGGAGCGCGTGGTACTTACGATGGACTGCGTGATGAGATCCGTCAGATCGTGATCGTGCGGTGATTGTGGTGACGGACCATGGTACTACCATGGTCGTGCGCATATACAGCTCATAGTGATACAAAAACAGCATAACAATGAAACAAAAACAAATGACGGCGAAAGAAAATCCCTAATCCCCGACGCCTTTTCACTCGATCACCTCTCCCGTTCAATTTTCGTTCCAATCTCCCCCTTTTTCCTTCATTGTTACGTCTATTCTTGTACATGAAACAATAATCGAAACGTTAATCGTTCAACAACATTACCATGTATGAAGAAATTTACCGAAGGTTGGTGGTGGCGGCGGGATGTGAAACGTTAACGGTTTCCTCCGGCGGTCTCGCGATGGGCTTCGGAGGCATCGATCTTCGAAGACTTAGCGCAAAAGATGAGTAGTTCTCTCTCTCTCTCTCTCTCTCTCTCTCTCTCTCTCTCTCTCTCTCTCTCTCTCTCCTTTTGATTTGATCTACTTAGAGTTTTTTGTGATTTTGTTCTGAGTTTCGAAATTCATCAAAAAGTGTGTTCTTCGATTCAAATCCCCCTTTTTATAAGCAATTTTGGGCTTTGGATCTTTAAAAATCTGATTGAATTTTTGATTGCTTGTATTAAGACCTTCCATTCCTATGTTGGACAAGATTCGAAAACTTTCCTTTTCCATTCGATTGAGTTAATGTTGTTGAGGAGAATCACTTTCTGTATGATTTGATTTGAAGGATCTCTTAATTGATGCTGAAAAATCTGATAGCTGTCTGGGATTGGATCTTTTCCGAAAAAGCATATTCCTCACTTGATTACTAACTTTGAGTTGCTATTTGGCAGGTGTGAATAGCAGATGGTTTGGTCCAAAGGGAAACAAGCAGCCCAGGGAAAATACGGTAGCGAAACTGGTGAGCCCCAAAGCTTCAGTGTTGGTAGCAACCCTGAATTTTGGAAACTCATTCTCGTGTACTTGAACTGGTGATCCCAAAGTTGCGAATTCATCTCTGTTTCTGTGGCGCTGCTGCTGAAGTTATGTTTTGCTCTATTTTGCTATTCTCTCATGTTTTCCTCAATTAATTTGATTATGCTTTGTCTGTTGTTTAAGTTGCTTCAAAGACTTATTGACTTCATCCATTCCTCTTGACAGGTTGCGAAGAGAAGTGCGCCCAGGTGAAACAAACTTCCTTTCGTACGAGGACTTAGAGAGGACCTTTGAGAAGTGTGACCGAGAAACTGATGCAGAGTGCTCATTGCGCCTCATAGTGATATGCCTCTTTTGAGATGTAAAATACGGTTGGTATGCTGCTATGATGACATTGTAGTGTTCGCGACCACTCAACCATCCTCTGTTTTGACTACCATGCTCAAATAGCTCTTGTTGTAACAGGATTTGATGAAGCAACAAGTTAGGGCCGAGATTAGCACAACCGTGTGAGCTTATTGTAGTCATGATAAGGTGAAGTTCTAACCCTTCCTTGTGTATTAACACAACCTAGACTAGTGATAATCTCTGAAAAAACATCCCAATACTCTCAAATGTCTCAAAATAGTTCAACATAAAACATGTTGCATCACTTATAATCCTCAAACCAGCCTAAAGCGTATGTTGGCTTGAATGCAGGTATCGAGTCGAGGAGCCATTATCAGTTATAAAAACAACTGCATCTGTGACTTGAGGCGGAGAATGACTTGTGCTACCATGTTGTGTACATAATTGCTGCTTGCCAATTCTATCATCCTTGCTACAACAAAGCTCTTTGGGCATTACCGGAGCTGTCTGTGCTGCCAAGGAATCTCAAGCTATCGAAGGAAGTCAAGGGCGACGTATGCTGTTATTTTCCACCACTTTAGGACATCTGCTTGGAGTTTCTGATAAGTATTGCGTAAGCTCATCAGTTGCAGGACCCAATGCTTATCCTACGTTTCCTTTTTTTCTACGAGTTATTTCTTCCATCTTCAATTTCTTGAGCAATGTAACCAGATCCCTTTTTTTACCATTCTTTCTGCAGCACCTCGCTCGTGCAGATATTGTTTGCGGTTTTGTAGAATAGCTCCAGGTGTTGTTGTGAGATATTGACAACGTTTTTCTTTAGAAGAGCTTAGGAGCATCCCACTACTTGGTGTACCTTCAAGTTTGTGAACAAGATCAAGCCTTTGGGTGGGTTAATTGTGGTGCCTGCTCATGCGAGAAGTGTTGCTACTGGGTTTGATAATGTGTTATTTATGACAGAGTCTCGGTTTGATTTGGAGCAAGTGTTGTTGGAGTTTAGTGCACCACCTTGAACAATGTAACGTGGGATCGCGGGATCCTCGTATCTAGTATTGATATGTTGTTGTAATGGTGTGGCTTTTTACCGTTTTCGAATACTCTTGTAATCCGTCTTTGTAACATTCTTGAAATACTTAGTAATTTGCAACATACATACTTAAGGGCTTCTCCTTGCTTTGACAATCATATGTGATGAAAAGATTGAGTACAACATTTGTTACCATTTGAGCACATATAAAACGTTCCCTCTAAGTAGCTTAGGATATGAGCAATTTTCTTTGAGCTTGTACTTATCACACGTGCCATACAACTACATTCTTATAACCTTATAGTTTGGCGTAATATAGCTTGTGGCTTCCGATTTCTAACGATGAACTCCCAAATAGCCAAATCGTTCCAATGCTTCAAGATACTACACCTCAAGATTTCTTGCGCTTAATAATCCTCGTAACTAGGCCTCTTGAGTGATGAAAGCGTTATAGTGCAAACTCAAATAATCTTATTACAAAATCAATGCATTCAAGAACGATACCCTCGTATCTTGAAGGAATACTAGAATGGCTTGATGTTTCCCTTAAAATTCTCTGCAACAAACGAACTTCATAAAAACAAAACAAACAACTAGTTAAACGGTTAGTTAAAGCAGGAAAGATAGATCTAGATGATATACACGAGGGTTGCACAAGGAGGTGGGATCTTATGGTAAAAAATTAGGGTGCGAAAGAGTTTTTACCATTTTCCATGTTATTTTCTTATGTTTCCCTTTGTTTTGCTTTGAGAGGTGCCATTTCAGTCATGTATAAGAAAAATGTCAAATTGAGCTGAAGAATGAAGGAAAAGTGAAGAAAACCACGAGTTCTGGCTATCCTAGATGATTGGCCCTTGCCTTGCATCACCCTTCACCCAAATGGCGCTCTCCATGCTCAAAAAAAGGAGGGAAGTCCAATTCAAGCAAATGGCGCTCGCCATTAGGGGACGACGATCACCGTTGTTCGCAGGAGCAGTTTTTCAGAAGCAGTTTCAGGCAGTTTCTTTGGTTTGAATTCAAATTCAAACCTCTGTCCTTGGAGCTTTTCTTCTATAAATAGGACACCAGAGGCCTGCATTTTTCATCCAAGAAACCCGCGGAAGCGCTGCCGAAATCACCCGAACCATATATTCACTTTCCATAGTATCAATTGTTTACACTGAGCAATTGATACACAATTGTATTTTCTTTATCTCTGTTGTGCTGATATACTTGGATCAAATTCTAATATAATACAAGTTTCCATTTATTCTACTTTCCTTGCAATTTACAGTTTATTTTATTTCTCGCATTTATTTACCGTTTTCATATTTGCACGTGTCTGCTTTATAATTGAATTTTACTCTGAAAACTTAATTCTGAATTTTCACTCAAATTAACCGACATGTTGTTTACTGGGTAATTTGGTAAACAACCTCTGGTCTATCAATTTTGGGTAGAATTGAGTACCTTGCAGGATCAACCATACAAATCCTAGGACATGTGCTAAGTTTAAAAGAAAAATCTAAATTGAACTCCATGTTCGACTGTAAAACTTTGTAAAACAACTTGGAAATTAGCAAGGATGTAAAATAAAGAGTGCAGTTCTTAAAGCGTCGAAAGTAAAAGGCAAGAGGTAAAAGAATTTGAAGATAAAGGAAAGAACTTTAGAAGACTTTGAAAATAAATGCAAGAATGTAAAAAGACTTTGAAAAATAAAGGCAAGAAAATAAGCGCGTAAGACGTCGAAGGTAAAAGCAGTAACGTAAAAGTGCAGGAAAGTAGCTGTCAAAACCAAGTAAAAAGACTTTGAAAATATCAAGTTTAAAGGAAAGCGCAGAAGGTTAAATGGAAAGTTAAGATAAAGTGCAGAAAGTTAAATAGCATGAAGTACAAATGAAAAATAAAGTTTCAAGCAAGACCATCAAAGGTAAAGGTTAAAGGAGAACATGCAAGATAAAATGATAAAGGTACATAAATTGCATTGATGAAAAGAAATGGTGTTGCATCACGTACATTCTCTCTAACTCGTTCTCTATACACGGGTGCTTGGAGTTATTTGGAGTAACTCGTACAAGACAAACCAACACCCTTATTCTATGGAAATAACCCTTATTTATAATGCTAGAGAATAACTGCTAAGTAACAGTCGCTGCTTCAAACGTGTCTTTTGGCGCTTTTCTTGACTTTAACCGTTCCCACTTCGCCAACTGCTCTTTTGAAATCCAAATATCCGAAATTTCCCTCCAGCCTTAGTGGTGACTGCAGCACGCTTCTTCCACCGATTTATGGTCGAGGAACTATCCAACACAACAAATTTTCAGAAGTTTTCACAACCTCTCTTCGACTCAGGCTTTACCAAATACTGGGTCGAAGCCTTATTATGTTTGAACATGCTTGTTTTTGACTTGAGATGACTCTTGATTTTGCTGGCGTCGAAATTGAGAGCTAACAAATTTCCCCCAAGAAAAGCCCTTTCGCCAACTTTGGTAGGAAGGTCATTTTTGTAAGAGCAAGATTTGTCTCTACAGGATTATCTCTATGTTTTGATGATAACAATTAAGTATTTGTGAAAGAACCATTTTATGTTCTAATGTTTGTTATGTAGATCATGATAATTAAATATATAAGATCAAACAAACAACATTAACGTGTGCAGCTAATACAATATGAGAGTTACTATGTGTGACGTATCATAAAGCGCTTATGGGAGAAGCTAGTTTGCTTATGCATCTAATCACGATCAGAGAGATCCAAGGACGCTGGATATTGCAGTTGCAATGCTCCTGTGGATTCTGCTTTGAGTAGTGCATCTGATCTGAAAGCAAACAAAGCATACTGAAGAAGCAAGTATGCATCTGTATCTGGTCACAATCAGAAAGATCCAAGGATGTTGTATATTGCAGTTGCAATGCTCTTGTGGATTCTACTCTGAGAAGTGTATATGATCTGGAAGCTATCAATGCATCTGAGATATAGTCCTCTGAAGAACCAAGCTCTGAAGACTCTAATGAATTGAATTTATAAAGGCTGAAGGCTCTGAAGACCAAGTGCAGAAAGAATCTGAAGACATGTTCTGAAGATCAAGACTCTGAAGATTCTGAAGACATGATTTCTGAAGAATTAGTCGTGAAGATTCACAAGACTGTTTCAGAGGAAACTTAGATCTTAGAATGCTGAAGACTGGATTCTGAAGTTGAAGATTGTGTCAGAAGAAGATTCACCCAGACAGAGGCGTATTACTCATCAGATAAGCTGTTGCTATTAAATCTGATAAACATGTGCTTAAACAACTCTGATGCTGAAGATTTCATAACAAAGTAGTTATTGAACTACTCATCATACGAATCATCAGAAGAACCAAGTCAAGAAGACTACAGTACAACGCATGCAAACATTTCATTATGACAAAGACGTTGGTACTATTCATAAGCGTGGTTTCCAATGTTAAGATATTAAAGTTACAAGCAAAGGTCATTGTTCCAACACGTGAGCTTATTCTATCCGTTGGGATATAACCGTTGGAATTAAATATGACATTTCTACCCTCACAAAGTTGCACTATAAAAGAAGAACATTTGATTCATTCAAATGTTAGCTAGTATGTTAGCAAGCTAATCAAGAAAAGCTTTATGCTAAGAAGTCGCAGTGCTCACATAAGAAAAGCTTTTAAGCATATGGAAACTAATGTTCTTATAATCTCATAGAGATTTATCCTTAGATTAGTTTCTGTATTAGGGAGCAAGGAGTTGTTGCTCAATACTTGCCTTGTACTTAATTAGGAGTAATATGCTTGATAAGAAGCACTCATGTAATCTCCGGCAACACAAATTCAATTTAGAATTAGTGGTCCCTCAAGTGATCTTGTGAAGATCAGAATACTTGAGATGACAAGTGACAGTTGTCATTTGTGGAAGTCTAATAGGAGATCCTTTGTGATCAGATTCTATTAGATGTCAATGAACGTTATATCCTTAGGGATCCCTGAACGCGTCATTATCTATTTGTTAGTCACCTGCAGTTAGCTTGTGCAACTGTAATCAGTTTGGTTATAGTGGATTAAGTCCTTGCTTTAGTAAGGAGAAATCACCTTGGAAGGGTGGACTGGATTAGCTTGAGAGTTGCTTAAGTGAGCCAGGATATATCATGTGTTCTTTACTTGTGTTATGCTTTATTATATATGCTTCCGCAATGCATCGTATAGAACTCTATAGAAAGCAACAAATGAAGAAACTAAGAAAAAGTTTTAATAGAGTAAATACCCAATTCAAACCCCCCCCCCCCTTTCTTGTGTATTTCTCACACCTTCAATTTTTTATAACCATTTCGACGCATATGCCTCTGAAATTGCATGGCCTTGACTGAACAACCCACTACTTATTTTAGTGGCTAACTGTTCAATTTCTTTCATCCACGCTTATGATGTCACGTCATCATGACAAACCCTTAAACGTCTCTTCAACCGTATTCATCATCACTTTTTCTTGAAAACATATGTTTGCAGTCTGACCATAACTGCTAACACTCCTCATTTATCCAGAGAAAGACACACATCCCACTACCCGATTAACTTCAATGGTGGATTCAAAGCTCTTAGGATTCCCAAATGCCTATAAATACTCCTCTTCACTATTTTGTAAACTTGTTACACTCCCAGAATCTTAAGCACCTTGTCTCTTTTCCTTCAATTTTTCTTCACAAGACCTAGAAAGCACCATTTCCTTTTACTTCTTTTAAAAATGGCCTCTTCACAAGCCAATCTTCAAGAGAAGAAAACCCAAAAGGGAAGAGTTACTCAATTTAAGCAATCCATTCCACCATTTGCAAACATTCCTGGCCCCCAACTAGTGAATAGTCGCCAATGCATGCCAGAACCCACCACTAAAGCGGAACGCAGCATCTACAAATCTCAGGTAATGATTCCTTTGGTTGTTTCTAATAAACCATATGCACTTTCTGGTCCTCTAGCTGATGTTGGAATTTCTGAAGAAAAACTAGGTGAGTTCCTTTCTTCATACTGGAGATCAAGGTCGTTAGGGGAAAAAAGCTTCCCAAGCCTCACCAACACTACTGTTGAAGACCTCCCCCTGCCTAAGATCAATCTTAGGTATCTCACTAATGGTACTAGGTGTAACACCCCCTTCTATACCCCCAAATAAACAATAATATATATATATATATATATATATATATATATATATATATATATATATATATATATATATATATATATATATATATATATATATATATATATATATATATATATATATATATATATATATATATATATATATATATATATATATATATATATATATATATATATATATATATATATATATATATATATATATATATATATATATATATATATATATATATATATATATATATATATATATATATATATATATATATATATATATATATATATATATATATATATATATATATATATATATATATATATATATATATATATATATATATATGCACATATAAATTTTATCAGAGTATAATTTAAAATACGGTATAAAAGAAGTATGTCACATTATTACCAATAAAACACTCAACACCTGCTCTATAAAAATATGCAACAGTGGGATAGTTTTCAAAGTAGAGGAACTTAGTCCTTAAACCCACATCTCGATATTTAGAATTAAAGTGGAAGATAAAACATTTGAATTACCTCAAAACATTTAATCACATAAATACATGTTATCCAGTTGGTTCATCAATATCATTCATGTTACAAAACATCATCAATTGATACATCACAAGTGTATCACAAAAGAATGCTATACAAGCCTAACTACCCGGTGTTACATTATCAGAGCAGTCCGACTCAAAAGAATGAAGCTATACTTCACAAAAGAAACCTCCAGCAACCTAATCTGCAATGCCTCATAGAGCATTATAAAACAGCAGAAGGGTGAGAAATATTACCATAATAATCAATGCATAAGTTTATATATATATATATATATATATATATATATATATACAAGTAACAATTACATATAATCCACATTTCTCACCACAATTCATTTTCGTAGTCATATACATCTCATCATACATATGAACAAATTTGGATATTCATCTAGCATATCTCATCATGCACAATTCACAATTATCCAATATACATTCACTCACAAGCATATTTCATATATTAATGACATTTATGCTATGTGACTCCAAAACAACTCAATGCAACTCAATGCAATGTGGTACCAACACTTGTTATCATTTTTCGGTTTTTACACTAAAACCGGGTCCACCCTTCTAGACCGATAACAAAAAACCCCGTCCCCTAGGCTTCAAACCCACCCTTCTAGGTTTGGGACAAGCCACTAGTCTACACGAAACTAGCAAACATTGCCTCTTGACTAAATGATGCATATGCAATCAACCAACAAAAATGCACTTAAGATCGTTCCCGCATCTTAATCCCATGCATTCAAATAATTCATCCCTTCAAGAATTACAACATGATTGCACACACAACATATTCATAACAATTCAAGGCATTCACATTCAATACCATCATCACATTCATCAAAATAATTCACACATATCCACGATATGTTCCCATGCATCACATACATTAGCATACAACAATATGCATTCACATACTTATTAGACAATACACACATATTCACTAATGTGTTCTCATGTATCCCTAAGCAATTCAAACAATACACATCATAATCTAGGATTCACGCCCAAAGGCTACCCACAGCTCATCACAATAGTACACAAGCTATTCATATCACATAGGGTTAACATAATTGAACCAAGCAAACAACCATTGGATGGATAAAACAGAAAAGAAACAATGTTGTCCTGCTCGCCACCCTTCGCCTGGCGAAGCCATTGGCGAATGCTCGCTGGGACCTTCGCCCGGCGAACTCGCCAGCGAACAAAAGTCAGTAGCCACTGACTTGATTCGCTACCCTTCGCTGATGTGCTCGCCTGGCGAACCTTTGCCACTCACCTTCGCTTGGCAAACTTGCCAGCGAAGACCACTGGGATTTTTTCTAGAATTATTCGCCAGCTATTCGCTGGGCTTCGCCTGGCGAGAGCCAACGAACCTGCGAAACCAGAAAACCCCAATTTGTCCCAAAATTTCTACCCTCCAAGAATCGACTGATTCTCACCAAACCAGTTCCAGTAATCATAATCCCACGTCACCCGACTATTCTACGACATTATTTTCAGTTTCTAACCGATTAAACTACGATTCTACCGATTAAATCCATTTTGCCCTAGCTTGAAAAATGGTGGAAACTCACAACAAAACCCAACCCACACATACATAACCACATACATTGACTAGATAATAATGTTTCTCACCCTTACCTTGATTGGATTGAAGCTTGAAGTTGATTCTTGATGATTTCTCCAAGTTTCCCTCTTCTCTTCTCTTTTTTCCTCTTTCTTTATTCTTTCTCTTCTATTTTCTTTCTATCCAATTCTTTCCACATACCCCGTATATACTTATATTATTTCTTTCCTTCCCATTTCCATCTTCAATTATCTACCAAATAAATCCAATTAATCCAAATCATTAAGATTAATTCCAATAAATCAATTAATTAACATAATTAATTAATTAATGAAATTTGGGCTGTTACAACCCTCCCCCATTTTAGGAATTTTCGTCCTCGAAAATGTTACCTGGTTCAAACAGTTCTGGATAAGACTCCCTCATTTGGCTCTCCAGTTGCCAAGTCACATTTCCACCAGCCGGTCCTCCCCAAGTGACCTTCACCAAAGAAATCTCTTTACCTCGAAGTTGCTTCAACTTCCGATGCTCTATCCGCATAGGTGATGCCTCAACAGTTAGGTTATCTCTCACCTGCACATCATCTGCTTGGACTACATGAGACGGATCCGAAATGTATTTCCTCAACTAAGATACATGGAACACATCATGGAGATTAGCAAGCGACGGCGGTAAAGCCACACGATAGGCCACTTCTCCTATCCTCTGCAAAATTTAATAAGGACCAATGAAACACGGCGTCAACGTACGTGACTTCAATGCCCTACCAACACCAGTCATTGGAGTAACCCGAAGAAACAGATGATCTCCCTCTTGAAATTCAAGTGCCTTCCTCCTCTTGTCTTGATAACTCTTCTGACGACTTTGAGAAATCCTCATCTTTTCTTGAATCATCTTAATCTTGTCCGTAGTCTGCTGAACTATCTCGGGTCCAACTACAGAACTCTCTCCGGACTCATACCAACACAGTGGCGTCCTACACCGTCTACCATACAATGCTTCGAACAGCGCCATACCAATGCTCGAATGAAAACTGTTGTTGTAAGTAAACTCAATCAAAGGCAAGTAGCTATCCCAAGCTCCTCCTTTCTCCAATACACAAGCTCTCAAAAGATCCTCAAGTGATTGAATAGTTCTCTCAGTCTGACCATCTGTTTGAGGATGATAAGCTGAACTCAAACGCAACTTCGTACCCAAAGCACTTTGCAAGCTCTCCCAAAATCTCGAAGTAAACCTCGGATCCCTATCCGACACAATACTAGACGGAATACCATGAAAACTGACAATCCTCTCGATGTATAGCTTTGCCAATTTCTCCAACGGATAATCCATTCACATAGGGATAAAGTGAGCAGATTTAGTCAATCTATCCACAATAACCCAAATAGCTTCAAAATTACCCGGCGTCCTAGGTAATCCAGACACAAAGTCCATAGAAATGATATCCCATTTCCACTCAGGAATAAACAACGGTTGCATCAAACCCGACGATTTCTGATGCTCAATCTTTGACTTCTAGCAAGTCAAACAAGAATACACAAATTCGGCAATATCCTTCTTCATACGAGGCCACCAAAATATTTTCCTCAAATCTTGATACATCTTAGTAGCACTCTGATGAATACTCAATCCGCTACGATGTCCTTCCTCAAGAATACTCTTTTTCAGTTCATCAAGGTCCGGGACACAAACTCTATCCCGACACCTCATAATACCATTCTCATCAATCCGAAAATCACCGTTTTGGCCTTGGTTGATCAAAGTCAACCGGTCAACTAGACTCAAATCAGATTTCTGTCCTTCCCGAATTTCGTCCAGAATACCACTCGTAAGCTTCAACATTCCAAGCTTAACCCCATACGAATTCTCCTCACACACTAAACTCAAATCATGAAATTGCTCAATCAATTCCAACTCTTTCACCATCATCATCGACATGTGCAACGATTTCCGACTCAACGCATCCGCTACCACATTCGCTTTACCCGGGTGGTAATTCAACCCAAAATCATAATCCTTCAAAAGCTCTAACCACCTTCTTTGCCTAGCATTCAATTCCTTTTGATCAAAGAGATACTTCAAATTCTTGTGATCACTAAACAATTCAAACCTCGCACCAAACAAATAATGCCTCCAAAGTTTAAGCACAAACACAACGGCAGCCAACTCTAAGTCATGCGTCGGATAATTCTTCTCATGCACTTTGAGTTGCCTCGAAGCATAGGCTACAACTTGATTATTCTGCATCAACACACCTCCCAAGCCCATCAAAGAAGCATCACAATACACAACAAACGGCTCTTCCGGATTTGGCAAAATCAGAACAGGGGCTGTCGTTAATCTTCTCTTAAGTTCCTGAAAACTCTCTTCACACTTGGCATCCCAAACAAAAGCTTGACCCTTCCTAGTCAATTGCGTCAACGGTAACGATGACTTAGCAAATCCTTCAATAAACTTACGATAATAACCCGCTAAACCAAGAAAACTTCTAATCTCAAAAACTGATTTCGGAGTCTCCCATTGCGATACCGCTTCAACCTTCGATGGATCAACCGAAATACCTTCACTTGAAATCACATGACCAAGGAAACTCACTTCTTTCAACCAAAATTCACACTTAGAAAGTTTCGCATACAACTGCTTCTCTTTCAACACAGATAACACAATCTTCAAATGTTCGGCATGCCCCTCTTCATTCTTCGAGTAGACCAAAATGTCATCAATAAACACCACAACGAACTTTTCCAAATAAGGATGGAAAATCCTATTCATGTACTCCATAAATACACCTGGTGCATTAGTCACACCAAATGGCATTACAGAATACTCATAGTGTCCATACCTCGTTCTAAAAGCAGTCTTCTGAATATCCTCAGCTTTCACACGAATCTGATGATACCCAGACCTCAAATCTATTTTACTGAACACACTTGCACCAACCAACTGATCCATCAGATCATCAATCCTCGGAAGTGGATACTTGTTCTTGATAGTCACCTTGTTCAACTGTCTGTAATCCACACAAAGTCTCATAGAACCTTCTTTCTTCTTAACCAACAACATCGGTGCACCCCACGGTGACACACTCGGACGAATAACCCTCTTCTCAAGCAAATCTTCAAGTTGACTCTTCAACTCTTTCAATTCCGATGCGGACATACGATATGGAGCCATCGATATCGGACTGGTTCCAAGAATCAGGTCAATCGAAAACTCCACTTCTCATTCCGGCGGTAAATCCCTTATCTCATCAGGAAAAAATTCCGGAAAATCACGGACGACTGGTAAGGCATCAATTGCATCACTTTCACCAATACTCAAAGTTGCCATTAACATAAATACCCTTGCACCATCTCACACTGATTCTTTCACTTGCTTAGCAGTCATAAACAAATTCCCTTCATCACCCGGTTCAGGAAAAATAACCGTTTTATCAAAACAGTTAATATGAACACGATTGAATTTTAACCAATTCATTCCCAAAATGACATCAAGTTGATCTAAGTGAAGACACACTAAATCAACCCCAAAGTCTCTACCAAAAATACTCAAAGGGCAATTCAAACACACATACGGTGTAGTTACCGAACCCATAGCAGGAGTATCAATAACCATGCCACCACCAATAACAAACATTTCAAGATTCAACCTTCTAACACACTCCAGAGAAATAAAATAATGCGTAGCTCCAGTATCATTTATAGCGATCAAAGGCATAAAATTAATAAAACACGTACCTCTGATCAAGCGATCATCACTAGCAGTCTCAGATCCAGATAGAGCGAACACTTTTCCGCTTCCTTGATTCTTCTTCGGCTTATCACATTTGGTACTAATGTGCCCTTGCTCACCATAATTGTAGCAAGTCACACCCGTACCGCTTCTGCACTCAAGAGCCTTGTGGCCTGGCTTGCCACACTTGAAACACGTTTTCTCAACACTTTTGCATTCCGGAGCACGGTGTCCCTCTTCACCGCACCTATAACACCTCACCGGAGTAGAAATTCCCCCACTTGGTTTCTTACCGAAACCAACCCTTTGTTTCCCCTTTTCAACAGGAGTCACATAAGGTTTTCCTCGGAATTGGACCTTTCTTTCTTATCACTTAGGTTCTTGTAGTGGCTAGACCGAGCCCTACTATCCTCATCATAAATCCTACTTTTGTTTACCAACTCAGAAAATCGTCGGATTTCCTGATAACCAATAGCTTGTTTGATCTCAGGCCTCAAACCATTCACAAATTTGAGACACTTAGATCTCTCAGCATTAACAGTGTTGTATTGAGGACAAAACTTGATCAACTCCTCAAATCTTGTCGCATACTCAGCTACCGTCGAATTACCTTGCTTCAGTTCAAGGAATTCAATCTCTTTCTTTCCGCGCACATCTTCTGGAAAATACTTCTCCAGAAATGTCTCTCTAAAAAGATTCCAAGTAATCACAATCTCATCCTCTTCAAATCTTTGGCGAGTATTGCCCCACCAGTCCTCGGCTTCCTCTTCGAGCATATGAGTTCCGAATTGCACCTTCTGTGCATCCGAACAATTCATAACCCGAAAAATCTTCTCAATAGATTTCAACCAAATTTGTGCTTTGTCAGGCTCGTGGGTTCCCTTGAATGTCGGTGGATTATTCCTTTGGAACCTTCCCAAAGCATGGAATTCATCATCAGCATTATTCCCCCCATTCACGTTGGCCTGAGGATTCTGTCCAATTGCCCCAGCCAATCTTGTCAAAGCCTCCACAATTGCTTCGTCATTCCTACCTGCAACCATCTTACTGAATTCCAACAACAGAACCACGTAAGAACACCAATATCGATAATGTAACACACACACATATCAATATACACGGAGAATAACACACTAACAACTTGGCCGGACGGACCGACCTGCTCTGATACCACTTAATGTAACACCCCCTTCTATACCCCCAAATAAACAATAATATATATATATATATATATATATATATATATATATATATATATATATATATATATATATATATATATATATATATATATATATATATATATATATATATATATATATATATATATATATATATATATATATATATATATATAGGCACATATAAATTTTATCAGAGTATAATTTAAAATATGGTATAAAAGAAGTATGTCACATTATTATCAATAAAACACTCAACACCTGCTCTATAAAAATATGCAACAGTGGGATAGTTTTCAAAGTAGAGGAACTTAGTCCTTAAACCCACATCTCGATATTTAGAATTAAAGCGGAAGATAAAACATTTGAATTACCTCAAAACATTTAATCACATAAATACATGTTATCCAGTTGGTTCATCAATATCATTCATATTACAAAACATCATCAATTGATACATCACAAGTGTATCAGAAAAGAATGCTATACAAGCCTAACTACCCGGTGTTACATTATCAGAACAGTCCGACTCAAAAGAATGAAGCTATACTTCATAAAAGAAACCTCCAGCAACCTAATCAGCAATGTCTCATAGAGCATTATAAAACAGCAGAAGGGTGAGAAATATTACCATAATAATCAATGCATAAGATAATATATATATACAAGTAACAATTACATATAATCCACATTTCTCACCACAATTCATTTTCGTAGTCATATACATCTCATCATACATATGAACAAATATGGATATTCATCTAGCATATCTCATCATGCACAATTCACAATTATCCAATATACATTCACTCATAAGCATATTTCATATATCAATGACATTTATGCTATGTGACTCCAAAACAACTCAATGCAACTCAATGCAACGTGGTACCAACACTTGTTATCATTTTTCAGTTTTTACACTTAAACCGGGTCCATCCTTCTAGACCAATAACAACAAAGCCCGTCCCCTAGGCTTCAAACCCACCTTTCTAGGTTTGGGACAAGCCACTAGTCTACACGAAACTAGCAAACATTGCCTCTTGACTAAATGATGCATATGCAATCAACCAACAAAAATGCACTTAAGACCGTTCCCGCATCTTCATCTCATGCATTCAAATAATTCATCCCTTCAAGAATTACAACATGATTGCACATACAACATATTCATAACAATTCAAGGCATTCACGTTCAATACCATCATCACATTCATCAAAACAATGCACACATATCCACGATATGTTTCCATGCATTACATACATTAGCATACAACAATATGCATTCACATACTTATTAGACAATACACACATATTCACTAATGTGTTCTCATGTATCCCTAAGCAATTCAAACAATACACATATCATAATCTAGGATTCACGCCCAAAGGCTACCCACAGCTCATCACAATAGTACACAAGCTATCCATATCACATAGGGTTAACATAATTGAACCAAGCAAACAACCATTGGATGGATAAAACAGAAAAGAAACAATGTTGTCCTGCTCGCCACCCTTCGCCTGGCGAAGCCATTGGCGAATGCTTGCTGGGACCTTCGCCCAACAAACTCGCCAGCGAACAAAAGTCAGTAGGCACTGACTTGATTCGCTACCCTTCGCTGATGTACTCACTTGGCGAACCTTCGCCTAGAGAACTTGCCAGCGAAGACCACTGGGAGTTTTTCTAGAATTATTCGCCAGCTATTCGTTGGGCTTCGCCTGGCGAGAGCCAGCGAACCTATGAAACCAGAAAACCCCAATCTGTCCCAAAACTTCTACCCTCCAAGAATCGACCGATTCTCACCAAACCAGTTCCAGTAATCATAATCCCACGTCACCCGACTATTCTACGGCATTATTTTCAGTTTCTAACCGATTAAACTACGATTCTACCGATTAAATCCATTTTGCCCTAGCTTGAAAAATGGTGGAAACTCACAACAAAACCCAACCCACACATACATAACCACATACATTGACTAGATAATAATGTTTCTCACCCTTACCTTGATTGGATTGAAGCTTGAAGTTGATTCTTGATGATTTCTCCAAGTTTCCCTCTTCTCTTCTCTTTTCTCCTCTTTCTTTATTCTTTCTCTTCTATTTTCTTTCTATCCAATTCTTTCCACTTACCCCTTATATACTTCTATTATTTCTTTCCTTCCTATTTCTCTCTTCAATTATCTACCAAATAAATCCAATTAATCCAAATCATTAAGATTAATTCCAATAAATCAATTAATTAACATAATTAATTAATTAATGAAATTTGGGCTGTTACACTAGGCTTGTGAGATCCATCAATCCCCTTAAGGATTTTGACTTTTGGATGACGAAACTGGAAAAAGTTAAGGTTGAGCACTGGAAATCTATAGGAATCTATGATCTCTTTATATTGTCGAAGACCAACATCTCATATTGCTTGAACTTGCTGGCAGTGTCTCTGTACTTCTGGGATAGTACTCACTATACCTTCCGTTTGCCATGTGGAATGGTTACACTGACACTCTTTGACATAGCTGCCATCACAGGTTTTCGCCCAGATGGCCTTCCTTATAATCCTGACGTGGACGCTAAAGATACCATAAACATATCAAGCTCCAAACTCACCTACACCCTCTTCATCAAACACCACTTCAACCAAAACCATGAAGACATCTCTAACGAAGTGCATATTGCGTTTCTCACTATATGGATGTCGAGATACATTTTCTGTACAAAATCGTTTCAAGTAGCCAAGAAGTACTTGCCCCTTGCTAACCAACTCCATAATAATATAGGGGTCTTCTTGAGTGAATTTATTCTGGCGAACCTCTATGAATCTATCAGCGAAGGAGCTTCTCGATTAAAACACATGGAGGCTCACAATTCTGTACACTTGAGTGGTCCTCTTTGGCTGCTTCAACTATGGTTTAATGCAACTTTTGAAGCTAGCCTTCCTAGAAAATGGGTAATTGATGAAGCTTCTGCTGAGATAAGAGAAAGGAGCATCGAAGGGACCCGTTTGGTCAAGATGACTCCTAATGATGATGGAGAAACCCTTAGAGGGGCCTTCATCAATTATATTATGATGTTTGCCAAATGCCATGAGTTCACCCAAAGCATGGCACCCTTTGCTGGAAGAAGATGTGGCCCTGTGTGGTTCAAAAGGCCATTTCCCAATCCTCATAAAAAGCTTGACCATGAGTCTTTTGCTATTTGGGAAGCCTTTTTAATTCCCTGGTTCATTGTCAACAGATTAAACTTAGGGAGAGGTTTGGCAGCGCTGATTGCCTACCAACCAAACCTCGTCTCTCGACAGTTTGGGTTGGCCCAGAGTTTTCCCAAATGTTTATATGAGAATAAATAAAGGACAAGTTATTCTACACACTGCTATCTTCGACGAAGAAGGGGTTACCACCATATTCGACGATTGGAGTGATAAGAAAGGAGTCCTTTCTCATGTGCTTTTTTAGCCTTCTTTCTTATGCACTCCATCATTCCACCACTGGTGGTCGAAGCATTATAATGAACATTTTATTGATGTGGCTACCTTTTCTTCATTGCTTGACCAAGCTTTTCTTGATGTGCGAGATAAGAGAAAGAAGAGTAAGTTCACTCATATCCAAGAAATCCAGGCTTTCCAAAAATACTTTGAAACTGTCTATCGACCAGATGATATTGGTCGAACCATTCATAAGGCTGCTGTCTCTTTAAAGAGAAAATTTCTACAAAAATTGGTACAACTAGAAATCCCTTTAAACGTTCCTCGTGAGAAACGTTATGAGGTAGCTTTTGAACTTTTTCCTCCAAAGTTCCCCTCGCCTGCCTAACGCTGATTTTGGAGTGGCATTTGCCCTTCCATTTCTAGATTGGTTTGTTTGTGGTGAAGATCTAAAACTCCTTCGACATCAGTCTCAGCCAAAAGCTCGACGAGTGGTTCCAACTAAGCATACACTAGACAGTTTCAAAGGACACCTTCATATAGGGATTCAGGATGTTCGTGTCGAATCTGAAATATATAAAGGTTTGAAGCCCTATATTTATGGTTTTGTAACCAACCATTCAATTATTAACTTATAATCATCTCCTATCTTCTAGCTGTGCCTAGGAAAACCCCTTCCACTAGGGCTGCCACTTCATAGAGTGGCAAGGAACAAGAAGGCAAGCAGGTATATCTCACATCCCTTGCCTATGTTCTTATTATGTGACTTTTTCCTCACATTTGCACTGCCTTTTTCTCTTTTTTAGACTGGTCGAAAACCTCCAACGCCTTCCAAGAAAGACAAGAAGGATGCACCCATTGTTGTTGCCTCAGATGTTGATGAGTATCCTGAGGAGATTCTCACAAAAAAGAGAAGAAAACCTGTGAAGGAATCTGGAACTACTGGCCCACCTCCCTCGAAGGTGGCCAAAATTCTTGAAAAGACACCCACTACCAGTGGTGTCGAAAGACAACCTTCCATGGTGGCCTCGAAAACAACTTCTGGTGACCATGGGAGTGGCAACTCAAGTCCTGCTGTGTACCTGCTCAGGTATGCGCACCACCTTTTCACTAGGTTTACATCTTTCGCCCAACTTTCTTAGCCTCATTTTCTTCACTTGTGTTGTTAGGCTGATACAATTATCCCCAACCCTCCACGAGCTTCAAGCAGTTTCGCCACCACACTCCTCAATAGCCAAGGTGAGCCAACTTATCATCCCTATACTGATATTGGCTCTGGTTTGAGTGAGGTTAATCAATCTATTCCTCCTTCTACAGAAAACATTCCCCCCTGTTCAAACCACTACCCAACATGCTCAAGCTGATGGTTCCAATTCTGGGGATGACGAAGCTTCAAGTCCACCACCTCTCAATCAAACTAAAGCCATAGATACTGAAGACTTGGTTGTTGAGAAGGAAAGTGGTCCTATAGATCAACCACCTAATGACAATCTTGGTCAAGCTGTTCATGAAGAAATAACTGAATTACACCCCGAGCCAGCTAATGACCAAGATTACAATCCATCAACCACTGACGGAGGTGATGCAGTTGGAAATGAGGAAGAAGAAGAATAAGAGGAAGAACAATAGGAAGAGGGAGAGGAAGAAGAAGAAGACCAAGAAGAGCCTGAACTTCAAACTTCTTCGCCTGTGGTGGAGAGAACTTCAGCTCCCATTCTCACTCCTGAAGATCCACTGGCGGCACTCAAGTGGTCGAACCCTCAGGAATATGCCAAACTGATCCTTGGGCAGAAGTATGATTCTTCTTCTGGCTCTTTGACTCCTTCTAGTCATCCAGCGTCAGATGACTTTGTTGGTCCAATTCTCCAGACCATCAAGAAGAAATTCTTCAGGGGAGACATCCACAACATCCTGGCCTCAGACCCAACTGCACGTCTCTTTCTAAAGGACAACCTTCAGAAACTTGATCTTACAACTCTTAATCTAGAAATTTCTGGTTTTGTGATTGACTTGACCGTTGTGGTGGACGAACTATCTGTAGAGATCAAATTGCTCCCATCCATCCAAAAGACCATCATAGATACAGCAGCTCGTGAGAGCACAACTTAGACTGGTGCACAAGAATCAGAGGTCAAGGTTGAAAATCTGGAGGCTGCTCAAAAGCAAAGGCAAGAAGAAATAGCCTCCAACCAGAAGGACATTGAGACCTGGAAGCAACAACTCAAGGAGCTACAGACCAAAATTTTCCAATGCTGAAAAACACAACCTTGAGTTACAACATTTCGACGAACCTGATGGCCTAAGAGCTAAAGAGTGCCATAGACCTTATTGATGCAGCTCAGAGATTTGAAAGAGAACTTGCAGCAGCTAGACTTGACAAATATTTGTGTGAGGCTTGCCTCAGGCATCATATGGAAACCTTTGCTCAATTGAAGTCGAAGCTTCCTTTCTTATGTCTTCAGAACCTCTGTTTGTAATGTTGTTTAATTATCATTTTGTTTCTTGGCCTTTTGAGGCCTTTTATGTAATGACAATCTTGTGCTTTTAACATTTTAATTAATCATTTGCATTTCTCCCTTAACTCTTTCGACCCATGATTTTTTATGGCGCATATTATGGTGTATTTTATCTATAGCCTCAAATTTGAGTAAACTTTGCAATTAAGGCATTCTGCATCTTTTTGGAAAACATAAAATTTTCAACTTTACTTAATGCTCCAACGGCATGAGCTTCTTGATTTAAAAATAATATTTATAGCATAGCCCTCAGGCCTACTCCCAAGACCAATCCACGTGTCTCCACCGTTTGACTGACCAATCTAAACAAAGTTCCGCCTTTATAAAGTTTCTTTCCTAAGCATCATGTCTTATATTCATAGAAGCAAGCATGAGTGACTCTTTAGGAAAATCAACCATCACAGAACAAGCTGGAGATACAAAGAAACCTGAGTCAACAAAGAAGGCTAAGGAAACACAGAAAGCTGAACCCTCCACTGGAGCAACTTCTCGTGCCAAGAAGAACGAATCCCAGATGAAAATTCGCAAGAAAAGGCATTCCAACACCAACGAATCTGATGATGAAGCTGATGCAGATTACATGGAGTTCCTTAAGTCCATTAATTGGAGAGATTATGAATAATCTTTGCTTGATTTGTAGATTTTTGCGTTGATTCTCCTTTACTTTGTATGCCATGTTAGCCCTGTTTGGCCTATTTTGGCCTTCATGCTTTAAATAAAATTTATGCTTTGATATAAACCTCTTGCAAGATAGGCCTATATTTTTTCAAATATTTTCCATTTACATTCAATATTCTTTGATCTTTGTCTAACTCTTCAACCTCATAAGCCCCATTGGAGAATACTTGTATGACTTGAAATGGACCTTCTCACTTAGGAGACCATTTGCCTAATGTTCTGTCTTTTTGATCCATAGGCAAAATCACTTTCCACACTAAATCCCCACGTGAAAAAGATTTAGACTCAACCCTTTTGTTGTAGGATTCTTCAACCCTATTCTTTTGTCTTCTTAGTAACTATAAGGCTTTAAGCCTTTCTTCATCTAAATCCACTAATTCGTCCATCATCATTGCCCAATAAGATTCAGAAGGGATCTCATGATGTCTTTGAATTCTTACAGATTCCAAACATATCTCAACAGGTAATACTACATCATGACCAAAGGTAAGTCGAAATAGAGTAGTATTAGTAGCCTCCTTGGGGGAAGTTCGACATGCCCAGAGTACCTAGTCTAATGTCTTATGCCAATTCCTAGGCTTCTTTCCCACGTGCCTTTTGATCAGTCCAATCACCACCTTGTTTGCGACTTCGACTTGCCCATTCGCCTGAGCATAATAAAGTCTAGAGGTCAAAAGTTTGAAACCTGTTTCGTTAGCAAATTCCTGCATCTTTCGACCAGTAAACACTGATCGTTGATCTGTGGTGATTGTTTCTGGAATGCCAAATCTTTAAATGATGTGATTTTGGATGAATTCGATAACATCTTCTTGCCCCACATTTTCCAATGGTATTGCTTCAATCCATTTGGTGAAGTAGTCAATACCCACCAAAATATATCTTTTGTTCTTTGAAGATGTTGGTCGAATATCTCTGACTATATCCAAAGCCCATCCTCTGAAAAGGCCATGGTTTCACTATGAAGTGCAGTTTGCTTGCATGGATATGCTTTATGCCAGCATGAATCTGACACTCTTGGCAACCCTTGGCGAACTCTATGAAATCTATCAACATAGTAGGCCAATACATGCCCTGTCGAAACAACAACTATTTCATTTTATGGCCAACTTGGTGTGCTCCACAGGCCCCACTATGGACCGTCGAAAGAGCCAAATATGCCTCTATTTCATTAAGGCACTTCAATAAGACTCCCTCAGGGGTCTTCTTAAATAATTCATTACCCATAAGTATATAACTTAAGGCTTGATACCTGACTTTTTGCTCCGTCGAAGCCGTCGGATTTTGCAGGTATTCGACCATAGGCTTTCTCCAGTCTTTCTCTGTTAGACCCTCTACAGCAAAAATTTCAAAATTTTCACCATTCATGCACCCAAGCTTAGTTGTTTCTAAATCTGATGGGCACAAACTAACAATTACCACTTTCCCTCTCGCTTCTATTACTTCCTGAAGGTTTTTCTTCGACACTTTGTATCCAGAAGTAATCTGAGCTGAGTCATTAGCAACTTGATTTTCTATTCTGGGTATATGTTGGATGGCCACTACTTCAAATTTCTTTAGTAGTCTATTTTCTATCACAAAGTACATAATGAGATTTTCTTTAACGCATTTATATTCCTTTGTGATTTGTTTTACAATCAACTCTGTATCTCCCATTATTTTGACTCTAGCTGCCCCCAATTCTAACAAAATTTCAAGGCCATCAATCAATGTTTCATATTCAGCCTCATTGTTAGAGCAAGGCCCTTCGATCTTGTACTTAAACTTTGTTGGAATTTTTTCAGGAGAAATAATGAATATACCCACTTCTGTTCCATTTTTGTGGCTTGATCCATCAAAGTATAACTTCCAGGATTTCAGTTCAACATAATTTAAAGCATTTTCGTTTATGGAATGGTCCACTATAAAGTCTGCCATTATTTTCCCTTTCACAACCTTTAAAGGTTGATATGTCAAAGAATATTCTGTTAGTGCTAATGCCCATTTTCCAATTCGAATATGTAAAATAGGTTTAGATAACATATGTTTTACCACATCAAAATGAGACGACACATACACATCAAGATGCTTTATATATTGCTTTAATTTAGTACAAGAGAAATACAAGCATAAACATAACTTTTCAGTCATGCTATACCTAGTTTCTGCATCATTTAAAACTCTACTAAGATAATAAATGGCTCTTTCGACTCCATTTTCATCCTCTTGAGCCAACATGCTCCCTAAATTTCTATCTGATGCAACTATATATAATCTCATACTTTTATTTCTACAAGGTGGTGCCAGAATTGGAGGGTGACTTAGGTACTCCTTGATCTTGTCGAAGGCTTCCTGTTGTAATTGCCCCCACTCAAAACCATCTTTGTTGAAACGAAGCAATGGTGAAAAAAGCTTGTGTTTTGCCACTCAGGTTGGATATAAACCTTCTTAGGAAGTTGATCTTGCCCAGTAATGACTGCAACTCCTTTTTTGTTGATGGCGTTTTCACCTCCGTTATGGATTTGGTTTTATTTTGATTTATTTCGACCCCTTTTTGTGGACCACAAAGCCTAGAAAATCCCCTGCCTCCACACAAAAGCACATTTAAGAGGATTCATTTTAAGACCATATTTCCTCATCCTTAGAAAGTATCGTCGAACATGGTCACTATGACTCTTCCCAGAAATAGATTTTATAACAATATCATCAATGTAAGTTTGCATGAAAGTATCTATAAAATCATGGAAGATTGAATTCATCTCCTTTTGATAAGTGGCGCCAGCATTCTTAAAACCAAAAGGCATCACTATCCATTCATAGGTGCCTAATGCCCCGGGACATCTAAAAGCAGTTTTAAGGACATCTTCCTCAACAATGAATATTTGGTTATAACCAGAATATCCATCTAACATGCTAAGATATTCATATCCTGTTGCAGAATCTACTAACATTTCTGCTACTGGCATTGAATACTCATCTTTTGGAGTTGCAGAATTTAAATCTCTAAAATCTATGCAAACTCTTAAAGAACCATTCTTTTTTATAACAGGCACTATATTAGCCAACCATTCGACATACCTGGCAGTGCGAATGAATTTGCAACGAAGCAGTCTTTTGACCTCCTCTTTAATCTTCGAAAGTATCTCTGGTGCAAACCGTCTTGGACTTTGCTTGACTGGTTTTTTCCTAGGTGTCATAGGGAACCTATGTTCAACCAACTCCCTACTTAAACCAGGTATTTCATCATAATCCCAGGCGAAGCAGTCCTTGAATTCTTTCAACAACTGGACCACTTCAAACTTCAATTTGAGGTTCACATTGGCACTGATGTAAGTAGGCCTTTTGATTGCCCCCTCACTGAGATCAACATCTTCTAAAGGATCTTGTGATAGCATTTTAACATTGTTTGCCAGCGGATCTTTCTCAAACCCTAAAGGCTCATCTTTATAAATGGCGTCAAAACTCTGGTTTTGCTCTCCAATTTGGACCTTATCTGGAGGTTCTGGGTCGAAGTCCTTACCAGGACCTTCTTGGTGAAATTTAGAAATGGCTTCGCCAGCCATGTGATTATTAGCAGCTTCTAAAGCCACTTGTAACTTTGTTTCAGCCACATAGGTCGAAATTCTCTTCAATGCTTCAAATTCAGTCATGACCACTGAATTCACTTCCCCACCCTGTGGGGTCTATTAGAGGCAAGCCTAAACATGGAAGCTTTCCTCCTGGTGTCTCTTTGTCCCATCTAAAACCTTCAACAGGATGCAAATACAACGAATAGAATGTCTCTTCATCCGTTGTGAACTCAAAATCTGCTGGAGGACACGGAGTAATGTTCGCCAAGTGTTTATCAAACTGTCTCCAATCAACATGATTGATAGGGATTTTAAAGTATCCTTGATCAGCTTCAATTTTTTCCACTATACCATCTGGCCTCCAAATGGAAATTCTCTGATGCAATGAAGAAAGCACAACACCTATGCCATGAACCCACTCTCTTCCTAGGAGCAGATTATAATTTGCTTTAGTTTCAACAACCATAAAAAACTGTAGGCCTAGTAATAGTTCCCACATTAAGATCAACTTGGATTACCCCTAAAGTGGAGCCAACTTTTCCTTCATAGTTCGACAGAACTATGTTGTGGGGCTTGGTATCAGTTTCAAACTTTCTAATCTTACTTAGTAGAAATCGTGGCATCAAATTCACAGTTGCGCCACAATCCACTAATATTTTGTTAACAAGCACATTCTTCACTTTTCCAGTAATGTATAGAGGCTTTAAATGACCCTTCATAGTCTCTATGGGGCGATCAAAGAAGGAATCTTGCTCCTCTACGCACCCATTGTTCATTATATAATAACACACATGCTAGTGTGCCAACATTTCCATCTCAGTATTCTGATCTAAATCTTCAACTTCTGTAACCTGGCCAAACTCTTTGGGCATGACGGATACAACATTCACTATAATGTCAAGGGAAGCTGCTGACTCGCTGTCGAAGTTGTCAGTCATATTCTCATCATCTTCGACTTCTCTTTCTGGTTGGTACTTTTGAGTAGCAAATAACTTCCGCCTTCTCAGCTATTCCCACTTGATTACCAACATTGGTACTCGACTCTCCTTGTCTTGGTACCTGAGTTTCCCTGATGGCCTTTCGCATACGTTGTTCTCTTCGCCACTATGACCTGGTCATAGGGTTCTTAACCTTGTAGTTTTGAGAGGTATATGTTGACTTATTAGTGGTATGGTTTTCCTTTCGATATTCAAATGAAGAACCCCTTTCCACATCAAACTTCTGCCATTTCTTTTGTCTTCTCCCTTCGACAGGTTTTATCCAACTTCATGTTGGTATATTTCCAGTTGGTTTAAATGTGCTTTGCCTAGCTTGGGTTTTTACCCCTGTCAAGGTTCTTTTAGGCTAAAAACTTCTTGGGTCTTGATTTATTTTTTGCCGCCACTTTCCACTGGCTTTTTGGACTCCCTCCAAATTGTGAGCAGCTTTTTCATCAAAAATGGCACTACATCTGAGACACAACATCACTCCTGATCCATTCTTTTGGCTACGATGTAGAAAATCAATAATGGTTTCTTCCTGCTTGGGGTATACCACTTTGTTACGCTCTTCTCGTTTTTCTGCCTCACTTATCTCTTCATCCTTTTGATCTATGACCTCGACCATGTTGACATTAACCTTATCTTCTAGCTTTATCTTAGAAAAGTGAGCTTCCAATTTTTCAGTGGTTTTTTCATACACTTCTCATCCGCTTCCTTTGTTACCTTCTGACAGGTGGAATCTTCAGCTTCGACCATTTTTTCAACATTAAACTTTTTAATGTCAGGAGATGTTTTAAAGTACTATTCTGCTACCATGCATATCTAATTTTCTAACGAACGGCCATCCATATTCATCGTTTCCCCTACCAACACCATGTTGTTCTCCAATTCTTTGGCGACTTCGACTCTGGGAACATTTCTCCCGATAGCCTCATTAGTGCTGATACTGTCTGAACTAGCATCAGATTCCTCACCTAATTCAACCATGTTAATGCCCTCAATAGCATTTACTCTCAGTCCTCTCACTGCCAGATCCATTCCTTTAGCGGCTCTATCCATCTCAACAAAATTATCTGTAGTTTTCTTGGTTATCAACATTAAACTACTATCATCAGTGCTTCCTCCACATAAACTATTTATAGTCGTGTTAAAACCTTTAGAAGTTTTATCTTTCAGCTTGTGCATGTCATTCTGGTCTAAGCATTTAGCTACCTTGATCATCACTAGCTTTGTGGCGAAGTCTTCAGTAATTTCTACCATGTTGACTAAAAAGTTGAACCCTTCAGTCGCTTCGACCATCTAGACCTCTTCAGGCTCTGCATAGAGAGCCTCTGCGGTTTGCAATGGGTTAGAGTCTATCTTCATTTGGGCCTTTCCTTTGTCCCCAAACTTCAGCCTTCCTTCTTCGATAGCACCTTGCACCAAATCCCTGAAAATAAAACATTGAGATGTTTTATGACCCAAGAAATTGTGGTACTTACAAAAACCTCTTTTCTTTCTTTGTTCTAAAGGTGGCATTTTAGCACCAGCAGACACTATTATTTTCCCATCTTTAACTAACAAATCAAATATTTCGTCAAATTTAGTAACGTAGAAAGTATATGTTTTCTTAGGAAATTGGTCATTAGATTCGACAGGGTTTTTTTCTATTTGAAGGAGCTAATAGTTTACAAGCATAAGGTGGACCTTGCTTTAACTCAGTAACATCAACCTCAATCTCGTCAAAATGAGATGTTTCATCATATACATTCTTCACATCTTCATTACATTCGACAAAGGCTACTTTTTTTTTACCCTTGCTGAATCTAGCTTTCTCCTCTTTTAGCCTTTCTAATTGTCGAACTCTATCAGCTAACTGAGCCATATCTTTGAGATACTGGGTATCCAACTTCTTCCTAATGGAATAATCAAGACCCCCAGCAGCCATTTCGACCAACTCATGTTCTAGCACTTGTGTAAAACACCTAACTTTAAGAAGTCGAAACCTATTCAGGAAATCATCAATTGGCTCAGTGATTTTGCGTTTGATACTAGCCAACTCTTTCATGCTGATCTTGGTTTGTCCCATATAGAATTGTTCGTGAAACAAACGTTCTAATTGGGCCCAATTATGGACTGAATTAGGAGGCAATGTAGTAAACCATGTAAAAGCATTTTTGGTGAGGGAACTTGGGAAATATTTGATCTAAAGGATTTCCTCACCTGCAATCTCGCCAACTTCAATAATATACCTAGCCATGTGTTCAACGGTTGATTCAGTAGTATCTCCTGAGAACTTATTGAATTTTGGAACCTTCGTCCTAGGGGGTAATTCAGACTGAAGAATATAATCTACTATAGGTGAAGTATAATTTGGCCTTGTGAAGCCAAAGTTTACCTCATTTCTAGTCATTATTCTTTCGACCATGGCTGCAAGATTATTTTCTTCTGCTGCATTTTGGTGTCGAACATGTCTAAGGAATTGGTCAGCATTTTGGTTCCTATTCACCATGACTACTCTTGGTTCCTCCTCCCTATGGATTGGCGCTTGGTTCCTGTGTGGTTTGACTCTGAAAGGTTCGCCCATCTCTTGATCCTCCTAGTTCACCTCTGGTACATTTCGTGGCTGACATCGTGGAATATTCTCACCAATAGTTGCTCTTTGATCCAGTGCTGGAACTCCCATAAAATCAGCCATACGTGTTAATTGTGTTGCCAACTGTTGGTTAGTTTAAGTAGTATTCTGAATCAACGATTGAAAAACTTCTCCTATTGTATGAGACAATGTATGTACCATTTGCATATTACTTTCATCCATTTTCTGTCTCAAATAATTTATGGAGGTATTTGTAAGACTGGGTGCTTGAACAGAGTAACCAACACCTATGCTTGGATTGTTTCGACCACCTGATCCAGATCCTAGCACTGACGAAGACACTATATTTTATGAAAATATGGGTGGAGCGCTCTGCAGATTTTGCATCATTGACGTAGGCATACCATAGGGTAAATTCCTTGGCAATGGCTGTGAGAAACCTGGAGGAGGAAAATGTCTATGCAGTGAACTTCCTCCTGAGGGTGTTGGTGAGTTAGGAATTTGTGGTCCTATATATTCCAACACATGTTAAGTGTATGTTCTTACACACGTTGACCCTGGGCTTTCCATAGACAGCACAGGTTCAGACACAACTGCTGGCAGTGACATCTGTCCTCCCGTCGAAGACACTGGAGATGGTATACTTTGAGACCTCATGCTACTTGCCTGAGTATTTGAAATACTTCCTTGAGGATTAACTTGTTGACTAGCATTGGTTGCTATTCTCTTAGTATATCTTCCCTTTGGTATACCTTTGTTTGCTGTAGCTAACTTCCCACTTCTCAATAACATACAACGAAGTCTTTCTCAAGAAGATGGATATGATTAACATAAAATTTGGAAATTTTAGCACTGGGTCCCACCAGATGTGACAATTTCTTTACTGGGAAATTTGGTAAACAACCTATGGTCTATCAATTTTGGGTAAAATTGAGTAACTTGCAGAATCGACCATACAAATCCTAGGACATGTGCTAAGTTTAAAAGAAAAATCTAAGTTGAAAGTAAAACAACTTGGAAATTAGCAAGGCTGTAAAATAAAGAGTGTAGTTCTTAAAGCGTCGAAAGTAAAAGGCAAGAGGTGAAAGACTTTGAAGATAAAGGCAAGAATGTTAGAAGACTTTGAAAATAAAGGCAAGAATGTTAAAAGACTTTGAAAAATAAAGGTAAGAAAGTAAGCGCGTAAGATGTCGAAGGTAAAAGCAGTAACATAAAAGTGCAGGAAAGTAGCAGTCGAAAGCAAGTAAAAAGACTTTGAAAATAACAAGTTTAAAGGAAAGTGCAGAAGGTTAAATAGCAAGTTAAGATAAGGTGCAGAAAGTTAAATAGCATGAAGTACAATTGAAAAATAAAGTTTCAAGCAAGACCATGAAAGGTAAAGGTTAAAGGAGAACATGCAAGATAAAATGATAAAGGTACATAAATTGCATTGATGAAAAGAAATGGTGTTGCATAAGGTACATTCTCTCTAACTCGTTTCTCTACACGCGGGTACTTGTAGTGATTTGGAGTAACTCGTTCAAGACAAATGAACACTCTTATTATATGGAAATAACCCCTATTGTTAAGGCTAGAGCATAATTGCTAAGTAACGATTGTTGCTTCAAACGTGTCTTTTGGCACTTTTCTTGACTTCAACCATTCCCACTTCGCCAACTGCTCTTTTGAAATTCAAATATCTGAACTGTGATCGGTGCCAACGCACTGGAAATATTTCTAGACACGATGAGATGCCACAAAGAGGTATTTTGGAAGTAGAAGTCTTCTTCGTGTGGGGTATAGATTTCATGGGCCCGTTTCCTTCTTCTTTTGGAAATAATTATATACTCGTCATAGTCGATTACGTGTCGAAATGGATTGAGGCGATAACTTCTCCTACCAACGATGCACGAGTAGTTGTCAAACTTTTTAAGAATGTTATCTTTCCCAGATTTGGAGTGCCGAGAGTTGTCATAAGCGATGGAGGATCCCACTTCATTTCAAATATATTTGGGAAGTTACTGCTCAAATATGGGGTCCGACACCGAGTAGCGACACCCTACAACCCTCAAACCAACGGGCAAGCTGAGATCTCAAATAGAGAAACCAATCAAATACTTGAGAAAACTATTGCAACATCTAGGAAAGATTGGTCAACTAAACTCCATGAAGCTCTGTGGGCGTATAGGACCGCTTACAAAACCCCTATAGGAACCACTCCGTTTAAACTAGTTTATGGTAAATCATGCCACCTGCCTGTAGAACTTGAGCATAAAACTTACTGGGCCATCAAGACCCTAAATGCTAACTAAGCTGTAGCAGGCGAGAAAAGAATCCTAGATATCCATGAACTAGAGGAACCGAGACTTGATGCTTACGAAAAAGCCCGCATTTATAAAGAAAGAACCAAAAAGTGGCATGACAGAAGGATAACAAGAAGAGAGTTCAATGAAGGAGACATAGTTCTTCTCTTCAACTCTCGACTTAAGCTTTTTTCAGGGAAGTTACGTTCCAGATGGTATGGCCCCTTCAAAGTTATTAGAGTTTTGCAAAGTGAAGCAGTTGAGATTAGAGGAAAGTCGAGCGATACGTTCATTGTAAATGGACAGCGACTTAAGCATTATCACTCAGTAGAGAACAAAGAGTTATGGACTAGTTACAAGTTGGAATAGCTTCCCGCTCCTCCCGATGAATGATGTCTCGTTCGTTTCAATGTCGAGCTTCCGACGTTAAACGTAGCGCTCCGTGGAGGCAACCACGATCCTTAACCTTTAGTATTGTGTTACTAGTTTAGATTTTACATTTAGATTTAATGCAGTAAGATTGTTATTGTATAGTTACTTAAGTTAGCATGATTATTATTATTTGTTATTATTATTATTACTATGTTTACTTTTTATAATTATTATTGTTATAGTTATTACTGTTATTATTAACGTGTGTTTGCGATATAATATATGTGTTTTCCCTAGTAGTAGACTATTTTTGATTTTCAGGTTCACTGTCTTTAGGATAGTTCAACTACTAGGACCATGCAAATGGCGCTCGCCATTTCCTAAAGGCGATCGCCATCTGTTCCTGGGAGGACAGAGGCAGGAAATTCAAACTCTACACACGTTTTTAACTCCATTTTCCCATAAAAACACCCTTTTCACCTTCCAATGCACCATAACCACCCTATTAACTCCTCATTAACTTGCCATAACTTCCTAACCACCCAAATTCCTTAAATTTTCCCTATTTAAACCCTTCAATCCATCACTTTTCATCATCACTACAAACCCCACTCTCCCAAAATTCAAAATCTCCAGCATTCTTTGTAATTCAAAGCTCTTTCTCAACAATGGAAGCCAATCAAAAGACTGACTACGTGGGTATTGAATTTCCTGAGGGAGAAATCAGAAACACTCAGCGTACAAACTATCATTGAGTGTTCAAAAGATTTGTTGATGCAACAAGGTATCCTGACCCAGAAGCCCTTCGTTCCCTAGGTCTCATGCAAAGCGTCGCTTGGATGCTGAGGAATCTAGGTATGACTCGCTTTTGCTCTATGTCTAATAACACTTGTGTTAGGTTAACTTATGAATTTCTTAGTTCGCTCCGCTATGTCCATGACATTTCCCGTACCTCGGGAACTATTCATTTTCGGATGTTTAACGAAGATTATTCGCTGTCCCATGAGCGCATTAGAGAGATTTTCAGTTTTTCTATTGCTGAGGGACTTGCCACCATAGCACCCTTGAGAGTGAGTGGCAAGCCAGTGCTTTTGAATTTTGGCGAAACATTACCAACACCACCACTTGCTGAAGGGAAGGCCTCAAGGCCACTACCATCCATAACCCAACAATTCGTTACCTACACAATATCCTTGCTTCCACCATATTTGGACACGAGAACACAGGGAATGTGAACTCTAAAGATCTATTCTTTATTCATTGTGCTCTCCACCAAACCCCAGTGGATCCTACACCGTTCCTCATAGCCCACCTTATTAGTGTTTCGAATAAAGCCGGTGGATCCATCTGTGTCGGCGACATCATTACCGCCGTAGCCAAATCTCTAGATTTAGAACCTGCTTTAGAAAATGTTGACAGTACCCTTTGTCTCTTTGTTGATCTTGATTATTGTCGTAATATGCGGCTTATCAAAAGTTTGCCCAATGGCAAGTATCATATCATGGTCCGTACCCTTGAGGTCCGCAGTTTCTCCTTGCCTAACCTAGAGCGCATTAGTGTGCACATTCAGGGTAATAGGTTGTTTGATTTAAATGCGCGTGATTTAGAGGTAGAAAACATTGATGTTAGGAGGCAGAATGCTTCGCAGTCCTGTGCCCGTAGTCGTGCTTCTGGCGCACCCGGTCCGAGTACTGCACCACATACTGCACCTTTGTCTGATGATTTTGCAAGTTTGTGCACGACATTGGATCAGATCCTACCAGAGCTCAGGCAGCAAAAAGAGAGAGAGGACGAGCGTGACGTGACCTTACTCGATATGCAGAGGAGGCCGTTGGAGTTCATGGAGTGAACTCAGCTTGACTTGAGGTATATTGTATTGGGTATGGCATGATTACATAGAGAGGTGTAACACATTGGATATCACATTCAACACATTCCACAAGATGAACCAGATGTCTGAGGAGACCAGCATCAGCGCTGAAGCCATGCTCGCCTCCACTGATCCATATCAGGTTCCATCGCTCCTTCTTTCACCTTAAGCTAAAAATTTGAGGATAATGTTCAGTTTAAGTGTGGGGGATGAGTCATTTACTGCTTTATTTATTTCATGTCATTTCCTACTTTCTAGTTTTAGTTTGTTTTTGTTATCGAGTCATATGCACATTTGAGTCGTTTTTACTTTACGTCTTCACATTGTCTAATAAACTCCCTTATTTTGACCCACCACAAAAATATTTTGTTAGTTTTGACCCAATGGCATGACACATTTAGTATGGGTTGTTTCATTCTATAGTTTAGGCTAGGTAGTCGGACTTGGGAAAGTTTTGATTAACGTTGGTATCGTCCCTACACCCTAGAGTTCCTAAATATGCGATATTAGTTTGAGTATATATTATACTGAGACCTTGTTCTTAGTTTCTTTAGAAGTAGCCTCTTTAGTAGTTTATATTAGTAGTCAGCACCATCCTCACGTATGAACTAAATAATGAACCGATGCAAATATGTGTTGATCTCAGTTTATTCTATAAAAAAAAATAATAAAAAAAGAAAAAAGAAAAAAAGAAAAAAAAGAAGAAATTTTTTTATTGTGTAATAAGAGATCAGATGACACAAACAGGTTCACTTACCATGTAAATATGTGGGATAACGGGCTTAATGTGATTGCGCTAGAATGAAAGAGAGGCGAATAAGAACAAAGTTCGTAGGTCAAGTTATAATATCATGATTTGAACCGGTATTGCATAGGAAGGAACTCTTTGTCCGCCTTTTGGAATTGTGTCGTTAAGGTGTCCTTGTTTTCATTATTTAGTGAAATTCTGGTATGCAGATCTCAGATGTCCTAAGAGATGCTAAGAACATGATCTCTGCTAAAACAGAACAAGGACAAAACATGAGCAATTTAAATCTGTTTAAAAATTAACAGTGTCATGACATCTGTTGTAACATCTGCAGACTGACAGAACAATTTATCTAACCATTTAAATTGAGCAGAATATTAAATGCAGAAAGATAAATAACACAATGAATTGTTAACCTAGTTCGGTGCAACATCACCTACATCTGGGGGCTACCAAGCCAGGAAGGAAATTCACTATAAGTAAAATTAATTCAGAGCTAAACTCCCATTTTACAATGCAATTTCTGCCTAGAACCCACTAGACAAGAGACACCTCTCACTCCCCACAATCACAGTAATGATAACAACAAATGAACAAGTTTTAGAAGACACTCTTCCAAGACAATACTTGATTTTGCTTAACAGCTTCAATCAAGAACAATAAACTCTTGCTTACAAGCTTTGAGTGAACAATTAACAATTTACAAATAACAACTTAGTCCAATTCACACATTAACCAATGAGTGAATGGCTCACAAAACTAACACATAAATATGTCTACCATAATGCATCAAAAGATACAAAGGTTGACTTACAAAGTAACACACAAAAGACTCTCAAAACCTTAAACCCTTATTTTACACTCAAGTTTTTCTTGTTGTGAGTGCTTGTCTTCCTTTAGGGTTTTCGCCTCCTTAAATAGTAATGCATATGAGCATGGCTGGTAAAAAACTAACAGCAAGAAGAGAAGATTTCAATCTTCATAAATAGCAGCAGATTTGATTTGATCAATCAAATCTAATCATATCATTCTTCCAATCTTCAATCAATCTTCTGATAATAACTCCAAATTAAATCCAATCTGATCCATAATAAGCGTATCAGAAACACCCACAGTAAGCCACTAAAAACACGCAGATTCTGTACTAGAAAAGTGCAGCCACCTTGCACAAAAAGATATGGACACACAAACATATTCATGACAGACAAATGTCACAACATCCTGTAGTTCATCTTGTGA
>CAWUDS030007529.1:2186153-2383713 GCA_963859935.3 Lathyrus sativus
TTCCACTGTTAAAACGTCCCACGAGCGAATTTCTGCATTTCTGCAGAATTTGCTGCTGTGACGGTCGTCACACTCCCCTGACGGTCGTCACGCGTGTTACGACCGTCACACACCCCTGACGGTCGTCACGCAGATAAAACCCCAATTCTGACAAAACAGAGGTCATGCACCTCTCCACCTTCACTCTCCTAATTCTCCACTTTCCCACATTTAAACCCCACTAAAAACCCTCCGAATCCCCCATTAAACCTCCACCATTTCAACTTCCAATTCACTATTATATATTAACCTCTGCACTCCCATACCTCACCATCCGCATAAACTTCCTATTCTTAACCTCTGCACTTCTCTCACGAAAATGGCTAGACAAAATCGTGCAAACCCCGAATTGAGCACTATCACTTTCCGAGAAGGCGAGGCCGACGAAAGGCAGCAGACCAACTTCATAGCTTTCCATCTGCGGTCGCTTCAGCCGACCCGGTATGCTCACCTGGATTCTCTGACAGAACTAGGGATTCTGGATGGCGTAACTCTGATGTTACAGAGAGTCGGCATCTGGCATCTCTGCACCAATCCCCAACCCACCTAGGAGCAACTCACACTGGAGTTTCTCAGTTCCTTCGCGTACGCAACATCACCCGACGATACCAACCAACTTACCGGCGCCGCCTGCTTTCGCTTGTTCGGCACCGAATATCAAGTCCCCCAGGACCGCATCGCCGTCATTCTACAGTTCCCTCACAGCGACGATGCTCATCGCCGCATATCCGATCAGTTCTATCAAGAAGCTTTCCCTCTATGGAACCAACTGACCGACACCACTCCAGAAAGTTGGGACACTCTGAACGCTACTCATATCCACAACCCAACAATCCGCTACTTTCACCGCGTGTTGAGCAACGCCATATTCGCTCGTGACAGTAACCACAAGGTCAACTCGAAGGAGCTGTTTTTCCTCCGTTGCGTGTTCGCTTCGGAACCTGTTAACACCGCCCCGTTCCTCTTGGCTCACATTCAAGCCAATTGTAACCGCGGCTCAAAACCTTTCTATTTCTGGTGTGCCATCTCTTGACTCGCACAGTGAGGTGTGCCATCCCATAGGCCTCGGCCTTGGCGACCGCCTCCAGACCCTCCGCCAGATGCCCCCTGTCTTCCTAGACACCAACCACTGTCGTGCCTCCAACCTCATCAGATCCCGCGCAGATGGGAGATACCATCCGGTAGTGCGAGGCCGCACTATCCAGAGCATCATCATGCCTTCACGCACCCGAATGCATCCGCAGGATAGAGCCAACTGGCTCTTCGATACCACTGCCCCTGCTGCCCTAACTCAGGATAATGCCCAAGAGCCCAGGGATGAAGTTCAAGAGGAGTTAGACAGAGCCGACCAGCCTGAGCCATCACAAGCACCTGCTGCCGAAGGCCCTTCCACGCGCCGCCGCCGTCGTCCTGCCACTGATGACACATCTGAGGCCCTCCTCCGCTGCATCGAACAGCAGAATCAGATGATGCTTATGATGGAATAGAAGAACCGAAGGGCTGAAGAATTCGAAGCGTGGCAGGGAGAACAAACCGGTCACATGAGGCAATCTTTGTAGATGATCCAGGATGTCCATTCTGGCATGGCCGATGAGATGGCACACCTCACTGTGCGAGTCGACGGCCTCCGCGATTACATCTTCCACACCGGAGCTTTGAACCTCGCGGCACGCGACGGCACAACCAGAGGTCAAGATAGAGATCGAGGAAAAGGAAGGGACTAGTAGTATTTTTCATTTTTTGTCTTTTTGTTTTTCTTTCCTTTGTATTTTTCCCTTCCGAATTCTTTCAAATCAGTGAGGACACTGATTGAGATAGTGTGGGAGCAGACCGTTATTTCCCTTTTCCCTGTTATTTCCCATTTCTGATTGTACTTTTTCTTTCAAATTTTCAATTTAAAGCAAGTTTAATTTCGACAAATAAGCTCTTATATATGTATATCCCTCCGTTACGTGAACTCCCCGCGCTTCATCTGACATATACAAAGAAACTTTTATCCTCTCCAAAGCATCACGTGACACGCCTAAACTTTACCAAGTTGGAATTTCTGAGAAGAAAATTTTAACAAAGCTTCTACGCCCTGACACCTTAGACCTCTGGTTTATGCGAGTCAGTCTCACTACTTACTCGTACCAAAGCCTCAAGTTTCGACTCGAACGGAGCCCCCAGTAGTTTATACGAGCAGTCAGCACCATCCTAAACACTTCTAAGCAAGAAACCGATGCAAATAAGTGTATGATCTCTAGTAAGAATTTAATAATCTTGAAAGAAAAGAAAAGCCATATAGCATGAATATAGAGATATGTCCCTTCTAAGTTAGGTGCTCCTCGCCCGAGCATTTAGCCCAACGGTACGAAACTCTTGCAGATTTATAGTAGAATGAGCATATGTGCAAAAGAAAAAAATCAAACTAGCAAAGAGATCATAGTCACCAACAGGTTTTCTTGCCGTGAACATGTATGGATAACGGGCTTAATGTGACTGCGCCAGAGCGAAGCCGGGTAAAATTTGTTGCGAGAAACTTGAAGCCGAGCTACAGTAACATGATTGGGACTGGCTTGCATAAAAGAGAGGCCTTCGAAGACTTACAATCCAGTGTCGTTGCCGTATACACTTTGTTTCCATTGGACCCCCGGTTTTTCCTAACTTGATGCCCGAGAAATCTTATCAAAGAAAGAGCGTGCCGCGTGCCTGCCAAACTTTAAATTTTTCCTACCTTTACTTGAGGACAAGCAAAGATTCAAGTTTAGGGGAGTTTGATAATGCGAAATCGTATATATATAATGACGTACTTTTCTACTAATCAGCGACCGTTTTCACTCTGATTTCGGATATGTCCATGTCATATGTCCAGTATTTTACAGGTATTCAAAGTCCATGCTCAAATGGAGCAAGATGAAAAAAAGAAGCATTTATAGGTGAAAACCAGGTGAAAATCAGGTCAAAAAGCAGCAAAAACGAGTTCTGCTGATATGATGACCGTCACAAGGGTGTGACGGTCGTCATACGTGTGACGACCGTCACAGGTCCATGACGACCATCATGGAGTTAAAATGCAGTTTTTCTGCACGTGATGTGAAGTGCTAAAAATGCCAAAGAGGAGTGGACCACTAACTCCTATATTTTCTGATATAATTCCCACTTCCCGAAGAAATAAACCGTTGAAAATACCATCTATAAAAGGAGGGAGCTGATACCAGAAAAGGGGAGCCGCATTGAAGAGACGAAGTGCTGCCAATTTACTTTTAGAGCAATTATTCAGTTTCCCATTTTCTTATCGTTATTTTGTTTCCTTTTTCTTTCTTTCCTTGCAATTGTTGTTTTACTTTCCCATTTCTATTATGTACGAGTAATTGGCATAAAGACTAAATCCTGCCGCCATTTTGGAGGATTTCCCAAAAGCCAATCGAATTGTTTACAGGTTTCTATTTTAATCGTTAATTGAATTGCTATTTCCCATTATAATGCATATTATTATTTTCTGCCATTATTTACGTGTTGTTAATTTGTATTCCATGTCTGGCTAAATCTTAAGTAATCGGTATGTAATAAATAATCTGATGGGATTCGATAATTAACCAGTGTATACCTACCTTTTCAAAACTTATTTATGGCTTCAGTTTTTAAATCAGTTTTTCTAAATAAACCTTCGTCGCGACAGCGAGAAATTATTTGCAGTAGTTTTGCCACGACAGTGGGAAATTCATAAATGTACGAACTAACAAGCGATAGCTGAGGTTAAGTCCAGATAGTAAAAACTAAGCATTCATTTTAAAAACAGCGACAACGCTTTAAAAGGAATTAGAACTTAATAGTTTTCAAATAGTAACTTTAACCCCGAACGGGATAGCGACAGCATACGTTCTGCCTTAGAATTGCGACTAGCATCAACAACCATCGTGAGACAAAGGTCTTTAAACCATCATTTTCTTCTTAAACTATTTTTGAAAACCTAAAGACACCGGTGACCTGTAGAATCCCTGAAGAACTAACATATTACATACTGATTCAAGTATTTATACCTTAATTAAAAGCTTTAGTTCCCTTTAGTTTACGCACTTATTTTGTTTTTATTCCCCTAAAACATTACCAACCTAGCTAAACACCGTAACACCCGAAATTACTAGTTTGATTACGAGTCCCTGTGGGATCGATATCTATTATTACTACGCGATAGACTGTGCACTTGCAGTTAATTGAGTTAGACATAGAAAGTCGCGATCAATAATATGGAGAAATGCAAAGCTTTTAAGCATAAAATTCAAGACTTAATTGATTCAAAAGCATTTGAGTTCACGCTGAGCGGTATGAGTGTCCCAGGTGGGCTTATTCCAGTTGTTGTAAAAGAAGTGGATATTCTTGTTTTCTCCCCTAAAGCTGCATCAGGTCAGGGATGTACCTTACCGTCTTTACTTTCAGAATCCCCATGCCCACGGCTATTGCCAGTTCCTGGGCCAAGTTTGAGGATGAAAGTGTCTGAACGAAGGGAGTGCCCTAATTGTTATCAACAATAGACTGGCTCCCAGAAGAAATAACAAAGGTTGAGAAAGCCTGAGAGAAGGTTTGATTTTATTTCTATTCCTCACGGTCAGCTGCTTACTTTCCTACTCCAAGGCTTCTTGATTCAGCTGAGATAAGTTGCGCCTGTAACACCCTTTTTCTACCCCCCCCCCCCCCCCCCCCAATTTTAAAGGCAAAATATTCACATTTATCATAGTAAAATATTAAACTCAAAAATAATCACCTCAAAGGGCGTAGATTTTCCAATAAATCAAATATGAGTCAAAGCTCTATAAACAACGTGTTTTCCCAAAAGATATCAAAATTGCTCAAAAGGAAACAGAACTCAAAAGGCATAATCTAAAGTTTTCCTTATACGGAAACATAGTCAAAATAACGAAATCAAATAAAACATGGTTTAACTCAAAGAACCCAACCCGATGTTACACTATCAGAGCAAGAACCTCTAAGTTAACTAAAATGACCAACAACTCAAGACTCCGAAAAGATCCTCGACAGAATTTATGCTAAACCTGGTCATCTACATGTTACCCACTATTGCGGTTAGAATCGTGATACCAAGCTATTGATTAACTTGAATCTTTAATTCTTAAATTCACAACCGGACTTTAATTTATCCAAAAAGGAAAGGTTTAAAGAAAGAAAAACCTATTAAAATGCAAAGCAAAAGGCAAGGCCTAAAGCTGAGCAAAGAGATATCTAAAGGTTCGGGCGTTGGTTATGCCTAGGGTAGGTATTTCACATCCTAAACATCTGTAGTACTCTACAGGAAACTCTTGTTAATATTTGTATTTGCTAAAGGGAAAATGCTAAGGGTAAAGATAAAGGTTGAAACGAAGGAAAAAAGAAAAGGTTGCTCGCCAAGGATCGGGGCCTTGTGCCTACGTATTCTCAAAAGGAACTTTGAGAAATCAGAGCGTTCGTAGTTCCCCTGACTAGGGGTGAAGAACTCTTGAATGTGGTCAAGATTCCAAAGGGATGCAAGCCTTCATAAGGAAGTACTTATAGGGAGTACGGCGACTCCTAAATTTATGTTGAGATTGTTGTGATAAAGGATGTCCACGGCGGGACGGTAAAAGCGAGCACGGCGACTCAGATCCTAAGGCTAGGATAAAGGATGAAAGATTGTCCACGGCGGGACGGTAAAAATGAGCACGGAGACTCAAATCCTAAGGCTAGGATAAAGGATAAAAATGTGAATCATACATCATGTGAAAATATATATTAACACAAGAATTTAGAAAAAAGAATCACTAAAAAAGGATTAAAATTGAACAAGTTATGATTTTTTGAATATTGTGAAGAAACATGAAAAAAAAATCAAATAATTAAAAATAAAGATGCATTAGATGGGTGTTGAACACACCACCCTTAGAACCACAAGCAGTACACCTTACCACCAGGCCCATGCGCGCGCTTGTGAAATTAAATGGAAAGGAATGAATAAAATAATAAAACATGGGAAATAATAAATTGAAACAAAAAAAATGGCCTCGCTGAGGCTCGAACTCAGGACACAAGGCATGATAAGGAGTTTTAAGTCAAGGCATTAACCACTGGGGTGACGATACATCCATTGATTATGCCACCCCAAATAATATGTAAACTATGCAAAGCGTGTGGCTGGGCAAAAATGCAAGGCAAAATAAGTGAAACTTCAAAATACGGTTTGACGCGTAACTTTGTCAATACTTAACCAATTTGGATGAAATTTTAATCAATCTTGCCTAGAATTTCATGAGGAACACGATGATGCAAACCAAATTTTCAAATGATCCACAAATAATGAAATTCGAATGCTCATGCTAAATGTGATATTGAAATGCAATTTGCAAGTTAGTGATCAAAACTAATGAGTTTGAAATCCAACAGAAGTCTGCACAAGCTTGAAATATGATACTCATGGATTAAGCTCAAAAGATAACCTCAATTTCCTACTAAAACCAAAGATGACCATCAAGTTGCAAAAAATGTGAAAATGGTTTAAAATGCAATTTCAATGTTGGAGTTCAAAACAGACATGCTTAAAGTCAAATGAGAGTACATACATACTTTATACTTGTTATCAATGAAGTTTATCCAAAGATGTAGTTCAAGCTCTTTCTAAACCAACAAATGACTACCATTCTGCCAACTATTGAAATGATGCTGAAGAAACTGAAACAGTCATGATGCATATGAGTTGTAACATGAGTTGGACACCATCACTGCCTTGTGACAGTCACTAATTAAACAAAGAGAAACAGGTACTTGGCTCAAGGCAAGAGCTGACAGCCTTCAAGCAGAAATGCTTTCACATGGCCACAAACATACCAACCAAACCCACATGAAATAGGCCACAAAGAAACTTCAACCATGTTGAACTCTAACTGACATGCTTTTACAAAGGTATGGACTACCTAGTGGACTGCAGTCAAAGCAGACTTGGCATTTGATTAAATAAAGGATGAATTGCTCAGAATTGGGACAGTCGTCAATCTTGCTGCTATAACCCATCATGAACAACAGCAGTCCAAAGTCTTATGTTCATTGACAGTTTTATGCATTCATAATGATCAAACATTAAACATTACCACTTAAATCTCTCAGTTATGAATTGATGGGTTCAACCACATCCTGACATATCAGCCACAAAGATAACATATGCAGGCATCTTATCAATACTTCAACTTGGGTTAAACCAATAGCCTAGCAATTCTAAACATATTTCAAACAACAGCCACAATAGTTGTGGACTCAACAGATGGGATGAACATTTAAAACATTGAGGTTCTGAGATGTTTCACAAATGACAATAGAACTTGATGAAACCATAAGTGAACTGACATGATTGAACATTCTTAATGAAACCACAGTATCATAGACAGAACTTGATTGTATAATGCTAAAAAACAAACACCAAATCCCTATGACAGCTGTAACTTCAGAAAGACAAACACTAATCAATGCTCCAGACCAAATCAAATTGGGCCCCTTTATGTGCAAGTCAATGATTCAAAAAAGGTTCTTGCTAGAAAAAGTGATTTACAGCCTCAGCAGTGTGTGCAAAATAAGCCAAACAACTGAACCACATGATCTGCCAACAAGGATTCATGATAGGTTCCAACATGATTTTTAAAGCCATAGTGCATACAAGGTCAGGGCATACGCAAAACATTAGTATGCTTGAAAACAGTTACCAATCACCAAATAAGAGGGACCTGCTTACAACTGACGGTATTTAAAGTTAACAATTCCAAGGCAAATACTAACAGTCAAGTCTTGGTATTTCAAACAATGGATTCATCAGCATGCCTTCAACAGAAAAAAAAACAAACTAACTAACAGCCAAGTCTGTTAACAGAAGCAACAACTCCTATTGGCAACATGATGCAAACTTCATAACTTCAAGATAGTATGCTTTTTATGACACAAATCCAATATTCATGCTAAACCAACACACACATTGCACACTAAGATGGCAGCCAAATTTATCAACAAATAAACAAAAGGACATAGTTGTTGCACCCCAAAATTTGCCCAACATTTCTTTACCTAGCTTGTGTTTCATTTCATTCACATTAGCATTATCATTTGCATTTCATTGACATGTATGCAGGAGATCAAGAGGTATGATTACCAATCAAGGGATACACAAGGCTATGAAGATGGCTCAAAGGTTTATCCAAGTGTTTAAGGGTTGACATCCTCACCAGAGAAGTCTAAGATCCTCAGAGAGAGTGGCTGAGGCCAAGTATGTATGTCTCCTAACTTGAGAGTTATGGGGAAGACCATCAGATGATTCTGAAGCCATGAAGTTAGACTGGAGGTCTTGAGAGAGCTCATGAGAAGTGTTGAAGATCACTTTGAAGCCTAGACAGGTCATTGTGCAAGATTAAGAAGCCTCAGCCATGAGTGGTGCAGCTAGGGTTTGACTGGGTCAACCCGAAGTCAACTGAAGACTTGGAGGAAGTTGAGACCTAATCCAAGAGTCATGTGATCATGGATTGATGCATTGAGATGCTATAAGGATGATTCCAAGGTCAACTCATCATGATTGGAGAGTTTGAGAAGTTTCAAGCTAGGGTTTCTAAGGCTTGACAGTGTAAAATCCCCTAGTTTGACCCCTATCTTCAAGGCATTTTAGCTCAAGATGTGATTGTCATATCAACTTACCCCCAACATGAATGTTGTAGAGCACGATCTTAGCTTTAATTTGAGTGCTAGAAGTCCTTGATAGGATTTGTAGAACTCAAGATATGACTTTGATAAGTTACAGGTCATCTGAGGCATGTGAATTTGGGGGCTTGAAAGTTACCCAAATTGCATGAAACGTTTGCCCTAGAAGGATGATTCCTATAAAATTTTAGTCAACATGAATGTTGTTCCTTATTCTCTTAGATTTCTAGAGAGTACTAGAAGTCCTTGATAGGATTTGTAGAACTCAAGTTATGGCTTTGACAAGTCAAGGGCATTTTGGTTATTTGGAGATTACAGGTCATTTCAACCACAAGGCCATAACTACCATTTCCAAGCTTCAAATGGGAAAATGTTCAACATCAAACTTGTTCAAAATGATGTTTTAAGGCTAGTAAAGAGGTCATGAGTTGTTGGAAGTGCTTTTATCTCAAAGTTGCAAAAATGACCTAAAATAAGGGTATAAGTTAAATAAATCAAAGATGTAAATTGATACTTTTGATCTACACATCCAAACCAAGGCATGTAATAGGTCATTTTGACTCTAAAAAGCATTTTAAGAACATTGGTTTAGCCACAATTTTGATTTGAAGTTCAATTTGTGGACTTGCTTTGAAAAGTAGTTACTTACATCTTAAGTAACATTTGCAAAACCTAGAATCAAGGCACAACCAAAGCCCCTTGCAAGCAAAACACTTCCAAAATGTCACTAGGGGAGAAATTGGAAGAGAATGGTATGGATTTCAAGCTGCAAACAGAACTATGCATACCATGGCATATGGTTGAAATTCTCATGACATGAGAGATTGAAACTCTCATTAGAAGGATCTAGAGGGTTCTAGATCATCCACACAGGTTCTATATATTGAGTAGAAGAGGTTCATATGAAAGGCTGGTGATGATTGAAGGAGAGAGCAGAGATTGAGATTGAAATTGTATTGCTTGCAACTGAATTCGATTTCACCAATTTCTTCACTTTCCATCCATTTTCTTGATTGCAACCTCTTCCATGGATGCTATGGATTGATTCCAGATCATAATCAAGGGGAATTCGTGGCTGATTGGTGTTCTTGAGCTCAGATTTTTCCACCTGCAACTCACCATCGGGTTTCAAGTTTCAGGAGTTTTCAACCGGTTCTTGTGCATACAGAAGCAAGGGAATGATCCATTGATCGTGTCTGGAAGGTTGGAGAGCTTGATTTGAAGATTTAGTGCATCTGTTCATCAAGAATTGGCAGGTATGTAAACTTCTTCCTCCAGCATAAATTAGGTAGAATCAATATGAATTAGGATGTTAGGTGCATTGTAGAACGGTGTAGGAAGGTTTTTAGATAGTTAGTTTGAGAATTAGTGACCAATTAAGGATGTTACCATTTTCGGTTGAGAATTGGTTATGGCGAATCTTGAGGTTTCAGAGAGAATAAAGGGCATAGATGAATTCGTGAGGAAATTTGGGACAAGTTTCATGTACAGACCACTTCCAATGGAGGATCCTAGAGAGAGTTAGGGTTGGGTACGATGACCGGAGTACCACCGGTGGTGGCCGGAGCTGCGCACGAGGTTCAGAGATTCAAAAGGTTGAAGATGACTTCAGAGCCCTTGGATTCAGGTGGACCTTTGACTGGAGAGGTGATCCAACGGCCACGCGTGTGTTTCAATTTGTGAAGGATATGAGTTAATGAAACGCATCATTTCATTTAGTTGCTGATGTTGGGCTTAGTGAATTGGTTGATACTTGCACCCCCCTGATGGCCCAATCCATTATATGAATTGATTTTCGTTGCTAGTTGCACCGCGTGTTTATCTTTTTATTTTGATTTTCTTTAATTTCTTCATTTTATTCATGGTTCTTGATTAAATCATATAAAATTGAAAAATGATCCAATTAATCCCATTCTTTTTGAATTATATTCATGATTGAATCTAATATTGTTTAGATAAATAATATTTTTATTTCATGTATTTTCTGATTTTATGGGAATTTTCACATTTTAATTGACATTAAAATAGTTATGTTTGATACTTGATTTTGTAGAATTTTGTGTGATCATGTGATGATGATTTTGATCTTGATTTTTTGTGAGTAGTTATCATAGACATGCATGCTCCCCATAGATTTTTCTCACATTTTTTGTGATGAACATAGGTGGTAGTTTAGGTTGAAACCTTTAGAAGCTCCATTTTTAGGGTTTATGGTTGATACCTTTGGATTTAGGACTTAATTTTAGGACTTAATAGATGATTTAGTCCCTGGTTTTTGTATGAGGCATTCTTAATTGAATTAGGATCCCTTAGGAATTTTGGTAGAAATTTATAAGATAGTTTCCTATTTTTGATTGATTTTAGTTTAGGTGCTAGTTTTAGATGATTCTAAGGCACTAACTCAACTAGATTAACATCTTTAGGTCCCTTAGATTAGGGTTGTGCTTTGCTTATTCTTGGATGAGGATGAAGACAAGTTGAAGATGCATTGGATTGCTTGAAGAGGCTTGGGTTTGAATATCTTCCCTTCTTGTGGTGTGGTCTTGATTAGGTTAAGATTAGGGTTTTGTAGGCAGAGCTTCTAGATAGTTCTCTTCCTTCATAAACATGGAATATGTTGATCAATTCCATACTTACCTATGATGTAAGGTCCCTTGTAAAGGCCTCATTCCTCCTTTGGTAGGATGTGTGGTTCTTTGCAAATTGGTAGAACCTTTGAGGGTCCCTTTCTCTGATGACAGGATGCTCAGTAGTGACCTTTGGTCTTCACTCTGCTACCAATCATCCCAACTTTTCTCTTGATAGATGAATCTTTCTCCCTTGTTAGAGGATGGAGTTCCTTGCTTGAAGAAGATTGAAGGATGAAGTTGACACTTCCATGTGATTGAAGATTACTCTGAGAGGCTGAAGCTTATAGATGAAGAAGACCAAGTTGATACTGGTGAAGCAAAGAGAGCTTAAGCAAGAAGAACAAGTTGATACTTATGAAGAGGATTCAATTGAGATTGAGTAGAGAGCTGAGGCTTGAGGAATAAAGGATAAGTTGACACTTACATTGATGCACTGAGAGCCTGAAGGAATCAAGTTGATACTTGTAGAGTGAAGCCTGAAGGTGGAATTGACTGGAAAGCTGAAGCTTGGAGAAGAGAGAACAAGTTGATACTTATGTTTGATGTGTTAGAACCTGGAGAAGCAAGTTGATACTTGTCATGAAAGATGATAGCCCTGAAGAGCTGCTGAAGATTGATGACTGGACTGCTGTTAAGTTGGTTTAGTTGTAGGAGCTGTTGATCTGCTTTCTCTCTTGTTTGTTTTCTCTTCTGTATTGGTGTGGCTTGTTTGATTTGCTTGATGCATTAGGATAAGTTCATATTTAGACTGATGTAATCTAGGAGCATGATTTCACTAGAGGTTGAGTTGCTCCCTCTGCTTGTATTTTTACTGTATGGCTTTGCTTGCGGGTATTCGGTAGAGCCCTGCTCCCTTGCCCATGTGGTTTATGTTTGCTTGCTAGCACATTTTATTTCCTGTATGATTGCAGTTGTTCATATCTGGCTTGAGGTTGAGATGAGCTTGTGGAGGCTGCTGCCTCACACACATTTCCTCCCTCACTTGCATTGCATGCATTTTACTGTATATCTGTTTACTGTTTAAGTTGATGCTGTATCTGTTTCTGTTTACCATTGACATGATCCCTTAGGGCTCTCAGTTCCTTTGACAAGGAAGTGATGATAGAACTTTAGGTTGAAACCTATGCATGATAACTTCTAGGAGTTCCCTGTTTAAAACTTCAACCATAGGATGAATCCTTGGCATGACAACATTAGGACTTGATAGTCTCCCCTTAGTTGTCCCTCTCTCTTCTCATCTCAAAACAAATCCAAATACAGTAATAAAGGTTAACTGACGTCGTACGTTACGAGCCTTAAGCTATATGAGAAAGGATTGTTGGAGAGTTTCTTTTCAACAGTCTGGATGTTTAGTATGGTACCCTTTGGGTGACATGCGACACATTCACTCTCAGGTCATAGTCTCTAGTGCGATACTAGTTGCAAACAAACATAAAAAACAGTTCTTTCGTAAAAGACAGAAAACAAACTTCAAACCTTTTTGCCCCGTGGGCCCATAATTCAAAGGAAGCTTTTCTGAAGAAAAGAGTGTCGTTAACTCCTAGTTCTACCGCAAACAGGCTCTGTCTCTAACTGCTGGAACTATTTGTTAACCCTACTCGATAAAACAGATGAATCTGAATCCCCGTAATCCGTATTATCCCGAACTACGTAAGCTCTGATCTCTCATACCTGTTGAGAGTACGTAGGCACAATACTGATGTATTGGCAAGCCACCTTCCCCCATAACCCGTAGTTGGTCTAACTACGTTGACTCTGATTTCTCATTCTCTGATGAGAATACGTAGGCATAAAGTGCGACGCTTTGCCGAGTCATCTTCTTTTCTTTTTAAAGCCAGCCTTGATAGGTAGATAGATAAACCAACTCGTCCAGTAAACACAACAAGCGTGGATCCCGTAGAGTACGACGGACGTGAGGGGTGCTAATACCTTCCCCTTGCGTAACCGACTCCCGAACCCAGACAATGGTTGTGATGACCTCGTCTTATACCTATTCGTCAGGTTTTTCCGATCGTTTCCTTTCCCGCTCTGAGGGATAAATAACGAAAGCTGGCGACTCTTCTGTTTTGCCGACACCTTATTTTCGTGGAAGCGACAGCTGGCGACTCTGCTGGGGACTTGATAGTTTCATGGGATCCAACGTCCCGAATGCGATTCAGTTTGGGGATCCGACGTCCCCTGCGAGAGTCAATCCTAGCGCTTGTATGATTACTTGTTGGGTTGTGTTTATTTATCGCATTTTATTTCCAGCACTTTATTTTCAGTATGATATGATTATCTATGTTGTTGTGGGAGGGGCATTCTGATGAGTGAGAGGCCAGACCCAGGCTTGAGTGAACATAGCATTAGTTGTGGAAATTAGTGGGCGCGTGCTTGCTTGGCTGGCACTAGTGTCTCATGAAATCCACGCTCAGACGAGGTTCTCCCGGTTGACTTCTTTTTTAACCCTTTGGGTAGAGGGGGTTGTTGGTTTGGAGGATTGTCGACTCTGGGGACCGATCATTTGGGATTCAGCCGAGTGAGGCCGCTTCATGAGCTGGTGATGCCACACCTTCTGGGTATCGTATCACCCCTCTTGAATGTCTGTGACGCTGATGACCACATAGGATGCCGAACTTGTGTCAGTTTAGGTCCATACCTGTGAGCAGGGTTGGGCTTATTGCAGGAAACCCTGACCTTCAGACTACCTGGTTTTCTTGATATTGGATCAGTTTTGATTGGGATCAGAGGATCTCATCAGCAGATGTGTATTTGTTCTTGACAGAGCAGGTTTATGATTGGGACCAAAGGATCTCATCAGCAGATGTGTATTTGTTCTTGACAAAGGAGGTTTTTGTTGGGATCTGAGGATCTCATCTGCATATGTATGTTTGTTCTTGACAGAGCAGAGTTTTGGTCCTGTATCAGAGGTCCTTATAATCAGATGTGCGTTTGTTCTTGACAGAGCAGAGTTTTGGTCCTGTATCAGAGGTCCTTATTATCAGATGTGCGTTTGTTCTTGACAGAGCAGAGTTTTGGTCCTGTATCAGAGGTCCTGTATCAGATGTTTGTTCTTGACAGAGCAGATTTATGGTCCTATGTGTGTGTGTTCTTGACAGAGCAGATTTGTGGTCCGATACCGGGGTTTTCTTATTATCAGATATAGTGGTTGTTCTTGACAGAGCAGCATCATGGTTTTGTTGATACAGAATCTCCACAGCACAGTTGCCTTGATCTCCTGCTGCATGATTGCATTTTACATTGCTTTGCATACCCATTTGCATTTCATTAACGTGTGTCTGTGTTGCAGGTACCGTTTGTTGCGGTGAAAATCGGATATCAAGCTATTGAATTAACTTGAACCTTAATTCTTTTACAACCGGACTTTAATTTATCCAAAGGAAAGGTCTAAAGAAAGAAAGAACCTTTTTTTTTTTTTGCGATGTAACAACAACGCTAAGAGATTCGGGGATCGGGGGTTGGTTATGCATAGGGTAGGTATTTCACATCCTAAACATCTGTAGTACTCTACAGGAACCTTTTGTTTATTTGTATGCTAAGTTTGTTAAATATTTGCTAAGGTTTGGGTATTGGGTAAAAAGGTGAAGGTTATGATAGATGAAGACCTAAGATTGTTTCTAAGTTTGCTCGTAAAGACATCGCGTCCTCTGCCTACGTATCCTAACTAGGATAGAATCAGAGCAATCGTAGTTCACCTCACTAGGGTTGAAGAACGCTTGATTATGATCAAGGTTCAAAGGGGAACAAACATAACCATGTTTGTGTAGAGTTTAACAAAACTCTCTAGGTCTATGTTGTAACACTCAAAGGGGGAAGTAAGTGATCATATCCATGATCCTTACATAGAGTTAACAACTCCATCCTAGGGTTCTAGTTGAGGAGCACTCCTAGTAAAGGTGGGTCTTTTAGACTTAAGCAAAGTCCAACGGCCTATGAGTTTTGATCTTAACTAAAGTTCAAGGTGACTTTTCAAAGTCAAAGGCAAAGGTAATGAGTTATTCAAGTATGAGGAATACAGAAGACAAAGATTACAATCAAAGAGGTGTAAGCACGTTATAATGAGCAAGTAATTCAAGTTAGATGAATGATTTCAACTGATAAATACAAGCAATGCTACAAATGGCATATCTTAACGAAGATAAAGTCATGCTTTAGCAAGGATTGTAAGTATGATGAAGGTAACAACCATATAAACCACTGACAATTGGAAGTAACAACTATGCCTAGATAACAACATCACATAGTTAAATTAGTTTAGCCTCGTAATTTAGGAGGTGTTTCTACTTAACAAAGTAAAGATGGAGAAAACACATGGTAACAATCAACAAGAGAGTAATATCCCAATATGCTAACAAACATAGAGGAAATAAATCTTACAAGATAAAAAAAATAAACATGGTATAAGTATTGTAAAAAAAACAATCAATTATGAGATTACAATCCATTTAATACAACTAGACATTACAATGAAAAAGTTGCAAAAAGAAAAAGTTGAAAATAATAAACGATGAATAAGTTATGAATTTTAAAGGTTGATTAATTTTATGACAATAAAAAAAAACAAGCGCACAAAAGAAAGTGGCATGGGTGGGGCTTGAACCCATGCCCTTACGTTTACAAACATCATCACTCAACCACTCAGCCACCAAGTGCGCTGTTAAGGAAAATGGAAGCAATGAAGAAAATGATTCAATATGAAATTAGAGAAAATAAATAAAAAGGGTTCGACCTCCACCCGGATCGAACCCCTGACATGCTAGTGAAAGGCGCTTGAGAGAGTAAGTTGCTTACCACTGGGGTGGCTATACATCCGTGTATTATGCCGCCCCAGTAATTAATAAACCTCCAAGGCATAAGAAACTGGGTAAAATCAAAGGGTGAAATCAAGAAAGAGAAGTCCAACGGGTTGATCTCAATCTTGAGCAAATCACAACCAAATTTAACAAAATTTGATTCTACCTCACTTGAATTTTAATGAGGATTCCAATGGCGCTATCAGTTTTTGAAGACAATGCACATAAAGAGGAAATCGAATGCAAATGCATGCTGAGGGTTTAAAATGCATTCTTAAAGTCACAACTGAAATCAAAACATGTTCAGGCCAATCAAGAGCTTGTGCATATTCCAAATTCGTTGTTCATTAATTTTTGAAATCATGGTGGAAAAGGAAACGACCAATGAAATGCAAGTGTGCTAGGGCAAGGTTCAAAACTGGCTGGCAGTAGGATTAATCACCGAAGAATCATGATTCAACCAAACAACAGGCCTGCGATTGACCTTCAAATATCCAACCTCATAGACAGAAATGAAACTCTGAGTGTAATGTTCCTTATGCAAATGGGATAAAAGTGGTTTTCCAAAGCTTATGTTGAAAGTGGCAAGTGAGTGGTTTGTGTGTGCTTTTGTCATGCAGGATGCTAATTAGAACTCATGAGATGCATCACTCATGGTATTAAATCCAATTCCAAATTGACAGTCATAGTATGACCAATGCCCTTCAAAAATAATCCAAAGACCAAAACTGATTAGGACTGAGCTGACCACCTCAGACCTCTAGAACAAATCTGGCTGTTATGACCCTACCTAAGCTAACATCAAGCTCTTCTTAACAGCTCAAGAAAAACTGCAAGGCACACTGCTGTTGGTATCCAGCCAGTTGTCAATCCAGTAATGATAAACAAGAATTTTCCAAAAAAAAAAAAAAAAAAAAAAAAAACTGTTGGCAAGATTAAAGTTATCCATAATTCAGACTTGTATAAACTCAAACATGTGGATCTACAAACTAAGTCTACTCCTAAGGGTTTCCCTGACCAAATGTCACTAATGAAATTAAGACAGAATATGAAACAGGCATGCTGGCAGGTGCTCTCAATTCGAATGGTCTTTAAGCAGGTTAAATTACAACATTGTTCATCAAAACATGGTAGAGGTATGTACCATACATCAATGTGAACCAAACAACAATTAAAGCAAGTGGTCATAACTAATGCAAAACTGGACAGATCCAAAACAAAATTCAGGACCAAACTAAATAATCTGAACCTCTTTGAGAAACAAAACTGCTGTAAATTAGTTTGGTAAGAATTGAATATTAATGATACAGTTTCAACAGTGCTAAATAAACTCAACACCACTGCTCATCACTTGGAGAACCAAAGCTGGTTTGAGCTTGGTGACAGAAATTCAAACTGTTATGAGTTGAACAAAAGTGATTTTTATACTATGATCAAAATTGGTGAGTAGGCTAAGATTTCCAACTTTTCCTATGGTGATTTAAGATGGACTAGCTTAACTTCTTAAATGAAAAAAAAAACTGCTGTCAATACTGACATCAAGTATGCTGACAGAAAACAAATGCATCACTGGGTCCACAACAGCTTGACAGAAATTCAAAAGCTCAAACAGCTGTGACCAAACACAATTAAATCAAAACAGTCCATTCTAGCATTGCTCAGTTACCATCAATTAAACCAATGTGAATTCTCATCATGTGATAGAAACATTCTCCTCAGTGCATACCCCCAAATAGCAGCCCTATGCACATTACTAAATACTAACCTAAACCAATCATGCATTAAGTTGATTGTTTATAAACATGCTGGTATGACAGGGGTAATGGTCTGGTAATACTTAAATCTAGCAGTAAAGACTCAAAGCCTATTGTCAGTAAAAGGTTTGAAATAGAGGTCTGTCATGTCATGGTAAATGGGATTTGTAGCAGTAAAGCAAAGTATTCAACACTTGGATTTGTCACAGAGCTACTAAGAGTAGACAGCTAACTGCTTTGGATAGCCACAGCCCAACATATCTTAACTACACAAGGTCTGGTCTGCTATCCACAGGTTTTTGATAGAAGTCAAAATTTCCCATTTGATCAAGAGCAAATCACAAAGAAAACACTAACTACACCAGTAACAGCTAGCAAATAAAACTGCTACTGTCTTGACATTATAGCAGCTGGATGGAGTATAAAGGGTGATAGACTGAAATTCCTCATGCTAAACAGCCTCAAGGAACAAAATGCCTAAGTGCTTGACTCTTGGTTACTATTAATCTATGCCAACAGCCAAGATGAATTAGTCTGAATCCTAGGGTTAACAGAACTAAAACAAATTGTAATCCTAAGTTACTAGGCACAAAAGTTTTAAAACAAGCACTAAACTGTTGGATTGAGGGTTTGAAAGTTGATTTCTCTTTTGTACTCTGATCTGCACTTGTGAAGTCACAGTTCCAAAACATAGTGCCTCTTTCACAGTGCCAAATGGTAATGATTCAGTCATCCAAGACAGAGAGAAGAAAACACTTGGAACCTCTAAACTCAAAACATTCATAACAACTGAACAAATCCAATAGCCTGTTATGAAAAGAAATCTTAAAACTCCACATGAGTAAACCAAACAAAAGGTCTAACAGCCTTGGCATCAATCTGGCAGAAAGAGGTTTTCACAACTTGAAACCAATACCACAAGTCAAACTATTTTGAAATCATGTCCATAACTGAGGTTTCTTTAATAGAAACCAAAACGGAAACTAAACCCCAAGCCTCTTGACAGTATGCTCTATCTAGAATGTCTAGGCATGAGAAAAGACAAATAGGCTAATCATTGTACACAATCCAAATTCACCAATCTTATTTAACATGGTAATGTAAATGATGCACATCATCTCAAAACTGTCTTTGACAGTAGATCACCAAAGTCAATACACAAGAAACACAACTAAACAAATCCAACACACATGATGGCCACATTCAATAAAAAAACAAAACATCATGAAAGACACATAATGCTCATAGCTCAAAACTAACCAAAATGCTTCAAAATGCCAATTCATGAAAATTAGTGCAAAAGACAATGGAAGTTAGTCACATACCTCTTGATGACCCTTCTTAAGCAAGCTATATCAGTTAAAAAAAAAAACAGAGGTCTCTACTTCACTTCTTGGCCTTGAGACTTTCTTCACTTTTAAGTAACAATACACTAGTGATGCTAAATGTAGAGATATGCTTTTCTAATGATTTATGAGTGTTTGGACAGTTGAGACATGATAATATTGAAGTGCTAGAGGGGTTAAAATGGCAAGAATTCACATGGAATGAGTTTTGGCCATTTTAAGGATTTTGGTCAAAGTATGGTAGGATGAGAGTTGACTTTTGGATTTTTTTAAGGTTCTTGATGTTTTAATGGGTCATACACCTTCTATATATGTTTTAGAAGATGTGTGGATGGTTGTGGGAGTGTTGGAAAGGCTAGAAATGAAAATGGCATGAAGGTTGTAAAATGCCCATTTTTGGTGTTTTTGAGCTTTTCTTTTCTTACAAGCAAAGAAAGAAGGAGAAGGAGAGTTGTGATGCAATGATCTTGTAGGCAACTCTGGTGTGAAGAATAAGTGAGGGGGAAGCCTCTATTTATAGGAGAGACAAGGGTGAGGGCAGCTTTGTATTTTGGCTTTTTGGAGGGAGTTTTGAAAGGGAAATCTTCATGAATCCAAGTGTGATCTTTTTTTCTGCAAATGGTGCATGCTTTCAAGAGTCATTGGCCTCTAAAACCAGATACTATTAAGCCATAAGAAGTGACTATAGAGGTAGAAAGGACAGCCCCCTCCTGCTGCAGCCACAAACCTTCTCTCTCCTATGGTACCTTTGTACTTTTTCTATTAAAGTAATGGATCTTGTCCAAGATCTTGTACTTGCTTGGTATGCCCTTCTGAATTTTCTTATTCCCATCTCTAAACTCATCATATCAGATGTCCATCCATGGTTAGAGATGAAATGCATAGTTGGAAACCAAGTTTATGTTAGGTTTTGTCAAGTTAACAAATTAGTGCACAGGCCCAACTTTCTCACTTCATAACTCTCAGCTCCTAACTCCTCTTGGGGAGTTCTTGTACATTTTGGAAAGCCCTTATGTAGCTCTACAACATTCATGTTTGCCAAAAGTTCCAAATCTATGTGAATCTTGGTTGAAAAGTCCTTCAAAGTCAGCAAAAAACAAGTTTTAGTGCTGCCAGATTTTCAAAATTTCACTAAGTGTTTTGTACTAAGAATCGATTTTGATGATAACTTCAATTCCATGCATTTTCTGAGTGTGACCTAGTATAGGACTTTTGTAGGACTTATTAAGAGCTTTCCGACGAGCTTTGAACCACTTCAATCGGGTGCGCGGTTAGGGAGTTAGGGTTTAGCCCCTTTCGAAACCCTAATTTCCCGTTTTTCCAATTACTCTCACGTCTTTGATCCGATGATCATGAAAATTGATATGTAGGTCCCCTATGACATAAGGAACAACTTTGCTTCACCACTTGAAGTTCAATTCCTAAAACTTGAGGGGGTTGACTTTCCGGTCAACCGAACGATCGATCGGCGATTACCGAACTGTCTGTTCATGTTTCGGAGCTTCCAAGACTTTGAAACCCTTTGAGGGGACTTCACTAAGTCTTGTAAACTTGTTGGACCAAAGTTGCATCATTGAACCTTCCTTTAAATCCAAAGTCAAACTACGGTTGACTTTTCCTGCTCGAAAACCCTAATCGAGTACCCTGAACTGCGCTGTACTCCATCTGGGGGTGATCACTTCAAATTGAACTCACACATGGCCCACTATGATACTCTTGATCTTATTTCATGAATGATTCATCCCAAAGCGATGGTTACCCAATCCTCGAATCCTTCGATTTTATCAGTACGGAGCCCCGTTCCATCTGTGTCTTGACAAAATACACTCTGAAACTTGTTAATGTTAGATAAATAAATGCATATGATATGAAGAGGATATAAGGGGTCAAAATTTGGGGTGCAACAGATGCCCCTATTTAAATATCTTCACTAGATGGTAATGAGAGATGACAATCCTCATAGAAATCGTGTGAAAGGTATTTAAATATAGCAAACCAGAAATTTTGTCCCTTAGATCCGATGATATGCAAAAGGACAAATGCGATCATGCCATGAATCTAAATGGTGCTATATGATGCTTGAATGTAATACAGATGCGGACACACGAGCAAATATAAAAGAACGGCGAAACGACGAGTAACCACTCACGAGGACCCAACACACTGGGGAAAAAATTCCGAGCGAAGTAAGCAAGATAGTTCAGACATGACTAATGATGTTTGTTCAAGGGAATCTTTCACGCAGGGGACACAAATTCCACCAGGGAAGATACATCTTCATTGGGGAGAGGAGATACGAATCTCACTGGGGATAACCAGATGAGGAAGTCCACCGGGGAAGATAATAATTCTTCACTGGGGAAACGGAAGAAAAGAAACGCAAACCACACTGGGGAAGAAACCCAATGGGGAAAACTTCGTTGGGGAATAAACTCACTAGGGAAGCACAACTTCAACAGGGAAAAGACAGAATGGAGACACGAGTCTCACTGAGGATAACCAGATGAGAAATTTCCTATAATGAAGAGTTCAAACGGGATCTTCAAGAAAAGGTTAGAAACAAGACCGGACGTGCCGGGGAAACTAGTACCCACTAGTTCTCCGAGACTCGACTGGAAAAGCAAAAGCTTCAACCGGGGAAACTGGTGACGGCCAGAATAACAAATAGCTTCCAATAGTGCTAGTTACCACTAGACTTCCTGAGGGTGATGGTGACAACCAAACCAAAGTTCCAATCACAGTTGGGAATTCCAAACGATATTGACAAAAACACAGGACTTCGGTTGGGGAAGTTGGTAACAATCAACTTGTAACAATTAGCTTTCAAGCCATGCTAGTGACTACTGGACTTAGAGGAGACTGGTGATGACCAAATCAAAGGGTACCAATCACGATTGGATTTTAACAGAGTTTGGTAACGACCAGACCAAAGTGGTGATAACAATCTGATTTAAACAATGCCAATAATCATTGGGCTTATGGTAACTGGTGACAACCAAGTCCAGTGGTATACCAATAACAACTGGTACTGGACACGGCTAGTGAAAACTAGATTTTCCAAGCAATGCTAGTGACCACTAGACTTAGAAAGATTGGTAATAACCAAATCAAAAGCCACCAATAACAATTGGGTCTGAAGGTAACACTAGTAACTACTAGATTCAAAAAGACTGGTAATAACCAAATCAAACAGGTACCAATGACTATTGGATTCCAGGCGATGCCAATAATTATTGGGCTTTTCAGGGAATTTTGGTGGCGACCAACTCAAGTATCAGTGACCATTGGTTTTAGGAGGCAATACTAGTAACTACTAGATTTCTTGGCACAGATTGGTGAAAACCAAATCAAAAGGACTCCAATAACAATTGGTTGGCCTTATAACCGAATTAGTGACGAACGGGTTTGGAAACCTGCTGGTGAAGACCAAACTACTATACCAAACATAGTTAGTTCTGAATACGTGCTAGTGACCGCTAGTCTTTCACAGTTTGTTAGCGGTAACCCAATCGAAGGTGAAAATTGGTAATAACCCCCTGTTTGTATAAACCAAACATTGCTAGTCACCACTGCTCTCCCAGAACAAAAATAAGGAAATCCCAGGGTGTCAACTCTAAACGGACTTGTAACAACAAAATAAAGATAAAGGTAACGACCAAAGGACCTCAATGGTGGGAATGCAAACAAATGCGTATGCTAGCATGATGCTGTATGCAAGACACAAAACGACCCGGCGGGACAAAAGAAAATCCAATAAAGCGGGAACTTATCACGCTGAGCTTCAAAATGCCTCAAATCAGGCGACACTTCCTTCTTTGATACAGATAACGATTCTTTCCTCAGTAATGTCCCCCATAATCTTGCAAGGAAGAAGTCTAGCTAGAATTTCTATCGGACGTATTTATCTCGGTCAAAGACAACAGCGATTTCCACAACTTCAAGAACTGTGTAATATCATCATATTACCTTTGGAACTTTTCAATCATTTTGTCAAATTGTGCTTTCTCCTTCTTTCTTTTTAAATCAGGGCTTAGGTTTTTCAAAACACTTTGCTTTCAATAAAAAATTCTTATTAATAAATAAGTGAAATTGCATAACAAAAATAGCAGATCATAACAATGATTTGGCCAAAGAGAGAACTGATTTTATTGATGGACAAGAACTTTTACAAAAGATAAAGCCTTGGGGACTTTAAAAGTTTTGAAAAATGGCAACAGAAAAGATTACAGAATCCCATAATAATTTGGTCCTTCCGACTATTAGTTCACTTGTTTTGCCGCTTCTGACGAGAACAACACGTTTTGACCCTTTCTTCTAATACTCTGCACAGGAGTCCGCCCCAGCGTCCGACATCTTTCAAACATTGGGTTTTTTCTTGTCGAGGCATTGAAATTCTCTTTCTATGCATCCGTTTTCAGGCGTAGTATTTTCTTACTGCGTCCGAGTTGATGGGATACTTGAGTGATTCGCCATCCATGGTTTCGAGAATCAGAGATCCTCCGGAGAAAACAGTCTTCACAACGAAAGGGCCGTCGTAGTTGGGCATCCACTTGCCACGCATGTCTTTTTGTGTAGGTAGGATTTTTCTAAGCACCAGCTCTCCTTCTCTATACTCTTTGGGACGAACTTTCTTATTGAATGCCCGGGCCATCCTTTGTTGATAGATTTGACTGTGACACATGGCCGTCATTCTTTTTTCGTCGATGAGATTCAACGAATCAAATCTTTCTTTTATCCACTCGTCTTCATCCAACTCTGCTTCCGTCAAGATCTTCAAGGAAGGTATTTTGACTTCAATGGGTAGCACCGCATCCATCCCGTATACTAGGGAAAAGGGAGTTGCCCCTGTCGAAGTGCGTACTGATGTCCGGTAGCCGTGCAAAGCAAATGGTAACATCTCGTGCCAATCTTTATAAGTTACGACCATTTTTTGTATTATCTTTTTGATGTTCTTGTTTGCAGCCTCAACTGCGCCATTCATCTTAGGTCTGTAAGGGGACGAGTTATGATGTTTGATCTTAAAGTCGTCACAGAGTTCCTTCATTGTTTTGTTGTTCAGATTCGACCCGTTGTCAGTGATGATCTGGTTAGGGATACCATATCGGCAGACAATTTCCTTTTTAATGAAGCGTGCGACCACCTGCTTCGTCACATTCGCATATGACGCTGCTTCCACCCATTTGGTGAAATAATCAATTGCGACAAGGATGAAGCGATGACCATTAGAGGCTTTAGGCTCTATTGCCCCGATCATATCTATGCCCCACATTGCAAAAGGCCAAGGTGACGTCATCACATTGAGAGGATGCGGAGGGACATGCACTTTATCAGCATAAACTTGACATTTATGACACTTTCGAGCGAAGAGTATGCAATCCGTCTCCAAAGTTAACCAGAAGTAACCCGCTCTTAATATTTTCTTAGCCATGGCGTGGCCATTTGCATGGGTGCCGAAGGTCCCTTCGTGTACTTCGGCCATTATGAGATTCGCCTCACTTTCATCGACACATCGGAGTAAGACCATATCATGATTTCTCTTGTACAAGATGCCATTGCTGATGAAGAATTTAGATGACAACCTCCGTATCGCTCTTTTGTCAATTGTGGATGCGTCAGCGGGGTATTCTTGATTTTGAAGGAAATTCTTGATATCATAAAACCACGGCTTCTCCCCAAATTCTTCGTCCATTGCCATGACGTATGCGGGTACTGTCCTTCTTTCGATGCGAATCAGAGGTGCTTCGTTAACAAACTGGACTTTCCACATGGATGCCAACATGGCCAATGCATCGGCAATGTGATTTTCCGCCCTTGGTACATGCTTGAAGGTAATTTCATCGAAATACTCAGCCATCTCTAGGATGTGGGTCTTATAAGGAATCAATTTTTCATCCCTGGTTTCCCATTCCTCTTTGAGTTGGTATATCACTAAAGCAGAATCACCAATTACTTCCAAAATTTTGATACGGAGATCAATGGCAGCCTCCAACCCCAGGATGCAGGCTTCATATTCCGCTATGTTGTTTGTACAAGAGAAACAGAGTCGGGCTGTGACCGCAGTGTACCCTCCAGTTGGATTTTTTAGAACAGCTCCGATGCCATGTCCATTTTTGTTTGACGCTCCGTCGAACATCATCTCCCAACGGGACCCTGGCTCGGGGCCTTCCTCTGGACCAGGCTCTGGTTTCGTGCGCTGAATATACATCACATCTTCATCGGGAAAGTCGAACTTGAGCGGTTGATAATCCTCCATAGGATACTCTGCAAGGTGTTCTGACAAAATGCTCCCTTTGATGGATTTCTGAGCAACGTACTGGATATCATATTCTGATAGGAGCATATGCCATCGGGCTAATCTTCCTGTCTGAGCTGGTTTCTCAAAGATGTACTTGATGGGGTCCATCTTAGAAATCAGCATCGTAGTGTGGCAAATCATGTACTGCCTCAGACGTTTAGCAGCCCATGCCAACGCACAACAAGCTTTTTCCAGGGGAGAGTAACGACTTTCACAATCAGTGAACTTCTTACTTAGATAATAGATTGCATGTTCCTTCTTCCCTGACTCATCCGTTTGGCCCAAGACACAGCCCATCGAACTTTCTAATACGGTCATATACATGAACAAAGGCCTTCCAGGTACCGGAGGAATCAGCACTGGAGGTTCTTGCAAATACTGCTTGATTTTGTCGAACGCCGCCTGGCAATTTTCATTCCATACCACTGTTTGATCCTTTCGTAACAACTTGAAGATCGGTGTGCAGGTAGGAGTCAGGTTGGAGATGAACCTGGAGATGTAATTCAAACGTCCAAGGAAACCTCTAACTTGTTTCTCAGTTTTAGGAGCAGGCATCTCCTGGATTGCTTTAACCTTGTCAGGGTCTACCTCAATTCCTCGCTGACTAACGATGAAACCAAGTAGCTTGCCTGAGCGAACTCCGAAGGTGCATTTGGCTGGATTTAGTCTCAATTGATACTTTCGGAGTCTTTCAAATAGCTTTAGTAGATGATCCAAGTGGTCTTCTTCACTTTGGGATTTTGCAATCATATCATCCACGTATACTTCGATTTCTCTGTGCATCATATCATGAAATAGTGTGACCATAGCTCTCTGATATGTTGCCCCTGCGTTCTTCAAACCAAAAGGCATTACCTTATAACAATAGGTGCCCCATGGTGTGATGAAAGTCGTTTTTTCCATGTCTTCTGGATTCATTTTTATCTGGTTATAGCCCGAAAACCCATCCATGAATGAGAACACTGCAAAGCTTGCCGTGTTATCTACCAAAGTGTCAATATGTGGTAATGGGAAATCATCCTTCGGACTTGCTTTATTTAGATCTCTGTAGTCAACGCACATCCTGACCTTGCCATCCTTTTTTGGGACCGGTACAATGTTGGCTACCCATTCGGGATATTTGGATACTGCTAGAAAACCAGCATCTATTTGCTTTTTGACCTCATCTCTGATTTTAAGTGCCATATCTGGTCTCGACCTGCGAAGCTTTTGTTTGATCGGAGGACATTCTGGTTTCAGGGGGAGCTTGTGCATGACAATGTCAGTATCTAACCCTGGCATATCTTGGTAGGACCAAGCAAATATGTCAACAAAATCTCTGAGGATTAGTATCAACTTATCTTTGATTTCTGGCCTTAATGACGCCCCGATCTTGACTTCCCTTTTGTCCTCTTCTGACCCCAAGTTAATGACTTCCGTCTGCTCTTTATGGGGCTGGATATAATCATCTTCATGCTCAGCTATTCTCTTTAGCTCTTCTGGGACCTCTAACTCTCCTTCGTTCCCTTCTTCAGCTTGAAAGACGAATGAACCGCTAATAGAAGGAACCGAATGATCATAGGATTCTGTGGTTGATGGGGGTATTTCTAAAGGTAAAAAGATGGGAACTTCCACAGCCTCCCAATTGCGCAATGCTCCTCCTCCTCTAATTATTAGATGATCCAGATTACCGTCCTCATTTTCAGAAATAATGGCGTTAACTTGTACACCGCCGCTGGTGAATATCTCTTTTAAGGACTTCTTCCTCATGGTGCTTTCTTCCGGCTCGCCTTCCGGAGTTGGTTTGTAACCCAACCCCTGTCGATCATTCTTGGCCCGAGCGTTGACTTCGATGACCTCTCCCCAACCCAGTGGGACTCCGGCTTTCAGTGCCGCCTTAATACTTTGAGCAGAGGTAAATAATGGCCTTTGGGTTATGTCTGATTCATCTACTAGAACAGCGTGAGCTATTTCTAGTGCTTGGAAAGCTGTTTCGAGAGAGTCTTCCTCAGCCTCAATATACCGGAAAGATGACAAGTTGCTTACCATCAAGTCCTCTTCTCCATGGACAATGACTAGCTGGTCATTTACAACAAACTTCATTTTTTGGTGGAGCGTGGAAGTGACAGCGCCAGCTGTATGAATCCAGGGTCTTCCCAATAAGCAGCTATAAGCCGGATTTATGTCCATCACCTGGAAGGTGATTTCAAAGATTTGTGGTCCAATTAGAATAGGGAGATCAACTTCTCCTATCACGGTTCTCCTGGATCCGTCGAACGCCTTGACTATAAGAGAAGTTGGTCTCATGGTAGCGCCTTGATATGCCAGCTTGGCCAAAGTTCTTTTAGGCATTACATTGAGCGCTGATCCGGTATCCACAAGAACTCGGGACATTGTGTCTGCTTCACACTTGACTGATACATGCAAGGCACGATTGTGCTTGCGCTTCTCAGCCGTTAGATCATTATCATCAAAGCTCAAGGTGTTGCAGGCAGTGATATTTGCTACAACGGAGTCGAACTGCCCCACTGTAATATCCTTAGTAACGTGAGCTTGCGTTAGGATTTTGAGTAATGCCTGGCGGTGTGCTGGAGAACTCAAAAGCAAAGCCATGACCGAGATCTTGGAGGGTGTCTGATTCAATTGGTCCACCACCCTATAATCGCTTCGTCGAATGATTCTCAAGAATTCTTCTTCATCGTTCTTGAGACTTTCTTTTCTTAAAGGCTCTTTGTCAGTGGTTGTCTCCGGAACAGGCTTCTGAGGAACGGGCGTCTTTTGAACGGGAACTGCTGGTGGAGGAGCCTCGCTGTATGTTCGAGGTTGATAGACACGACCACTCCGAGTCATTTTGCTTCCACCGGCGATATTGGCCACACTTACCGGTTTCTTTTCTTTGAAAATCCCTTCACACCATGAATAATCTTGTTTTGGTGTCACGGTTCTTGGGCGAGGCTGGAATCCTCCTCTTGGCTCAAACCTAGTCTGTCCCCTCCCGAATTTCGGGGGTTCGTCATCACGAAATACTGGCCGAATATTCTTGTAGTTTTTGTTACTGTTACCATCTCTGGACCCAGCTCCTTTGTAGGATTCTCCTGGTATGTTAAACACAGGCTCGATGACTGCCACATCTTCTTCCTTTTTTCGGTTAGCGATTTCTATCATTCCTTGTTCAATCATAGCTCGAATATCCTTTTTCACAGCGTCACAACCCTCAGGATTCAGCATACATTCTTTGCAATCTTCGTGAGATGTCTTGAGTAACCATGCCTGAGCGAGGCGTTTGTGTAAGTCTGCTAATGGCACTTTGATCTCACCAATGGTGGTAACCTTCTTATCTTCTGACCCCTCCCCTTCTTCAGTAATGGCATTGACTCCACCATGATTGGGAAGAGGGTTGCTTTTAACATTGGGCGGATTATCTTCGAAGGATAGAGTTCCCTTTTCGATAAGCTCACGAACTAGGTGCTGAAGGGCGAAGCAACCTTCGAGATTGTGGCCTGGAGCATTCTCATGAAATGGGCAGCGAGCATTCGCATCATAATAGAACGGGAGTGGATTAGGTGGAGCACCCAATTTTCTTGTTTTAACCAACCCTCTTTCTACTAGCATGGGAAACAGGTCGGAGTAGCTCATTGGAATAGGATGTATCTTTGGCCTATTTGCTGGATAATTTGCCCTTGGGGCCCTGTTCTGAGGTTGTTGACCCTGCGGCTGCTGGCTTTGTTGTTGATTACTGGTGCGATACTGTTGCTGACCGCCAGGCTGATACTGGTGTTGATTGTTGAATGCCCCAGGTTGGGGACCATGCTGCGAAGAAGGCTGAAAAACCGGGGTTACTGCCGCTACATATGATGGTTGGTACTGTTGGTGGAGGCTTCGAGAGCTTTGTACTTTCTTTCCATATGTGATTGCGCTCACTTCTCCCTCTTTCTTTTTGTGGAACGAGCTGACTGGCTTTTTTGCCGTGTTGGCGCTCGAAGTAACATTTGAAGTAGTCACTTTTCCGCTCTTCAAACCCGCTTCTACCTTAACCCCCACTGCCACAATATCAGAGAAATTTGTTGTAACGCTGCTGATCAAACGTTCATAGAATTCGGGTCGAACTGTATCCACAAACCAATCTGCCAACTCCTTCTCAGTAAGAGGAGGCTCTACCTGTGCTGCAGTTCCGCGCCACCTTTGCGCATACTCTTTGAAGGTTTCGGTATTTTTCTGCGTCATATTAAGAAGCTGACGGCGGTCTGGAGCTAGGTCCATGTTGTATTTGTACTGTTGAATAAAAGCATCTGAGAGGTCTTGGAAACTGTGAATCTTAGCTTGATCTAAACCGAGATACCACTTGGCTGAAGCTCCTTTCAGACTATCTTGGAAGCAGTGTACCAACAATTTATCATTTTCAATATGCGGAGCCATCCGCCTACAGTACATGATTAAGTGCTCTTTAGGACAAGTAGTCCCTTCATATTTGTCGAAGACCGGTATTTTAAATTTCTGAGGGAACACTAATCCAGATACCAGACATAGATCCTTGGCATCAGATCCAAAGACATGATTTCCTTCAATGGCCCTCATCCTCTTGGCCATGATGTCCATCTCTACCCTTAACTTCTCGTGTTTTTCATCCTCAGCTTCGGATCCATCGGGTATATCAAAGATTGGCTGTTGATTGGCGAAGACTGGTCGTACCGTGGTGGGACCACCTGCTGTAGTAAAAATGGGGTTTCTGATCGTTGAGTCGAACAACGGATTGAGACCTGAAGACTGCATGCCGTTGAAAGGTGGTACAAAATCCCGGGACATGCCATAGGGAAACTCTGCTGAAGTAACAGGAGCCATCGTGACATTGGCTGCTGTTGTGGCAACTTCGGAGACCACTGTAGGTTGTGTATCCATTTTTGCTTTGATCATGTTGAGGGCTTCTAAGATCTGGTTGACGTCCCCTTTGATCCCTTCAATGTCATTGTCCATTCGGTCGAACCTTTGATCATTATCTGCCATCTTCTTTTGAGCTTGGGACCGTGTGTTGTATCGGTGAGTACTCAGCGTGACTCCTTTCTTTCTCTCTGGACAAGAACAAAAGATGAGCTGCGGAACCCCAAATGTAGGATGACATGCAAATGCAGATGCATGAACCATTCAAGGAAACTCAAGATTTTCATTTACAAACAAAAAGTTAGACCAACATGTGACGACGTGCTTTAAAAAGCGTTTTTCATTTGATAGCTGGGAATCCATTACAATAGAGTGGTCTTTGCTTAAAAAAGCAAGACTTTTCTTACAATGAAAGTAAATGCAACAAGCAGGATTTCAATCCTTTTTTAGGGAAAGCAGGGAAATGACGAAACAAAAACCAATCTAACAAGACGACCCTTCTCCTTCTTGGACCCCGGCATGAACTTGATCCTGGCGGATAATCTCCCACAGGTCTTCATTTTCCCTTTGCGCTTTAACCAAAGCGTATTTCAGTTCTTCCCTAGTCGTGGGGACTTCAGGTTCCATAGTTATCTCGTAATCGTGAGTGTAGAACATGATTAAAGCTATTTCCTTTGACCATAGCAGGTACCCCCTGGTGGTTAGGCAACTTGCATTCTCCATCGGAGTTGGGCCCATAAGGTGTGGATCTCTTTGAGCGTATTCGGCGTTAGCTTCTAGCTCTTGGTTGCGACCTGTCTCACAGAAGCGGGGCCTCAACAGTTCTGGTTCAGGCTCTGGCCCGGTAGGATACCCGTGTTGACGCCTAGCAAGGATAGGATTATAAGTGATCACCCCTCCTATCCCAATGAGAGGCACATTGGGAAAATCTCCGTAACTGGAAATCATGATTTGGCCGCCGATGCTAGTGTCGTACCAGGTGATATCATGGTGTCTGAGAGTGACGAGTTTAGAAACCCAAGCGTTTTTGGTAGGAAGCCTCCAAAGGATATGGGTCCTTGGCAGATGAGAGGTAAACCATCGGTCGAGTAGTGCAAGACAGCATGAGTATCGCCCACAATCATACAAGGCAAAACGGTGAATGACCACATAAGTATCAGCCAGTATTGCGTTGACCGGACTCTTGAGGATGAAGAGGCGTATTGCTTCTTCGCTGATGAAGTCGTAATTGCTTGGGAACAGATACAGTCCATATATTAGTAGCGCCAAAATTGCCTCAAAAATGCCCAGGTTTCGACTTTCATAGTGATACTCGGCCATTTCCATTAGAGGCCCGGCATCCATTCCATACCACCCTGCTTTCGCCCTCATTGGTGGTAAGTCTTCCAGCTTGATATGCAGGGCTTTAGCTAAGTCCTTCTTCTTTGGTTTTCCATAAGGGAGTGTAAGAGCCCATGGGATCTTCAAGTAAGCATTATACTCTTCGAGGGTCGGGAGTAACTGAAAATCCGGAAACACAAAGCAGTGGTAAGTTGTATGATAGAACTCCAACAAAGCTTGCAACATGGGCTCATTGATTGGAGCGCTTATTAATGGCAATAGGTCCCCATATTTGGCTATGAAAGCAGCAGGATTTCGAACAAGTCTGGTTAGCATTCTTAGACGACCCAACCTCAGATCCGGGACTCGAAGCATGCCTCTTCTTACCATGTTGTTGCCTGCAAAGAAAAAGTTGAATTTCCTTGAATGATTAGAAGTAGTGTGAATGCAAATGCACATGGTTGTCACGGAACTCATCGGAAATCATCATTTCATTAATAAACAAAACAGATTACAAAACATCATTTCCTCTTACAAGGGTTTTAACTAAACAAATTGGCGCAATCTATCAAGGTTCTCCTAACAGCCTGAGGTTGAGCTTCTCGATCTTTCTTTCCAACTGAGTCTTCTCAATGATGAGTCTGTCCACGATTATCTTCCATGGATTAGACTGAGGCTCATAAGGCTCCTCTAGTGCCTTCCTCTTCTTACAAGAGAGGATTTCTTCATCTTTTGACTGGAGTTGTCTCCGGAGCTCTGCATTTTCTTCAATGACTATCTGATACTTGTGCTTCCAAGCTTCTTCAGTTTGTTGTGCTTTGACCAAAGCAATTTTCAACTTTTCTTCTTCAGACATGAAGACCAACGGGCGTTCTTCTTTTAAGGCCATAGGCTTTTGTTTAGGATACGGCATCTTTAGTGTGACAGCTCTTTTCCGAACCCATTGGAGGTAAGGTTCTAAAGAAATACAGTTGAGTTTTCCAAGATCTTTCTTTCCTTTTTTATGCAGACGCTTCCAAGCTTCTAGAATTTTCTCTTTTAATCCCTGACTGTCTTCCCCTTCTTTGAAGAAGATGCTTTCTACTTGAACACTTTTGGGTTTGTCTTTTAGGGGGTATCCCAATTGTCGGCGGGCAAGTATCGGATTGTAGCTGATCCCTCCATTAATGCTGAGAAGAGGTACGTTGCTAAATTCCCCACAACTGTCAATGATCATTATCCCATCATAATCACGATTATACCAATCAATATCAGAATGGGTAAGAGTCATGATCTTTTGTGACCACCATCCCTTCTTTGGATCCCAAAAAGCGTTGGCTTTGGGTAAATGTGAAGTGAACCATTTGTACAATAAAGGAGCACAACAAGTGATCATTCCCCCATTATGGAAATTCCTCAGATGAACAGAATGGTACGCGTCTGCCAACAAGGTAGGCACAGGGTTCTTCTTTAAGAAAATTTTGATGGCATTGAGGTCCACGAAATTCTCAAAGCTTGGAAACAAGAATATACCATAGATGAGTAAGGCAAGGATAGCTTCGAATGCATCCATGCTTAAATGATCTGCGTAGTATTGAGCTTTCTCAATCAAGAATTCTGCTTTGAACCCAAAGACTCCCCCTTTTGTAATCAGATTCTTTTTTATGTCGTCCACTCCTAAACGTGTAGCTTTGGCGATATCCTGCTCTTTGGGGTCCTTCTCTACAATCGGAAAAGGAGATTCTTCAAGAATAGGCAACCCGATTAACTGAGAATACTCTTCTAGTGTGGGTACTAGCTGATAATCAGGAAATGTGAAGCAATGGTAGAGCGGGTCATAAAACTGGAGGAGGGTAGAGAGAAGTCCACTATCCATTTTTATCTTCAAGAGTAGCAACAGCTTCCCGTTCCGGTTTTGAAATCCCTCTGAATCTGTTACCAAGGTGCTCAATCTTCTCAAATCGTCTAGGTTAAAACCCTTGTAAGTGTATTTCAAAGTTTTCTTTCTTTCAATGTTCATGACGACCTCTGATATTTACAAACAACAAAGTCTGAGTTCCATGAAACCATATGATGATATGATGATATGATGATATGATGATATGAAAACATAAACAAGATGCATATGCACACAACACAGGTTTAGGGTTAAGGACAAGCATGAGTTCAAAGATCTACCCATCCCCAAAGATTGTGCTACGGATTGATTGTACCTGCCGAACGGGTTCTACAAAGTTCCCAGAGTCATCGACCCATCTTTCGGATATTATCGACTTCCCAAATTACTTGGTAATTGATAATATTCTCAAGAGAATCTTGTCTGAGTGTAGTATCGCGTATCGACTATTTCGGAAATACTTCCTTATAGCCATCGCACTACGTCCTGATAAGGCCAAAGTGGGGTAGAATGTTTTCTAAAAGTCCACAGTGTCATAGGCTCCTTCGTTGAAAGTAGCATTGTTTTCACGAATACTCGATCAACAATACTAAAACTTTCAAGAGGGCCTACACTGAGCGGTGGTTTCTCAAGTTAGCTTGGTCGGGAATCAACTCCCTATAAGCCTTCTTGAATATACCACCATCCTATCATAATTTCACTCAAGTCCGGGTATAGGACCGTCTCACCACTCAAAGCACCCAATACCCAACACACAAACAAATATATTGACAAATATACATGTTAAGAAAATATCCACAAATATAGCATATAAACAAACAAAATAGGCTAAACCCTCAAGTTAAGTAGGTTATCCCCAGTGAAGTCGCCATTTCTGTTGCGGTGAAAATCGGATATCAAGCTATTGAATTAACTTGAACCTTAATTCTTTTACAACCGGACTTTAATTTATCCAAAGGAAAGGTCTAAAGAAAGAAAGAACCTTTTTTTTTTTTTGCGATGTAACAACAACGCTAAGAGATTCGGGGATCGGGGGTTGGTTATGCATAGGGTAGGTATTTCACATCCTAAACATCTGTAGTACTCTACAGGAACCTTTTGTTTATTTGTATGCTAAGTTTGTTAAATATTTGCTAAGGTTTGGGTATTGGGTAAAAAGGTGAAGGTTATGATAGATGAAGACCTAAGATTGTTTCTAAGTTTGCTCGTAAAGACATCGCGTCCTCTGCCTACGTATCCTAACTAGGATAGAATCAGAGCAATCGTAGTTCACCTCACTAGGGTTGAAGAACGCTTGATTATGATCAAGGTTCAAAGGGGAACAAACATAACCATGTTTGTGTAGAGTTTAACAAAACTCTCTAGGTCTATGTTGTAACACTCAAAGGGGGAAGTAAGTGATCATATCCATGATCCTTACATAGAGTTAACAACTCCATCCTAGGGTTCTAGTTGAGGAGCACTCCTAGTAAAGGTGGGTCTTTTAGACTTAAGCAAAGTCCAACGGCCTATGAGTTTTGATCTTAACTAAAGTTCAAGGTGACTTTTCAAAGTCAAAGGCAAAGGTAATGAGTTATTCAAGTATGAGGAATACAGAAGACAAAGATTACAATCAAAGAGGTGTAAGCACGTTATAATGAGCAAGTAATTCAAGTTAGATGAATGATTTCAACTGATAAATACAAGCAATGCTACAAATGGCATATCTTAACGAAGATAAAGTCATGCTTTAGCAAGGATTGTAAGTATGATGAAGGTAACAACCATATAAACCACTGACAATTGGAAGTAACAACTATGCCTAGATAACAACATCACATAGTTAAATTAGTTTAGCCTCGTAATTTAGGAGGTGTTTCTACTTAACAAAGTAAAGATGGAGAAAACACATGGTAACAATCAACAAGAGAGTAATATCCCAATATGCTAACAAACATAGAGGAAATAAATCTTACAAGATAAAAAAAATAAACATGGTATAAGTATTGTAAAAAAAACAATCAATTATGAGATTACAATCCATTTAATACAACTAGACATTACAATGAAAAAGTTGCAAAAAGAAAAAGTTGAAAATAATAAACGATGAATAAGTTATGAATTTTAAAGGTTGATTAATTTTATGACAATAAAAAAAAACAAGCGCACAAAAGAAAGTGGCATGGGTGGGGCTTGAACCCATGCCCTTACGTTTACAAACATCATCACTCAACCACTCAGCCACCAAGTGCGCTGTTAAGGAAAATGGAAGCAATGAAGAAAATGATTCAATATGAAATTAGAGAAAATAAATAAAAAGGGTTCGACCTCCACCCGGATCGAACCCCTGACATGCTAGTGAAAGGCGCTTGAGAGAGTAAGTTGCTTACCACTGGGGTGGCTATACATCCGTGTATTATGCCGCCCCAGTAATTAATAAACCTCCAAGGCATAAGAAACTGGGTAAAATCAAAGGGTGAAATCAAGAAAGAGAAGTCCAACGGGTTGATCTCAATCTTGAGCAAATCACAACCAAATTTAACAAAATTTGATTCTACCTCACTTGAATTTTAATGAGGATTCCAATGGCGCTATCAGTTTTTGAAGACAATGCACATAAAGAGGAAATCGAATGCAAATGCATGCTGAGGGTTTAAAATGCATTCTTAAAGTCACAACTGAAATCAAAACATGTTCAGGCCAATCAAGAGCTTGTGCATATTCCAAATTCGTTGTTCATTAATTTTTGAAATCATGGTGGAAAAGGAAACGACCAATGAAATGCAAGTGTGCTAGGGCAAGGTTCAAAACTGGCTGGCAGTAGGATTAATCACCGAAGAATCATGATTCAACCAAACAACAGGCCTGCGATTGACCTTCAAATATCCAACCTCATAGACAGAAATGAAACTCTGAGTGTAATGTTCCTTATGCAAATGGGATAAAAGTGGTTTTCCAAAGCTTATGTTGAAAGTGGCAAGTGAGTGGTTTGTGTGTGCTTTTGTCATGCAGGATGCTAATTAGAACTCATGAGATGCATCACTCATGGTATTAAATCCAATTCCAAATTGACAGTCATAGTATGACCAATGCCCTTCAAAAATAATCCAAAGACCAAAACTGATTAGGACTGAGCTGACCACCTCAGACCTCTAGAACAAATCTGGCTGTTATGACCCTACCTAAGCTAACATCAAGCTCTTCTTAACAGCTCAAGAAAAACTGCAAGGCACACTGCTGTTGGTATCCAGCCAGTTGTCAATCCAGTAATGATAAACAAGAATTTTCCAAAAAAAAAAAAAAAAAAAAAAAAAAAACTGTTGGCAAGATTAAAGTTATCCATAATTCAGACTTGTATAAACTCAAACATGTGGATCTACAAACTAAGTCTACTCCTAAGGGTTTCCCTGACCAAATGTCACTAATGAAATTAAGACAGAATATGAAACAGGCATGCTGGCAGGTGCTCTCAATTCGAATGGTCTTTAAGCAGGTTAAATTACAACATTGTTCATCAAAACATGGTAGAGGTATGTACCATACATCAATGTGAACCAAACAACAATTAAAGCAAGTGGTCATAACTAATGCAAAACTGGACAGATCCAAAACAAAATTCAGGACCAAACTAAATAATCTGAACCTCTTTGAGAAACAAAACTGCTGTAAATTAGTTTGGTAAGAATTGAATATTAATGATACAGTTTCAACAGTGCTAAATAAACTCAACACCACTGCTCATCACTTGGAGAACCAAAGCTGGTTTGAGCTTGGTGACAGAAATTCAAACTGTTATGAGTTGAACAAAAGTGATTTTTATACTATGATCAAAATTGGTGAGTAGGCTAAGATTTCCAACTTTTCCTATGGTGATTTAAGATGGACTAGCTTAACTTCTTAAATGAAAAAAAAAACTGCTGTCAATACTGACATCAAGTATGCTGACAGAAAACAAATGCATCACTGGGTCCACAACAGCTTGACAGAAATTCAAAAGCTCAAACAGCTGTGACCAAACACAATTAAATCAAAACAGTCCATTCTAGCATTGCTCAGTTACCATCAATTAAACCAATGTGAATTCTCATCATGTGATAGAAACATTCTCCTCAGTGCATACCCCCAAATAGCAGCCCTATGCACATTACTAAACACTAACCTAAACCAATCATGCATTAAGTTGATTGTTTATAAACATGCTGGTATGACAGGGGTAATGGTCTGGTAATACTTAAATCTAGCAGTAAAGACTCAAAGCCTATTGTCAGTAAAAGGTTTGAAATAGAGGTCTGTCATGTCATGGTAAATGGGATTTGTAGCAGTAAAGCAAAGTATTCAACACTTGGATTTGTCACAGAGCTACTAAGAGTAGACAGCTAACTGCTTTGGATAGCCACAGCCCAACATATCTTAACTACACAAGGTCTGGTCTGCTATCCACAGGTTTTTGATAGAAGTCAAAATTTCCCATTTGATCAAGAGCAAATCACAAAGAAAACACTAACTACACCAGTAACAGCTAGCAAATAAAACTGCTACTGTCTTGACATTATAGCAGCTGGATGGAGTATAAAGGGTGATAGACTGAAATTCCTCATGCTAAACAGCCTCAAGGAACAAAATGCCTAAGTGCTTGACTCTTGGTTACTATTAATCTATGCCAACAGCCAAGATGAATTAGTCTGAATCCTAGGGTTAACAGAACTAAAACAAATTGTAATCCTAAGTTACTAGGCACAAAAGTTTTAAAACAAGCACTAAACTGTTGGATTGAGGGTTTGAAAGTTGATTTCTCTTTTGTACTCTGATCTGCACTTGTGAAGTCACAGTTCCAAAACATAGTGCCTCTTTCACAGTGCCAAATGGTAATGATTCAGTCATCCAAGACAGAGAGAAGAAAACACTTGGAACCTCTAAACTCAAAACATTCATAACAACTGAACAAATCCAATAGCCTGTTATGAAAAGAAATCTTAAAACTCCACATGAGTAAACCAAACAAAAGGTCTAACAGCCTTGGCATCAATCTGGCAGAAAGAGGTTTTCACAACTTGAAACCAATACCACAAGTCAAACTATTTTGAAATCATGTCCATAACTGAGGTTTCTTTAATAGAAACCAAAACGGAAACTAAACCCCAAGCCTCTTGACAGTATGCTCTATCTAGAATGTCTAGGCATGAGAAAAGACAAATAGGCTAATCATTGTACACAATCCAAATTCACCAATCTTATTTAACATGGTAATGTAAATGATGCACATCATCTCAAAACTGTCTTTGACAGTAGATCACCAAAGTCAATACACAAGAAACACAACTAAACAAATCCAACACACATGATGGCCACATTCAATAAAAAAACAAAACATCATGAAAGACACATAATGCTCATAGCTCAAAACTAACCAAAATGCTTCAAAATGCCAATTCATGAAAATTAGTGCAAAAGACAATGGAAGTTAGTCACATACCTCTTGATGACCCTTCTTAAGCAAGCTATATCAGTTAAAAAAAAAACAGAGGTCTCTACTTCACTTCTTGGCCTTGAGACTTTCTTCACTTTTAAGTAACAATACACTAGTGATGCTAAATGTAGAGATATGCTTTTCTAATGATTTATGAGTGTTTGGACAGTTGAGACATGATAATATTGAAGTGCTAGAGGGGTTAAAATGGCAAGAATTCACATGGAATGAGTTTTGGCCATTTTAAGGATTTTGGTCAAAGTATGGTAGGATGAGAGTTGACTTTTGGATTTTTTTAAGGTTCTTGATGTTTTAATGGGTCATACACCTTCTATATATGTTTTAGAAGATGTGTGGATGGTTGTGGGAGTGTTGGAAAGGCTAGAAATGAAAATGGCATGAAGGTTGTAAAATGCCCATTTTTGGTGTTTTTGAGCTTTTCTTTTCTTACAAGCAAAGAAAGAAGGAGAAGGAGAGTTGTGATGCAATGATCTTGTAGGCAACTCTGGTGTGAAGAATAAGTGAGGGGGAAGCCTCTATTTATAGGAGAGACAAGGGTGAGGGCAGCTTTGTATTTTGGCTTTTTGGAGGGAGTTTTGAAAGGGAAATCTTCATGAATCCAAGTGTGATCTTTTTTTCTGCAAATGGTGCATGCTTTCAAGAGTCATTGGCCTCTAAAACCAGATACTATTAAGCCATAAGAAGTGACTATAGAGGTAGAAAGGACAGCCCCCTCCTGCTGCAGCCACAAACCTTCTCTCTCCTATGGTACCTTTGTACTTTTTCTATTAAAGTAATGGATCTTGTCCAAGATCTTGTACTTGCTTGGTATGCCCTTCTGAATTTTCTTATTCCCATCTCTAAACTCATCATATCAGATGTCCATCCATGGTTAGAGATGAAATGCATAGTTGGAAACCAAGTTTATGTTAGGTTTTGTCAAGTTAACAAATTAGTGCACAGGCCCAACTTTCTCACTTCATAACTCTCAGCTCCTAACTCCTCTTGGGGAGTTCTTGTACATTTTGGAAAGCCCTTATGTAGCTCTACAACATTCATGTTTGCCAAAAGTTCCAAATCTATGTGAATCTTGGTTGAAAAGTCCTTCAAAGTCAGCAAAAAACAAGTTTTAGTGCTGCCAGATTTTCAAAATTTCACTAAGTGTTTTGTACTAAGAATCGATTTTGATGATAACTTCAATTCCATGCATTTTCTGAGTGTGACCTAGTATAGGACTTTTGTAGGACTTATTAAGAGCTTTCCGACGAGCTTTGAACCACTTCAATCGGGTGCGCGGTTAGGGAGTTAGGGTTTAGCCCCTTTCGAAACCCTAATTTCCCGTTTTTCCAATTACTCTCACGTCTTTGATCCGATGATCATGAAAATTGATATGTAGGTCCCCTATGACATAAGGAACAACTTTGCTTCACCACTTGAAGTTCAATTCCTAAAACTTGAGGGGGTTGACTTTCCGGTCAACCGAACGATCGATCGGCGATTACCGAACTGTCTGTTCATGTTTCGGAGCTTCCAAGACTTTGAAACCCTTTGAGGGGACTTCACTAAGTCTTGTAAACTTGTTGGACCAAAGTTGCATCATTGAACCTTCCTTTAAATCCAAAGTCAAACTACGGTTGACTTTTCCTGCTCGAAAACCCTAATCGAGTACCCTGAACTGCGCTGTACTCCATCTGGGGGTGATCACTTCAAATTGAACTCACACATGGCCCACTATGATACTCTTGATCTTATTTCATGAATGATTCATCCCAAAGCGATGGTTACCCAATCCTCGAATCCTTCGATTTTATCAGTACGGAGCCCCGTTCCATCTGTGTCTTGACAAAATACACTCTGAAACTTGTTAATGTTAGATAAATAAATGCATATGATATGAAGAGGATATAAGGGGTCAAAATTTGGGGTGCAACACCGTTTCCCCCGATTCAGGATTTCCGGCCTTCTGTTGTATTGTTATGGGTTCTCTAAGGAAGGCTGTGGCTTACAAGCTCCCTGCCCCTGATGTTGTTCAGCTGACTGGTTTGATTGCTTTAGCAGATGATTCTGTGAGAGATGAGTTCAGAGAATCTTACGGCAAATTGCTCAGTTTGGTTCGTAAACCTTCTGCGTTTGAGTTGAATGGGTTGCACGCCTTGTTGCAGTTCTACGATCCTCCGTTGAGATGCTTTACTTTCCAGGATTTTGTTCTCGCACCCACACTAGAGGAGTATGTTGATTTGCTAGGTGTGTCTATCAAGAGTCAGATGCCCTTTTTCCATATGGATGCTGAGCCTAATCTGGCTAGTCTAGCTCCGTCACTTCATCTGGATGCCTCCGAGTTGGTATTGTCTAGTTGGAACAAGGTTCCCAGTTTCTCCTTGCAGTTCTTAGTGGGAAAGGCTCAGCAGTGTGCCAAAGACGGATGTTGGGTCGTGTTCAACGCCATTCTCGCTTTGTGCATATATGGCATCATTCTGTTCCCCAATATGCCCGATTTTGTAGACTTCGACGCCTTCCGCATCTTTGCATCAGGGAATCCAGTCCCTACCTTGATAGGAGACGTTTACCATTCCATCCACTACAAAAACGAGAACAGGAGGGGTAAGAATGTATCGTGTTGTGTGCCCTTGCTTTATAAATGGTTTGATAGTCATCTACCCAAGAGGGGTCCCTTTGTTTCGTTTGCAGCCACAGTTGAGTGGTCCGAGCGTTTGATGAGTCTATCTGCAGAGGATATTGCCTGGTTTGACAGAGATAGGTTGGGCACTGAGATCATCTTCAGCTGCATCGGGTTTCCGAACGTGCCTTTGATAGGCAGGAAGGGTTGTATAAACTATAATCCGTCTTTGCTGGTCCGACAGTTTGCTTATGCTTTGAGAGCTCCGCCGAAGGATGAAGAGGTGCAGGAATCTCTGTACCTCACTGGTCTTCTAGAAGGGGATGTGTTATCTAAGCTTCAGCGCGCTTGGAATGGTATCAGTAAGAGGGGAAAACCATTGCTGGGGAGAAGCAATAGCCAAGCCTACCCACCGTATGTGACTTGGATCAGAGCCAGAGCAGACGCTATAGGAATGTCGTTTCCTCCTACCAAGCCAGAAAGCCCTCCAGTGATTGAAGAGCCTACCACTGTGCCTATTCAGCGGCATAGTCAGGTGTTAGCCGAGAGAGATGAGCTGAAAAAGGCAAATGAAGAATTGGAGAAAGAATTGGCTCAACTCAGAAGCGAGAGAAACAAAGCCGATCATTCCTTCAAGAGGCAAACAGAGCTGGTGAACCAGCTGGGGACAAATTTGACTAAGCAGATAGCTGAGCGCGAACGCATGGGTCGAGACTTCAAAGCTGTCAACGATGTACTGGCCACGAAGAAGCAACACTTGGATGAAGCATATCGGAGGATATCCAAGTTTAACCAGCACTGGAAGGCCTCCCTAGCCAACAGGAAAGAGCGGGAGGATAAGCTGATGCAACAGATCTCCAAGCTGAAAGCCCAGGTGAAGGCTAGTGAGAAGAGGTTTGATGAAGAAACCGCTCGTCGATATGCCGCCGAAGGCCAACTCAACAAAGCTCTTGCTAACCTGAAGGAGCGCAAACTGATGTTTGAATCCAAGAAGCGGAAGCTAGAAGATTGTTTCGGCGAAGGAGCATGGGAAGATTCGGTCGAAGGTCTTCAATACACCATTATGCAGAGGGAGTTACTCGTTGAAGGGTTACTCACTCGGCCTGATCATCCAGAAACGAGGAATTTGTTAGAAGAGTTTCGCGCCCATGGCCGTGCTTGACTATTTGTAATCCTTTTGTGTTGATCGCTGACCATTACCAGGCTTGTTGGTTGAGGTCGTGCTATTGATTCATCTTGTACTCACTGATGTTGTGCACTGCCTTGATGGGCTTTCTTTATATATATGAGATGTTATTTCCATGACTGGACTCGGACTTCTTATTATCAGCACTAGCACTCAGGCACTAGGATCGGGGGAAATCTCCCTAACGCACAGACACACGTTTGCATTTGCATGAAGCATTTGCATAACGAGCACTTTGTCGTTTTTCCTAACCCTTTTGTGTTTACAGGTTGTTTTAGGTTGTTCCAGGATTGATCAGAGACCTATCCACCGCTATCCGACCAGAGCAAATCAAACCAGAATCATGGAGCAAGTGCAAACTGATGTTCAGGAACTCCGCGAAAGAATGGACCGCTTCATGGAGCTCATGCAAGCGGTCGCCAATGGCCAGGATCAGCTCAGAACCTTGGTTCAGCCTCTGATTTCAAGGGTTGATAGCAATGGCGTACTCCATGGTGGGATCGTGCCTACCCCTCCACCAGTTGAAACTCCTCAGAATGGCGTCCCCGTGACCGAGGGGAATGGCAGTGCCAACGGCAATGTGATAGCTAACATGGGACTCAACGGCAATACGACGGGCGTCGGTAATGGGAATTTTGAAGCTAATGTCAATGTTGGGTTGGGCAACGGCAATGCAGGTGTTGGGAATCTGTTCGGGCCTCAGCCGTGATTAGAAGATCGTCAAGACGATGTGTTCTATCAGAGAGGTGCCGAAGGTGAGCTGACTGCTGAAGCACGTCTAAGGTTCAAGGCACTCGAGGATAAGATGAGAAATATCGAGAACCAGAACACCCTAGGCGTTGATATGTCCAAGTTGGGACTAATTGCTGATTTCAAGGTGCCTCCCAAGTTCAAGGTACCTGACTTTGAAAAGTACAAGGGCACCACTTGCCCTCGCGTCCATCTGAGATCATACTACCGGAAAATATCCGCTCACTCTGAGGACGAGAAGTTACTGATGCACTTCTTTCAAGACAGTCTGTCCGGGCCATCCCCCGAATGGTACATGAGTCTGGAACCTACCAGCGTGCGCACGTGGAAGGAACTTGCTGAAGCATTCGTGCACCACTACCAATATAATAGTGACTTGGCCCCGAACCGAGTCCAACTGCAGAATCTGTCGCAAAGGAATAACGAAGGGTTCAAGGAATACGCCCAACGGTGGCGTGAATTGGCAGCTAGGGTTCAGCCAACGATGGTTGAACGTGAGCTTGTGCAAATGTTCGTGGCCACCCTCCCAGGGGTTTATTATGAGAAATTGGTCAGCGGTATGTCCAGAACCTTCTCAGATCTTATTATCACGGGTGAGCACATCGAAAATGGGATCAAACTAGGGAAAATTCAAGGTGATTCATCCTCAGCTGGAGGAGGCAATAAACCTTATGGTGGCAAAAGACGGGAAGGAGAAACGAGCGTCGTGACCAACACTCGAAGAAAGGGTAAAGGCCCTCACCAACAGGTGGCCAGCATAACTATCCCGGTAGTTCAATAGCCACAGCAGCAGCAGCAGCAACAGCCGAATCAACAAGGGTACAGAAAGTATCAGAACAGGGCACCTCTGTCGAGCCGTCACCTCGAGACTCCGCCCATGTTCTATGCTCAGCTGTTACAGACTTTGCTTCAGCTACAGTTGATCCAAAAGAGGACCCTAGATCCCTTGACAGGGGCACCTTCGCCAGGTTATGACGCGAATGCAACTTGCGAATTTCACTCAGGGGCACCAGGCCACACGATAGAGAACTGCAAAGCCTTCAAGCACAAGATGCAGGATATGGTGGATGCCAAGATCATCAATTTCTCGGATAATGTGCCAAACGTCACGAAGAACCCTATGCCGAATCATAGGGGAGGTGGAGTAAATGCCATTATTGAAGACGAGAGTTTGGATTTGTTGACTGACGTCAGAGATCTGAAGACACCACTTAGCTTCGTTAAAGCTAAGCTGATGAAAAGGGGTTTCTTTCCAGGTTGTGGAGAGTTGTGTATGGGTTGTGCGACTAGTCCTGATGGATGTGAACAGTTGATAGAGGGGATTCAAAGTCTGATGACCAAGGGAATCCTGCAATTTAGCCGAAGGGCCGAAGGCGGATCGGGAGAGGTAATGCTGAAGCAAGATGATGAGGTTGCCACCATCACCATCCCTCGCCAGACGATCACTATTTCTGCACTCAGACCGCCCACGATTACCATCACCAAAGCTGGGCCAATACCCTTCGAAAGCACTAACGTTATCCCATGGCATTATGGGGCGGAGGTCTACTGCAACGGACAGAAGTTGGAACTAGAACCGTTTGGGTCGTCTGTGGAGAACCTAGCGGGCGTTAGCGGAATTACTCGCAGCGGGAGAGTGTTTGCACCGCCTGAGGTCGTGGGGGATAAAGCGGACAGAGCTGATGCAACTGATAAAGGTAAAAGTAAAGCCGTTGAAGAGATCCCTTGCGGGGTAGGAAAATACTTACTCGTTAAAGACGCCGAGGGATTTATGAGGTTGATTAAAAAGAGTGACTACAAGATCGTGGATCATCTCCATCAGACACCCTCGAAGATTTCCATCCTGAATCTGTTGATGTGTTCTGAGGCACACCGCAACGCGCTGCTGAAGGTGTTGAATGCCGCATATGTACCGCAGGAAATATCGGTAAACCAGTTAGAGGAGGTCGTAGCCCACGTGAATGCTGGAAATGGGTTAGGGTTCACTGACCTGGAGCTGACGCCGAAGGGGAGGAACCACAATAGCGCCCTGCACATCTCGATAGAGTGTAGGGGAACGATTATGTCTCACGTGTTGGTCGACACAGGGTCATCGCTCAATGTTCTTCCGAAGAAGGCATTGATGAATTTGGACACTCGTGGAGTGATTTGCACACCCAGTGATCTGGTGGTGAAAGCGTTCGATGGAACCAAACGCCATGTTTTCGGGGAGGTGACGTTGCCGATCCAAGTTGGGCCGGAAACGTTCGACGCGATCTTTTACATTATGGACATCATGCTTGCCTACATATGTCTCTTGGTCCGTCCATGGATCCATTCGGCGGGTGCCGTGACCTCCACGTTGCACCAAAAGCTCAAGTATGCCGTCGGAGGTAGCATCGTGACCGTTTGTGGCGAGGAAGACATAATGGTGAGCCATTTGTCGTCCTTCAAGTATGTTGAGATGGATGGGGAAATCCACGAAACCCTATGCCAAGTGTTCGAAAGTCAAGAACGTAGCTCCTGCGATCACTGAGAAGCCAGAGATGACTCTCTCTTCCTTCAAGGAAGCCTGGGCCGTTGTCCAGGCCGGATCTACCCCAGGCTGGGGGAGAATCTTGGAGATACCTAACAAGCAAGACAAGTTCGGGTTGGGATATTCTCCTGGAGCTGAAGCCTCCTCTTCCAGCAGTGCATCGCGAGGTAAAAGGCCGATCCAGTTTACCAGTGGTGGGATGATATTTGAAAGCGTCAACACAGTGTCTGAAGACAGCGGAGATAGCGACTGTGACCTAGACTCTTGGATCCATCCAAGCAAGCCAATCGAGAGCCTCAACAACTGGTCCGTCAAGGATATCATCCAGATGACAAACGAAGAGTAATGATTTACTTTTTCCAATCATTGTACAACCCTATGTCCTACCCGGGGCATGGTGGTTTTATTGTCAGGGCCTTGTCTGATTATGTACATGCATTTTATCAATAAATCAAAAGGCGTTTTTCTTCGTATTCAAATATTGTGATCTCTGTTATTCCTGTTTTATATTTGTTTTGAAAAACAATAAAACGGCAATGAGGTTTGTGCTAACCTGCATATCCTTGTTTTAAGCTTAACCCGTGTTATTGCAGGATCCACATAACAGATGACATCGACTCTGGACCTTCTACGACTCACTTCGACTTCGATTTCCCGATCTATCAAGCCGAAGAAGAGATTGATGAAGACGAAGACCTTCCCGAAGAGTTGGCCCGTTTGTTGAAACAAGAAGAGAAAGTTATTCTGCCTCACGAGGAAGAGATTGAGATCGTGAATCTGGGTTCTGAAGAACTTGTCAGGAATGTCAGGATAGGGGCTGCATTGCAGAGTGATGTCAAGCGAAGATTGGTCGAGATGCTGAGAGAGTATAGTGACATCTTTGCTTGGTCATACGAAGATATGCCCGGACTTGATACTGACATCGTGGTCCACCACTTGCCGCTGCGAGAAGATTGTCCCCCCGTCAAGCAGAAGCTTAGGAGGACACGACCAGATATGGCCATTAAGATCAAAGAAGAAGTGCAAGCATCTTGATGCTGGCTTCTTAGCGGTCACCACTTACCCTCCGTGGGTCGCCAACATCGTGCCTGTACCGAAGAAGGACGGTAAGGTGCGAATGTGCGTCGATTATCGGGATTTGAATAGGGCAAGCCCTAAAGATAATTTCCCGCTTCCCCATATTGATGTGTTGGTCGACAATACAGCTCAGTTCTCCGTATTTTCATTCATGGATGGCTTCTCCGGCTACAATCAGATCAAGATGACGCCGGAGGACATGGAGAAAGCTACGTTTATCACACCTTGGGGGACATTTTGCTACAAGGTAATGCCTTTCGGTCTGAAGAACGCAGGGGCCACTTACCAACGAGCAATGGTTACTTTGTTTCATGATATGATTCATCATGAGATTGAAGTCTATGTTGATGACATGATTGCGAAGTCCCAAACGGAGGAGGGATACCTGGTCAATTTGCTGAAGCTTTTTGAGAGGCTTAGGAAGTTCAGGTTGAGGCTGAATCCTAACAAGTGTACTTTCGGAGTACGGTCCGGAAAACTACTGGGGTTTATCGTGAGTGAAAGAGGCATCGAGGTTGATCCTGCGAAGATAAAAGCGATACAAGAAATGCCAGCGCCAAAAACAGAAAAAGAAGTTCGTGGTTTCCTGGGCAGAATAAACTACATTGCAAGGTTTATTTCTCAGCTCACGGTCATGTGTGAACCGATGTTCAAACTGCTAAAGAAAGATCAGGCGATTATCTGGAACGAGGATTGCCAGAAGGCATTTGATAAGATAAAACAGTATCTGCAGGAACCTTCCATCTTGATACCCCTAGTGGCCGGAAGACCCCTAATCATGTACTTGACAGTTCTTGAGAATAGTATGGGGTGTGTTCTCGGTCAGCACGACGAGACGGGCAGAAAGGAGCATGCCATTTATTACTTGAGTAAAAAGTTCACAGACTATGAATCTCACTACTCGATGCTGGAGAAAACGTGTTGTGCACTAGCCTGGGCTGTCAAACGTTTACGACAGTACATGCTCAACCACACCACCATGCTAATTTCGAAGATGGATCCGATCAAGTACATCTTCGAGAAGCAAGCGCTTTCGGGCAGGATTTCCAGATGGCAAATGGTGTTGACGGAATATGACATTCAGTACGTTTCCCAGAAGGCCATCAAGGGAAGCTTATTGTCTAAATACCTTGCCGAACAGCCGATCGAGGATTATCAGCCGATGAAATTTGAATTCCCTGATGAGGATATCATGTTTCTCAAAGCGAAAGATTGCGATGAACCGTTGCCCGACGAGGGTCCAGATAGGAAATCCCAGTGGAAATTGACATTTGACGGGGCGGTTAATTCTTACGGAAGTGGCATAGGGGCAATCATCACGACTCCCCACGGATCCCACATCCCGTTTACTGCGAGACTGGCGTTTCCAGTCACCAATAATGAAGCGGAGTACGAAGCATGCATTATGGGTCTAGAAGAGGCAATTGATTTGAGAATCAAGAACCTAGATGTATATGGTGACTCGGCGCTTGTGATCAACCAGATTAAAGGGGAGTGGGAGACTCGTCAATCGAATTTGGTGTCGTACATGAATTATGCCAGAAGGCTGCTTCCGTTCTTTGATCGAGTGGAACTCCATCATGTGCCCAGGGCTGAAAACCAGATGGCTGATGCCTTAGCCATGTTGGGTTCAATGTATAAAGTCAATTTTTGGAATGAAGCTCCAAAAATTGTCCTTTCTCGTCTTGATAGACCTGCATTCGTCTTTGCGATCGAGGAAGCCTCCGACGGCAAACCATGGTTCCATGATATCCAGACCTTCCTTATGACTAAGGAGTATCCTGCGGGAGCGTCAACCCAGGATAAGAAGACTCTAAGGAGGCTGTCTAGAAATTTTTATCTCAATCCTGATGGAGTTTTGTATAAAAGAAACCACGATCTCGTGCTACTCAGATGTGTAGATGAGAAAGAAGCGAGTATGCTCATGGAAGAAGTCCATGAAGGCACATTTGGTACGCACGCCGGCGGGCATGCTATGACGAGAAAGATCCTGAGAGCAAGATACTACTGGCTAACAATGGAATCGGATTGCTTTAAATTCGCGAAGAGATGTCATAAATGCCAGATTTATGCTGATAAGGTTCATGTACCGCCGTGCCCGTTGAATGTCATGTCCTCCCCGTGGACGTTCTCCATGTGGGGCATCGACATGATAGGCAAGATCGAGCCCACTGCATCTAACGGTCACCGCTTCATTTTAGTAGCCATCGACTACTTCACCAAGTGGGTGGAGGCAGCCTCATATGCCAATGTGACCAAGCAGGTGGTGGCTAAATTCATAAAGAGGGATATCATCTGTCGTTACGGAATTCCTGAGCGGATCATTACTGATAATGGTTCGAATCTGAATAACAAGATGATGAAGGAGCTGTGCCAGAGTTTCAAGATTGAACACCACAACTCATCTCCTTACCGGCCGAAGATGAATGGCGCCGTTGAAGCGGCCAATAAGAACATTAAGAAGATTGTGCAGAAGATGGTTGTGACCTACAAAGATTGGCACGAGATGCTGCCATTTGCACTGCACGGTTATCGTACGACGGTACGTACGTCAACCGGGGCAACTCCTTTTTCCTTGGTGTACGGTATGGAAGTTGTCCTACCGTTAGAAGTGGAGATCCCTTCTTTGCGAGTTTTGGTTGACGTGAAACTCGACGAGGCAGAATGGATTAAGAACCGACTAAACCAACTCAGCCTGATGGACGAGAAAAGATTAGCATCAATTGCATATGGTCGTCTGTACCAAATCCGAATGAAGAAAGCTTATGATAAGAAGGTGCGCCCTAGAAGCTTTCAGACGGGTGATCTCGTCCTGAAGAAGATTCTTCCTCCACACTCCGATCACCCGGGCAAGTGGACTCTGAATTACGAAGGTCCGTACATCGTCAGCAAGGTCTTCTCGGGAGGAGCCTTGTTGTTATCCACGATGAATGGCGAAGATTTTGCATCCCCGGTGAACGCGGACGCAGTTAAAAAATACTTTGCTTAAAAAATGACCCGCTGGAAAGAAAAAGAGCATCCAGGCAAAAAGGGGGCATCCTGGCGAACCATAAAAAAGGAAAAAGGTTCGGGCAAAAATTAGGGATATAAATTGAAAAAATGTACACCCGCAAAGTCGAAAACCTGGAAAGGCGACTTTGGCAAAAAAGGGTATCCCGGTGAATCGAAAACCCGGAAGGGCGATTCAGGCAAAAGTTAGGGATTTGAAAAAGCAAATGACTGCGTTCCGCGTGTGGACTTTCATTGTTTAGTGGTTTGGAAGACCTGAGGGCCGTTTATCTGAATCAATCTCCTGAAGCTGAAGCGTCGGAGAAGTATCGAAGTCGAGTGGGTCATAGAGGGATCAACTCATGGTGTTCGCCCACGCCTCGTTACCGACATGTGTATATACTGATGTATATTTATGTTTTTATATTTGCGCGGCTTCCTCATTCCAGGAGCTTGCATCTGTTGTAAAACATTTTTACCCATTCAGGGGTTCGTTATCAATAAAATGTATACTATTCAGCAATTTTGTTTGTCTGTTTAGCATTTATCTGTTTTGTTTGCGAAAAAGAACGCCAATGTTTTTGATAAAATGCGCATACATAAACTTACTGGCCTAGGCCGCTGATTGTTGAAACAATGAATTACTCGAACATTGTCACAAGATGATAACATTGATAGGTCCCTTTGAGAAGGGTATCTTGTCTGTTTGTTTGTGTTGTTACAGGTTGTAGCATATACCAGATAGTACGCCGTATGTGTCCCCAAGCAGGATGATTCCTTCTTCTCCAGCGAAGTTCAGCAGCCTCTCCCCGCAGAGTCTGAACGGGAGATCGTAAAGCATTGATACGTTTTCCCCAAGCAGAGAGGATTCTCTCCCCAATCAGATACATCCCGAAGGGTCGTCATCTCCCTAGCTGAGTCACATACTGAAGTGTGCAGCAATTGATAGTTCCAGACTGAAGTCTTCAGCAGAATTGAAATTCCCCACAGAGTTGTACTCTCCCCTGTAAGCAGGATGATTCCTTCTTCCCCAGCCGAGTTTGCAGATTCCCAAGGGAGCCGAGTCCTTGGAAAGCAGTTTGGGCCATGATTGGTTTTCCCTAGTAGAGTGTTGAATAGCTGATGTTGTATTTCCCCGCCGGAGTCGTTACCTCCAGGAAGGGTTGGCTGCGAATGCCGTGCAGTTTGTTTCTGCGATTGACATCGCTTTCCTCAGCAGGTCCAGGTTCTCGTGGAGCTTCGTTCCCCCGCAGCAGTCGACTGAGGTTCATTTCCCCAGGCGGAGTCCGATTGAGATTGGCGTGACTTTTTCTCCTTGGCAGGATGATTCCTTCCCCTACCAGAGTAGTTCTTTCTCCTTGACAGGAGGATTCTCCCTTCAGCATTTATTTTGCTGATGGGATCGTAGCATTTTGCATGATTGCATAGCATTTACCCTAAACGCGTAGCATTTCCACCGCGTGGAGCATTACGCCATTGTCAAAGCATATGCGTATGAAACATGAGCTAGGTCGTTACCGTTCTTGTTTTGCAGGTGTTCCTCCGCAGAGTCGCTTGCTCAAGATGATTCTTGAATTCCCCAGCAAAGTCGCTTGCCCAAGATGATTCTTGAATTCTCCAACGAAGACGCTCGTTTAAGATGACTCTTAAAACCCCAGTGAAGTCGCCAGAGTTGGTTGCTCAAGTTGATGCTTAGAGTCCCCGGCAGAGTGTTTGCTCAGGATGATTCCTGAAATCTCCCACAGAGTTATTGGTTCAGGATGATTCTTGAAGTCCCCGTGGAGTTATTTGTTCAAGATGATTCTTGATGTCCTCAGCAGAGTTGACTCACCCAGAATGATTTCCGGATCCCCGAAGCAGAGTTACTTGATAGTTCTCCAGAATCCCCAGCGAAGATGCGTCATCCCCAGCAGGTTTCCGAACAGTGAAGTTGAAAATTCCCCTGAAGACTTAATGATTGAAGTCCAACCGTATTGACGAAGCAGTTCTCTCAGCTGATGCAGAGTGCCTTATGGTAGAAGTTGGATATCCCCCAATTGGTTCATGATTGACTGAGAATTCCATTCTCGACTTACTGACGAAGTTCGGCTGACGCCCAAAGATTTCTTCGAATGCCCGATGGCATGGTTAACTTGATTGTTGATCTGATAAGTCTCGAGTAATCCTGATGCCTGACGGCATGATCGACCATGTATCGCCGGTTACCGTGTGACCAATCCCCCAGCTAGTTGTCGTGCAGCTAATATTTCAGTTTTCGAATATTTGTTCCCATCAGAGTACCGTGTACTTATGCAGTTGGAAAATTTCTGGGTTTATTGGTATTCAACAGTCTTTTACCTTGATTGTTTGAGAGCCGTTCACTTCTCACCCAGTCAGGTTCAAGCCGTTTGAATAGGGGCAACTGTTGCACCCCAAAATTTGCCCAACATTTCTTTACCTAGCTTGTGTTTCATTTCATTCACATTAGCATTATCATTTGCATTTCATTGACATGTATGCAGGAGATCAAGAGGTATGATTACCAATCAAGGGCTACACAAGGCTATGAAGATGGCTCAAAGGTTTATCCAAGTGTTTAAGGGTTGACATCCTCACCAGAGAAGTCTAAGATCCTCAGAGAGAGTGGCTGAGGCCAAGTATGTATGTCTCCTAACTTGAGAGTTATGGGGAAGACCATCAGATGATTCTGAAGCCACGAAGTTAGACTGGAGGTCTTGAGAAAGCTCATGAGAAGTGTTGAAGATCACTTTGAAGCCTAGACAGGTCATTGTGCAAGATTAAGAAGCCTCAGCCATGAGTGGTGCAGCTAGGGTTTGACTGGGTCAACCCTAAGTCAACTGAAGACTTGGAGGAAGTTGAGACCTAATCCAAGAGCCATGTGATCATGGATTGATGCATTGAGATTCTATAAGGATGATTCCAAGGTCAACTCATCATGATTGGAGAGTTTGAGAAGTTTCAAGCTAGGGTTTCTAAGGCTTGACAGTGTAAAATCCCCTAGTTTGACCCCTATCTTCAAGGCATTTTAGCTCAAGATGTGATTGTCATCTCATCTTACCCCTAACATGAATGTTGTAGAGCACGATCTTAGCTTTAATTTGAGTGCTAGAAGTACTTGATAGGATTTGTAGAACTCAAGATATGACTTTGACAAGTTACAGGTCATCTGAGGCATGTGAATTTGGGGGCTTGAAAGTTACCCAACTTGAATGAAACGTTTGCCCTAGAAGGATGATTCCTATGAAATTTTGGTCAACATGAATGTTGTTCCTTATCCTCTTATATTTCTATAGAGTAATATAAATCCTTGATAGGATTTGTAGAACTCAAGTTATGGCTTTGACAAGTCAAGGGCATTTTGGTCATTTGGAGATTACAGGTCATTTCAACCACAAGGCCATAACTACCATTTCCAAGCTTCAAATGGGAAAATGTTCAACATCAAACTTGTTCAAAATAATGTTTTAAGGCTAGGAAAGAGGTCATGAGTTGTTGGAAGTGCTTGTATCTCAAAGTTGCAAAAATGACCTAAAATAAGGGTATAAGTTAGATAAATCAAAGGTGGAAATTGATACTTTTGATCTACACATCCAAACCAAGGCATGTAATAGGTCATTTTGACTCTAAAAAGCATTTTAAGAACATTGGTTTAGCCATAATTTTGATTTGAAGTTCAATTTGTGGACTTGCTTTGAAAAGTAGTTACTTACATCTTAAGTAACATTTGCAAAACCTAGAATCAAGGCACAACCAAAGCCCCTTGCAAGCAAAACACTTCCAAAATGTCACTAGGGGAGAAATTGGAAGAGAATGGGATGGATTTCAAGCTGCAAACAGAACTATGCATACCATGGCATATGGTTGAAATTCTCATGACATGAGAGATTGAAACTCTCATTAGAAGGATCTAGAGGGTTCTAGATCATCCACACAGGTTCTATATATTGAGTAGAAGAGGTTCAGATGAAAGGTTGGTGATGATTGAAGGAGAGAGAAGAGATTGAGATTGAAATTGCATTGCTTGCAACTGAATTCGGTTTCACCAATTTCTTCACTTTCCATCCATTTTCTTGATTGCAACCTCTTCCATGGATGCTAGGGATTGATTCCAGGTCATAATCAAGGGGAATTCGTGGCTGATTGGTGTTCTTGAGCTCAGATTTTTCCACCTGCAACTCACCATCGGGTTTCAAGTTTCAGGAGTTTTCAACCGGTTCTTGTGCATACAGAAGCAAGGGAATGATCCATTGATCGTGTCTGGAAGGTTGGAGAGCTTGATTTGAAGATTTAGTGCATCTGTTCATCAAGAATTGACAGGTATGTAAACTTCTTCCTCCAGCATAAATTAGGTAGAATCAATATGAATTAGGATGTTAGGTGCATTGTAGAACGGTGTAGGAAGGTTTTCAGATAGTTAGTTTGAGAATTAGTGACCAATTAAGGATGTTACCATTTTCGGTTGAGAATTGGTTATGGCGAATCTTGAGGTTTCAGAGAGAATAAAGGGCATGGATGAATTCGTGAGGAAATTTGGGACAAGTTTCATGTACAGACCACTTGCAATGGAGGATCCTAGAGAGAGTTAGGGTTGGGGACGATGACCGGAGTACCACCGGTGGTGGCCGGAGCTGCGCGCGAGGTTCAGAGATTCAAAAGGTTGAAGATGACTTCAGAGCCCTTGGATTCAGGTGGACCTTTGACTGGAGAGGTGATCCAACGGCCACGCGTGTGTTTCAATTTGTGAAGGATCTGAGTTAATGAAACGCATCGTTTCATTTAGTTGCTGATGCTGGGCTTAGTGAATTAGTTGATACTTGCACCCCCCTGATGGCCCAATCCATTATATGAACTGATTTTCGTTGCTAGTTGCACCGCGTGTTTATCTTTTTATTTTGATTTTCTTTAATTTCTTCATTTTATTCATGGTTCTTGATTAAATCATATAAAATTGAAAAATGATCCAATTAATCCCATTCTTTTTGCATTATATTCATGATTGAATCTGGTATTTTTTAGATAAATAATATTTTTATTTAATGCATTTTCTGATTTTATGGGAATTTTCACATTTTAATTGACATTAAAATAGTTATGTTTGATACTTGATTTTGTGGAATTTTGTGTGATCATGTGATGATGATTTTGATCTTGATTTTTTGTGAGTAGTTAGCATAGACATGCATGCTCCCCATAGATTTTTCTCACATTTTTGTGATGAACATAGGTGGTAGTTTAGGTTGAAACCTTTAGAAGCTCCATTTTTAGGGTTTATGGTTGATACCTTTGGATTTAGGACTTAATTTTAGGACTTAATAGATGATTTAGTCCCTGGTTTTTGTATGAGGAATTCTTAATTGAATTAGGATACCTTAGGAATTTTTGTAGAAATTTATAAGATAGTTTCCTATTTTTGATTGATTTTAGTTTAGGTACTAGTTTTAGATGATTCTAAGGCACTAACTCAACTAGATTAACATCTTTAGGTCCCTTAGATTAGGGTTGTGCTTTGCTTATTCTTGGATGAGGATGAAGACAAGTTGAAGATGCATTTGATTGCTTGAAGAGGATTGGGTTTGAAGATCTTCCCTTCTTGTGGTGTGGTTTTGATTAGGTTAAGATTAGGGTTTTGTAGGCAGAGCTTCTAGATAGTTCTCTTCCTTCATAAACATGGAATATGTTGATCAATTCCATTCTTCCCTATGATGTAAGGTCCCTTGTAAAGGCCTCATCCCTCCTTTGGTAGGATGTATGGTTCTTTGAAAATTGGTAGAATCTTTGAGGGTCCCTTTCTCTGATGACAGGATGCTCAGTGGTGACCTTTGGTCTTCACTCTGCTACCAATCATCCCAACTTTGCTCTTGATAGATGAATCTTTCTCCCTTGTTAGAGGATGGAGTTCCTTGCTTGAATAAGATTGAAGGATGAAGTTGACACTTCCATGTGGTTGAAGATTACTCTGAGAGGCTGAAGCTTATAGATGAAGAAGACCAAGTTGATACTGGTGAAGCAAAGAGAGTTTAAGCAAGAAGAACAAGTTGATACCTAAGAAGAGGATTCAATTGAGATTGAGTGGAGAGCTAAGGCTTGAGGAATAAAGGATAAGTTGACACTTACATTGATGCACTGAGAGCCTGAAGGAATCAAGTTGATACTTGTAGAGTGAAGCCTGAAGGTGGAATTGACTGGAAAGCTGAAGCTTGGAGAAGAGAGAACAAGTTGATACTTATGTTTGATGTGTTAGAACCTGGAGAAGCAAGTTGATACTTGTCATGAAAGATGATAGCCCTGAAGAGCTGCTAAAGATTGATGACTGGACTGCTGTTAAGTTGGTTTAGTTGTAGGAGCTGTTGATCTGCTTTCTCTCTTGTCTGTTTTCTCTTCTGTATTGGTGTGGCTTGTTTGATTTGCTTGATGCATTAGGATAAGTTCATATTTAGACTGATGTAATCTAGGAGCATGATTTCACTAGAGGTTGAGTTGCTCCCTCTGCTTGAATTTTTATTGTATGGCTTTGCTTGCGGGTATTCGGTAGAGCCCTGCTCCCTTGCCCATGTGGTTTATGTTTGCTTGCTAGCACATTTTATTTCCTGTATGATTGCAGTTGTTCATATCTGGCTTGAGGTTGAGATGAGCTTGTGGAGGCTGCTGCCTCACACACATTTCCTCCCTCACTTGCATTGCATGCATTTTACTGTATATCTGTTTACTGTTTAAGCTGATGTTGTATCTGTTTCTGTTTACCATTGACATGATCCCTTAGGGCTCTCAGTTCCTTTGACAAGGAAGTGATGATAGAACTTTAGGTTGAAACCTATGCATGATAACTTCTAGGAGTTCCCTGTTTCAAACTTCAACCATAGGATGAATCCTTGGCATGAAAACATTAGGACTTGATAGTCTCCCCTTAGTTGTCCCTCTCTCTTCTCATCTCAAAACAAATCCAAATACAGTAATAAAGGTTAACTGACGTCGTACGTTACGAGCCTTAAGCTATATGAGAAAGGATTGTTGGAGAGTTTCTTTTCAACAGTCTGGATGTTTAGTATGGTACCCTTTGGGTGACATGCGACACATTAACTCTCAGGTCATAGTCTCTAGTGCGATACTAGTTGCAAACAAACATAAAAAACAGTTCTTCCGTAAAAGACAGAAAACAAACTTCAAACCTTTTTGCCCCGTGGGCCCATAATTCAAAGGAAGCTTTTCTGAAGAAAAGAGTGTCGTTAACTCCTAGTTCTACTGCAAACAGGCTCTGTCTCTAACTGTTGGAACTATTTGTTAACCCTACTCGATAAAACAGATGAATCTGAATCCCCGTAATCCGTATTATCCCGAACTACGTAAGCTCTGATCTCTCATACCTGTTGAGAGTACGTAGGCACAATACTGATGTATTGGCGAGCCACCTTCCCCATAACCCGTAGTTGGTCGAACTACGTTGACTCTGATTTCTCATTCTCTGATGAGAATACGTAGGCATAAAGTGCGACACTTTGCCGAGTCATCTTCTTTTCTTTTTAAAGCCAGCCTTGATAGGTAGATAGATAAACCAACTCGTCCAGTAAACACAACAAGCGTGGATCCCGTCGAGTACGACGGACGTGAGGGGTGCTAATACCTTCCCCTTGCGTAACCGACTCCCGAACCCAGACAATGGTTGCGATGACCTCGTCTTATACCTATTCGTCAGGTTTTTCCGATCGTTTCCTTTCCCGCTCTGAGGGATAAATAACGAAAGGTGGCGACTCTTCTGTTTTGCCGGCACCTTATTTTCGCGGAAGCGACAGCATAGCACAATGCAAAACCAATTTATAGTAGTATATCTGGTATGGATTAAGCAAGTTCAAATCACAACAAATTTTCATTCATGACAAATAAATGAGGCAGTTGTAAAACAAGAATTTAAGAAATGCAGGCAGTGAATTTGTGCACAGGCTGGACAGTTTCAAGTATATCAAAAAAAGAGCAGTAAGCTCTTTAGCATTTCATCCATTGATGAATTCCACTTACAGTCCTAAAAGCAACAACAAGAATTATAAATCTCAATAATATAGCAACATGATCAATGTGATCTTTGTTGAACAAAGAAAATAAATGTATTTCTGAACTCCATTCAGCAGGCTATGAACATCCTTGAATGGTCATGGTACAAACTAAAACATGCTGGTATTACAAAAAAAATGACAATAACTATAAAGCAACAGTAGTTCAAAACACCATGCCTTTAAAGCACCCAACACCCAATCCAATGTTCAAATCATCTAGGCCTCACCAAGATAAGAACTTTGCAAATTAAAATGGGCTGCCAGACCTCATAAATATCAAGTAGCAGCCAGGGCTTCAACTTATGACATCCTTTTGCTCTAACCAAACAAAACCTAGCAGGTGAGACAAACTCTAACCACAAAGGCCAAGGATAAAGTCCAGCTCAACCAAGCAAGCCAAAAACCTAAATCAATGATATTCCTCAATGATAGAAAGTATGACAAACTTAGATGCACAAACAGGTCATGGTAACATAAATGTAAATATCAACATGATACTGTCTAGGTCAAATAACCATTAATCCACAACTCTATTCTCAAAGACAAACTTGCAAACCTTATGGCAGTAGGCATTTTAAAGCATGAATGAACATTCTTGGCACAACAATACCAACAACTAAACAAAATAGCCCAAATGTAAGATCCTAATGACAGTCTAATCCACCCAAGCAGCAGTTGGCAAAGAAATAGGTTTTAACAGCCCAAACAGAAATTGACAAGTTCATCTTTTGTAAAACAGTTTTGGCAGCAACAATACAATCTTTAAACATAACAATGCTTAAACTCTATCAAAGAAAATCCACACATATATGATGCATAATAATGATAGTGTTCAAATCTACATACCTCTTGTAGTCTAGCTGCCAAAATCAAGAATGCCTTCCCTTTGAACCAGCTTGTGGAGTTGCTTCCTCTTGAAGAAAGATGCAACTTTGTGGCCAGTTTGAGAGAATGGAGTTCCAGCTGGTTTTTGATATTTTGGACAGTTGATATATCATAGATGGAAGGTGTTCAAAGTGTCATAATGAGGAAAAATGGTTTATGGAGTGATTTGGCTTAAAAGGTGCACAAAAGTCAAACTTGAGTGTATGGACAGTTGACTTTTTGATCTTTTGATTTTTTGATAAAAACCAATGGTGGGAACAGCTTTAGAGGGTCGTTTTAAGGGTGTGTATATGGTATTTGAAGTGTTTTTGGATTGGAAACAAAGGTTGGTCTGAAAAATGCAAAATGACACTTTTTGGTGGTTTTGTGATTTTTCTTCACTTACAAGTAAAGGGAGAAAGAAGGCGATTTGTGTATTCCTTGTGTTTAGGATGGATCTGGTGTCAAATGCAGTGAGATGAAGCCTCTATTTATAGGCCATGAAGAGGTTTGGGGCAGATTTGAGGTTTTGGTTTTGGAGGGAGTTTTGGAAGGAAATCTTACATAAGATCTTGTGGCAGCTGCAAACATCATGTTCTTGGGCTCTAAGCAAGCAAAAATCAAGTGGAATAAGATGTATGAGGTGACTGATATGAGGCTAGATGGATATGAGAGGCTGCTGCTCCAGATTTTGTGGAAAAGTTTCTCTTTCCTCCTTTGCATTTTTGATTAAAATATTAGCCACTTGCTTGCAAGTCTTGTCAAGCTCTCAAACCCTTCACTCTTCTGGTTTTCCCTTCATGATTCCCTCTAAATATCATATTGAAACATAATCCAATGGTTGAGAATGGCTTGAGTTGTTGAAAATCCAAATTTGAGAATTTTTTACAAAGTGGTTTCAAGTGTGACATGCCCAACTTATGTGGTGCATAACTTCCTACTCAAACATGCTATTGAGGAGTTCTACCACAATTTGGAAAGCCCTTAAGTAGCTCTATAACTTTCATATTTTTGGAATTTCCAAATTCTTGATGGAACTAGGTTGAAAAACCCTTCCAAGTTGCTGAAAAAACCACTTAAAAAGGCTAAATAACTTAGAACTTTTCTAAGTTATTTCCCTTCTTCAAATGAATCTTGTCATAACTCCAATTCTATGAATTTATTATCATGGACCACTTTGAGGCTTTTGTAGGATTTTTCAAGAGCTTTCCAATGAGCTTTGAACCACTTCATTTGGATGTGTGGTTGAGGAGTTATGGTCTTGCCCCTTTCGAAACCCTAACTCCCGACTTTTGCGATTAATTCTTAACCCTTGATCCAATGGTCATGAAATTTTATGCGCATGTGTAATATGACATAAGGAACATTTTTTATTCACATCTTGAGGTCAAATTCCTTATGGTTGAAGGGTTGAATTTTTGGTCAATAAAACGATCGATCGATGACGATCGGATCGACTGTTGTTGTTCTGGGTCCTCTGAGGTTTTGAGACTTCCTGAGTAGACTTGAATAAGTCATACGAGCTTAATGAACCATGATCCCATCATTGGAACACCATTTAAACCAAAAGTCAAACCCCAATTGACTTTTCCTGGTAAGAAACCCTAATCGGGGATCCTGAACTGTACTGTTTTTAATCCTTGGGTGACAATCTCAACCTGGCTTCATGCTTGACCCAATGGAGTGTCTTTGATTGTGTAGAGGCTTTTTCCATGGGAAGCGACCCAATACACTGACTGATTAAATTGTCGAACCCTCGATTTCTGATTGTACGGAACCCTGATCCACCTGTAACTAAACAAAGACAAACTTGAAACTGGTTATGGTTAGATAAACAAATGAATATGATCCTAAAATGATGATGAAAATATAAGGGTCAAAATTTGGGGTGCAACACCCACGTGGAGGCAACATTCAAACAGGCAGGGTGAGTAAAACGATTCATAATAGTTAATGTAGGAAATCAATATATAAAATGGCGTCATTTTCATATTCAACATCATCATATTCATCAATGGACATCAAAAGGCACAACATCATAAATTACTCAAGATCAGCTCATAAATGCAAATGCAACAAGACGCGTGTATGTGGTACCAATCATCACAGCTCGATGGACACTGGGTCATCGACCCTCCATAAATCCCCATCAATAGGATTGATTCTACTCGAGAACCGGAGCACATCAAAATACCTCACATCCGCACAATGGGACTAAAGCCAAAGAAACCAAGGTCCTGAACCGAAGTCCGGATGCACATGAATGCAAGATGCACACGTCAATAATCATCCTAACAATAACATCATAATCATAATCATCATCATCAAAAATCATGTCATCATAGAATCATCAAAACTCATGGAAATATCATCATGGTTCATCAATCATTACATCATAGGAATCATCGTATAATCATTTACAAATCACATAGAACTCACAGTCATACTCATATTAATTCGTCAAATAAATCACAGCATCAAATAATTAAGGCATCGCTGCACAAGCACAGAATTCACGAAACTCTGCTACGTCACTAGCAAGTTCGATGTGTGAGTCTGGGGCGAGTTTCTTCGTTGTGCGAAGGATTCTTCGCAGTGCAAACACGCAATTACAGCAAAATATTGTTACGCACCAGAACTAAAATCAACCCAAAAACCCAACGATTCACTCACCCAATAACCCAAAAACATCCCTAAATCATCCCTAAGGTCTTACGACGATAAAGGCACAAAATCTACGACTTATTAGGTCAATCCTGTATCATATTCACGCTCTAATTCCCATAACTTCCTTACAACTACACCACCGTCATTAGAGTTTCTCACTATCTAATTACCCTACCGGGTTAGACCAAAGTCAAATCAGAGTTTTGGCCACGAAGGCCTAATTTCCTTCAAAACCCAAATCGGCCTCGAACCTATCAGGCCATCAGTTCAAATCCCAATGGTTAAAATCTCAATAATAGATTTAGGTTACGAAGGTCAAATTCCCTTTATCTAAGTATCAGCCTAAAACCCTTTAAACCTTAAATCGGCTTTAAATACATTGAAATTATACATTGAAAATAATGAAGGCAATACTCCCCATACCTTAATTACCGACCCTAACCCTTCTCTTTGACTTTCAGAAAACCTTTCGAAGCTTTTGTCTCAAACATCTTCCTCATCTAGCATCAATTCTTCTCTTTTCACGGTCTAACAAGAATGAATCCTAATTCCCTCAAAAATCCCTTTTTGTTAAACCTAACCTTGGGCCTTAAAATTGGGCTTTCCAATATTACCCTCACTAACTCCTCTTTAATTGTCCAATTTGCCCTCAGTTAACTTATATTTATTTAAATTAATAATAATACTAATATATTCATATTATATACTATTATTTAAATAAATAACCCAAATCCATAATTCTCAATATTTCACAACAACCACCGAAAATCACCAAAAATGTGAAGACTCGTGTTTAAATAAATTAAATAAATATCCCAATAAAATTTGAGGTGTTACAGCGCCTGATCCAAATCCTCTCCCTCGATATTATGATATGAATGCCAGGTGTGAGTACCACTCGGGGACGCAGGGGCATGCAATTGAGAGTTGCAACGTGTTCAAGCACAAAGTGTAGAATTTAATTGATTCAGGGGTCATTACTTTCACGGCAGGCGGTCTGCGCATTAATTAAAGCCTTCTAAGTGAGAACTTGAGACTACAACGACATCATCAGAAGCAATCAGTCCAGGCAAAGCCGAGCCTCCTCAACATTGAGAATTATCAATTTCCTTTGCTGCATCTTTCATTTGTATTTTGCATTATTTTTTAATGCTCTATTTGCATGTAAAAACTTGTTTGTTTTTTAATGATGATCTTAATGCAATGAGTATGTTTCTCTTGAAGTAATTCATTCGTGTTCACTCATATATATTTCTGTGCATTGCAATACCCACTTTCTTGCTTAAATTCTTTGAGGGAGGATGATGAAGCGAAAACGCAAACTTTCTGGTTGTATGCTTTTGGATAAACCCTGCTGATGATGTATAGGCGTTGTTTCAAATCCCCAAACACTGGAGATATAAGGAAGATAAACCCTTGTCAACCCCTTTGAGCCTAGAAGTAGGAGTTTCTTTCTGAAAATGAAAAAAAAACCTCAGTATTAACCTAGGGAAGGATAGTCTTCAATTAATTTGCCCAAGCGTTCAAATTTCAAAAGGAGTGTGAATCTAAGGATCCATCACCTTTCATCCTTCACAATCCCATAATGGCCTCACCAACCGAAAGATGAGGCAGTCAACCCTTTTCAGAAATCAAGACAGTCCGTGCCACACGATTTGTTCAGAAGAAAAAAAAGTTCGCTAAGTCGAATCTTGAAAACAAGCGACTTAGGCAAAAATTAGGGTATCCCTCTGGACTTCAAAATCGGAAATTCAAAAGAGTCAGCCCAGGAAAAATTAGGGAAAAAAGTAGAAAATGAAAAGGAGGACAAAAGAAAATCCTCGATAAAGAACAAGTCGTGTGACTCTAGACACCAAAGACAAAAAGGGTGGTCGTCGCTTCAAAAAACCTTGTGCGTCCCATAACCATCACTTCTACCATTCAATAGCATTGTTGAAAGGTGAGCGCTTGTGCCAAGTTAGCTTAATATAGGGTTGAAGAACATCAAGGATAATGGGTGGGTACAAATGAATTTTGAGCCAAAAATCTTTTTTCTAAAACCGTGAACTAGGCCATGTTAAAACCCTCAAAAGTCCTAATTGAAGCAGTTTTTATTTTGAAGGCGTACTTCAACGAGATAGAGTTCCTGACTCCCATGAGTTGTGCTAAAATACTTTGTTGGTATTGCATGCGCATGGTGTCTTTCATTTAAAAATCAGTGTTAACTAGTGACTTGTTCACAAAGTTTGGCGATATCTTTTCAACAAAAACTTCAAGAGTAGCATGTACGTTGCATTAGATTTTTCATTCTTAGAATAACAGGTATTTGAAATCAATGAGGTTCACATAATAGATGTTATTCAAGAAGTCTTATCTTGTTATAAAGAAATTTCTGGACAGGACCGTGTGGCCAATAGACTCAGTCAGAAGATGCCAATCTGGGGAAGTTACGTCAATAAGTTCCCCCAAAGATCAGTTAATATGGGGCAGTTACTTCGAGAAAATCTCTCTAAGTATCGGTTAATCTGGGGAAATCAAGTTGAGAGTCAGCAAAAAATTTCGAAGGGCAAAGTTACTTTGAAAGCTCATTTTCAAACAGATCATTCAAGAGCACGAAGAGTTATCCTCCCTAGAAGATGGTTAGTCAAAGTCAAATCTCTGAGGTTCAGAGTATTGTAGCAGGATATCATATGATTCATGTTGATAGATAAAGTATGACACCCCCAGTAGAGTTAAAGCTTTTTAGCGAAGACTTTAGTTTCTCCTCTAGCAGAATTTCAACGTATATCCTTTCTAGCAAGACCTAAAGAGTTTGATGATTCCCCAACCAACGAGAAAATCATCTCTAATAGATAAGGTTCATTCATGAAATGCTTATCTCCGGCAAGGGTAAAATTCTAATAGTTGTTGACATTTTCAAACATTGTGCTAAGTAGTATTTTTCAAGTAGGGATTGAGGATCTATAATTTTTCTAGCAAAAGTTAGCTTATTTTGTCATTGCCCCAACAGAGAAGTGAGCTTGGCATCATCCCCTAGTGGAGTGGATATTATATTTGGTTATCATTTCTCTCTCCCCAGTGAAGTCGCCAATAGTGGTTGGTTCCCCCGACAAGTAACAGCCTAATCGCCCTTGGTGTTTCCCCAGCAGAGGTAATATATTTCCCCATGGAGAGACAGAAGATCAAATCTCAGTGATTTTTTCCCAGAAGTCGTCTGTTGTTCCTACTGTCCTTCACAATAGAAGTTTGGTTGGGATCCCGAGCAAATTTATGACCCCAGAGACAGTTCAGTTTGTCATCCCCGGCGGAGTTGGCTTCGTCTCTTCAGCATTTATTTTGTTGGATTGGTCCTTTTGCATCCTCATAAGAATTTTTTGCATTGCATTCTCATAAGAATTTTTTCATTGCATCCTCAAATGCGTAGCATTTCTATTTTGTATGGAGCATTACGCCATAGAAAAATTCAAACATATGCATGTGAAGCATAGACCAGTTTTGTTACCTTCCGTGGCGACCCGAATCACCCTTCAATTAAGATAGTGACGTATCTCCATCAGCTTTTTTCGGTCAACTCATCTGCTTACTTTCTTTTGGGTTTTAGATGATACGTCAGTCGTACTTTGTCCATCAACCCTCTGATAATGACATCCCCAAGAAGGTTTTCTTTCCGTCAATTCCTATTGACGATGTGGTTTTTGGATTCACTGATGTGTTTCTCTGGATATGGTTTTCTTCCCGTCTACCCTTAGACGAGGTGATCTTTTGATTTGTTTTCTAACCATCTACCCTTAGATGAGGTGATCTCTGGATTTGGTGTTCTTTCTGTCAATTGCTATTAACGATGTTATTTTGAGGTTCACTTATGTGTTTCTCTGATTTGGTGTTCTTTCCGTCAATTCCTATTGATGATGTGCTTTTGAGATTCACTAATGTGATTCTCTGGATTTGGTTTTCTTTCCGTCAATTCCTATTGACGATGTGCTTTTGAGGTTCACTGATGTGATTCTCTGGATTTGGTTTTCTTTCCGTCAAGTCCTATTGATGATGTGCTTTTGAGGTTCATTGATGTGTTTCTTCGGATATGTCTTTTTCCGTCAATTCCCATTGAAGATGTGGTTTCTTTGGATATGGTGTTCTTTCTATCAATTCCTATTGACGATGTGCTTTTGAGGTTCACTGATGTGATTCTCTGGATTTGGTTTTCTTTCTGTCAATTCCTATTGACGATGTGCTTTTAAAGTTTCACTGATGTGATTCTCTAGATTTGGTTTTCTTTCCGTCAATTCCTATTGACGATGTGCTTTTAAGGTTCACACATGTGTTTCTTTGGGTATGTCTTCTTTCTGTCAATTCCCATTGACGATGTGGTTTCTTTCAATGTGGTGTTCTTTCTGTCAATTCTCATTGACGACATGGTTTTGAACTTCATTGATGTGATCTTTTGATTAGTTTTCTTTCTGTCAAATTCTTTTAACGACGTGTGGCCGGGCTCCAATTGCATACATCCCAACCGACTGCAAATTTATGGGTTCTTTTTTTATTTAATCACCTTCTAACTTAAATGTTTGAAAGCGACTGCTTTTCATACCTTCAGGTCCAAGTCGATTGAATAGGGGCAGCTATTGCACCCTAAAATTTGCCCTCCCTTTTTCTAACTTTGACTGGCTTTTGCTTCGCATTCATTTGCATCATTAGAAAATAATTTCATAACCATACTTTGCATTGGTTTTCTAAGACATGGGATTAGGAGTCTTCTCTGTATCAGATCTTCGGGTATCAAGTTTACATTCTTCAAAGAGTTGTCAGGCATCCAGGGCTTAGGGTTTCATCAGTCCCTGGGTTCAATTTGGTTGGTAAGCCTATGACCAGCTGGTTCAAAATCAGGTTTTGATTCTCATGGATAGGAGGTCAGGTTTATCAGGAGCGATGACATCGTTTCGAGTAAAGTGTGGTTTTTCAGTCGCGATCAAGATCAAATAGGAGTTTGACCTAATTTTGGTCAAGCCGTTAAGAGTTTGCTTTTGTTTCAAGTTTCCTGTATCAGTGACTATTTCTCAGGCATTGTCTATTCAAGACCAATTTTTTATCATGTGTGGAGGTTATCAGGTTGTCAAGTAGTGATTCATGAAGAGTTTGGTTCAGAAGTCAGGATCATCGTGATCGTAGGTTCAGTTTGTTTCATTTGTGAGTTTATTCTCCCAAAGATTGATTCAGTCAACTTTTGAATTTATTTAAAACTTATTGATCTAAGATTAGAGGTGGTGGTCGTTGTTTTAACTGCGGTTGGTTCAGTGGTAACTGTTGTCGCTACTGCGAAAAAGGCCGGCGAAAGACAGAAGAGTCGCCACCGTTCGTTATTTATCCAAAAGAGAGGGAAAGGAAACGATCAGATAAAACCTATGAAAAATGGAAAGACAAGGTCATCGCAACCATATCTCGGGTTTAGGAGTCGGTTACGCAAGGGGAAGGTATTAGAACCCCTCACGTCTGTCGTACTCTACGGGATCCACGCTTGTTATCTATCTAAAAGGGTGTTAATCTATCTAAGCTACAGGCTCACAAGACAAAAGAAAAGAAAAGAGACTCGATAGAGCATCACCGCTCTATGCCTACGTATTCCCTCGTGCAATGGAAAAGTCAAAGTCAACATAGTTCGGAAAACTACGGGTGAGAGGTGGGGAAGGTTGCTCGCCAAGACATCGTTGTCTTGTGCCTACGTATCCTCATCTAGTACGAGAAATTAGAGCAAACGTAGTTGGGGCTGACACGACCACCGATTGGTTCAAATGTTTTACCCGAGTAGGGTTAAACCTTCATTTTAGCAGTTAGGTGTATTGCTGCTCGACCATTGGAGACTTAGACGTTACTTGTTTGCGGTAGAACCAAGAGTTAACAAAACTCTCTTATGAAAAAGGTTTTCAACTTAATCCTGAAGGATAAAAAGGTTTGATGTTTGTTTTTGAGTCTTTTATGAAGAAGTTAATTAAATTGTGTTTGTAATTCATGTTGCACTAAAGACTATGACTTAGGAGCGAATGCGTCACATATCGTCCAAAGGAAATACGCTAAACACTCTAGACGGTATGAGGGGAGGCCCCCCAATCATCATTTCCCAAATTCTTAAGGCTCGTAGCGTACAACACTTATTATCCTTTATTATGTGAATTAGAATTTGTTTTGAGATGAGAAGAGAGACGCACGGAAGGTCTAAGGGAAACTCGGCCCTAATGTTTTCATGCAAAGTGATCCTAAAGTTGGGATAAAAAGGGGAAAATCTACCCTACTGTTAGCATGCTTGGATTGAACACCTAATGTCTCTCCTACTCCCATCCTAAACGGAGGGACTAGGAATCCTAAGTGATCATGGCAAAATACCAAGAACACACAAAGCAATTCAATCACAAAAAGAAAGAAATGCAAACATGAAATGCAATGCGAAATGCAACGGAAAATGCAAGCACGAAAGATGCGAGGATGAGATGAAATGGGAGAAGCGAACTCCTACGATCATTACCATCGATCATCAAAGAAAATTGGGAGGAAAAAAGTGTGGGGCAGCAGCCACCACAAGCACATCTCGACCAAGCATTCTTCAAACTCAAATAATGCAAATGATCATCACTTTGAACAACAACTACAAAAGTGTGCATTCAAGTGGAAATCGAGCATGCGTGTCAAAGAAATCATGATTAAAAAATCAAGAACAGCAACACATATCCACAACATCTTACTCAAATGCATCATACTTATCCATGAAGATTCAAAGTGAAATGATACCAAAACAAGCTTTAAAAACAACAAAACAGGCTTGCTGGTACAGTGCTAATCGGTTAACACCAGGGGTTAATCGATTAACCAATGAAAATGTTTGAAAATCTGAAAACTTGCACTGGTTAATCGATTAACCAGTTTGCACTGCAACTGGTTAACCGATTAATATTGTACCAGAGGCAGAAAATAGCAGCTCAAAAGCACTTTTCAGCAACTTATCCAATATGCAATCACTCCAATGATCATATAATCAATTATGCACGAAATTAAACCAGAATTCAGTGATCCAATCAATATGTAAACACATCTAAACAGCAAGATCACAATCCACATGTATCAAATTAACCAAAAGTCAATCAAAAATGAAGATCGACATGATTATGTAAAATAAGCTCAAAATAGCAACGGATCTAGAATTCCAACCTAAGAAGCGGATAATTGCTTCGGTTAATGTTGATTCAACTCCAATTGAGCAGATCCAAGCTAGAAATCCGAAAATCCTTTAAGATCCAAATGATTGCTTGTAGTAGAAATGAAGATCCACCAAAATTAAGCCAAAATAATCCAAATAAGCTCCTCTAGATCAACTTCAAAATTCATATCCAAATTAGCACGAAAATTGAATGGAGAATTGGAGATGGTAAGGATGATAGATGAAGGTTTTAGCTCTAGAACTCAATGATTCCAATGGAGAATCAAAGAATTCAACGTGAGAGCTTCAATGGAGTTTGGGAGATGGAAAAAGTTGAGAGCAAAATTCAAGAGTGAGTGAATTCTGAAAATGAAATGGAAATTATGAGAGTTGATGGGTGAGGTTTGGAGCAAAATCATTTAAATATGCTCTTGGTTTGGATCCAAATGAGGTTTGGAGTGTGGTTTGTGAAAATTGGAATGGGATTAGGAGTGGGAATTTGGAGGGAATTTAAAGTAATTTGAAAATTAACCAAAATTCAAAGTTGTTCTAGATCCTTCCTTTGGTGTAAAATCAACTTCACAAGTGATCAAAATGGACCCCAAAGAGACTTCTCTTGAGAATTCACGTGCAGCGGCAAATTTTTCCTTGGTTAATCGATTAACACCTTCAAAATTCAAATTTGGCCTGATTTTGCTTTGGTTAATCGGTTAACCAATGGGTTAATCGATTAACACCTCATAAATTTGAATTTTGGCGCCTTTTGGAGGGAAAAGTGCACGATTGTCCTTTTTCTTGCATTTTGAGCTCTGTTAAGCCTCTGAAACTTGCTCTTGAATTCTACAGCTGTGAGAATGCTTGATATAGCCTGAATGCTGCCTCCTGAACTGAAAATTATCCTGCAAAACAAAATAGAATTGAACGCTCGATCTCCAGGTAAAATAAATGTCGGGGCGGATGCTCACCGTTTTGTCTCTTGGGCCGAAAGCGAACTCTGAGCCACAGGAAAACCTTGATCCCCTGCCTCCAGAACAAATGATATGTCTTGCAGAATGCTAAAATGCAAAGAAACAAAAGCCAAGTACAAAAAAGATGTTGGTCAAATTTTGGGGTACAACAACTATGTTGCGTGTTTTATCATGTGTTGGTGAAAGAGTTAAAGATTGGTTTCAGATTCATTATATCCCTTTCCATTAATTCACATTTAATTATCCTCATTAAACCATTTTTCTTTTATTTTTAAATCCAATTACTTTGTTTTCTCATCATTATCCACTCATTGTCTCTATCCATTTCTCCATATCCCAAAGATCTATATTTTAACCCATAACCCTTTCGTCATCCAAAGACTTAAACCAATAACCATGTTTCAAGTCAAATGTCTAAGTGATATCTTCAAATTACATTCCCTAATTCAAGCTACATAAGACCAAAATTCAAAAGACTAATTCGTTAACTCAAACTCAATATTCAAAAAGAAAGAGACAAAGCTCTGTGCATCGGCTTTTGTTTTCTACTAGGCGAGGTTCAATTTTACATAGTTGTTAAGGATTCATTAAACATAGCAGTGCAAATGTTGATTTCACGGTTCCCGAATTTCCTCACAATATTGATTTAATATTACAAGGAGCAACAATGTTTGTTGAAGCATAGCATGTGGAAAATAACAACAAGAATAAAAAGTTCATAGTGCAGGAAATTATTTTGAAACACAAGATTACAAAAGATCAATATACAGCAGGAAGGTACAGCAGTACACGCAGAAGGAAAATTCATAGCAGTAAAAAAGCAGAAGTGGCAAAGGAGAAAAGCTCTTAACATAATTCAATCACAAAACCACTATTCTGTACACTCCAAGGAAAAACCAAATCCCTCCAAACCTTACAACCAAGGAAAAACCAAATCCCTCCAAACCTTACAACCAAGCCACCACAATGTTCGCGTACAGACCACAAAACCTTATTATGTACGACCAAAAACAATACCACGCTGCTACACCAGGCAACAACCACCAACAGGATTCTGCACAATGAAAGGGACCTCTCAATAGCATACAATTTCAAAAAAAAATGAAGAAGAGATTAAGATTAATTTAACAAAGACAGAGAGGAACCAACAGGGCTTACCTCATTATTCTTTTATCACAAACCTATCACAGTAACGACAACCTTCGATAATAAGACACTTTCTCTATTTTGTTTTTCATTCACAACGTGAACCCTCATCTAACCACCTTCAAAAGTCCTCAAAAAGTCCCTTCATCATCCTTCTATCATCAATTTTTTCTCTACAAAGCTTCATCATACCAAAATCTTGGAAGAAGCTATTTTGACCTTCAGATCAAAAAAACTTGTTACACCAGTCAAAAACACACATCAGAGCTTCATCATTTTGAGTCGTGTGACCGTGCGAATCAACGTTGCAATCACTCTAAGTCTTTGAGCTGTCATAAACTTAAAATGTGCAAGGGACAACAAGAAAAGTCGAAGCACAACGACAATTAACAGAATCAGGGAAGTAGAAGAAAAGAACGAATATTAAGCAAGAAGTAGAGAAGTGAGAACTCACATCTTCATCTTATTCAATGCGTAATCAAGGTGAACCACGGCTTTGCAGGTCCTAGCTTCAACGGGTGGATTTTCGCCTTCATTTTTCAAGGCCTTCAGCCACATAAAACCTTGCGAAATCACTTCAAGCTTTCGACAACCATACGTCGGTCTCTCGTCGTCATTGCATCAACACCCTCGTCAACCTGCATATGCGACAAGGAAACACGCATCAAACAGCGAAGAGGAGAAATTGCAAAAGAGATCCATAATCTAAAAAAACCTTATCCTGAGTTAACTTGCGAACATCTAATCAAGAGAAAGAGGGAATACAGAGCAAGAGAAACTCATTTGAGTTCATCAGAAGCATCCTCTAACAGGTATACTCGAATTTCTTCTCTCTTGCATGTTGGATACCGCGGCCCATTTTTGGCGTGATTTAAGTTTAGGGTTTGTTCAATTTGGGGTTTTCGTAAGATTTTAGGTTAGGCTAGGTTCATATTCGCGTAGAGTTTTAAATTTGGGTTAGGTTAGCTTTGAGTTTGAGGGTAGGGGACATCGGCTCACCGGAGAAGACGACGGTCTCTGCCGCATCTCATCCTCTCTGGCAGCCCCTTTTGGTATCTCCGATGTAGAGTGTTTCAAAGGATGTGGTTTTTGTTTTAAGAGAAGGAAAGGTTAACATTGAGGATTTGTGTTTAAGGAAAGCGTTATGATAGAATCGTTGGGAAAAGAAGAAGAAGTAAGTTTGAGAAGAAAGAAGAAATAAAATTATTTTGAGAGAGTGATTTTTAGAATTTGATTTTTGAAAGATAGAGAAAGGGAGTGTAGGGGGAAGAGGATGCGTATGGAGAAGAGAGAAAGGGAGTGTATGGTGAAGAGGAGGTGTCTGTTAGAAGAAGGGAAAGGACATGTTGGGGAGCGAGATAGACAGTAGAAGGGTTTAACAGTTGGAGGAAGAAGATGACACGTGGATGGCCATTTTGCCTCCGCCTCTCATCACCGATGACACGTGTCACCGGATTTGGGTTCCCATCATCATCCAGTGTGGCTTTCCTTGCGTGGTCCACCGTGCTCCCTTTTGTTTGCGACATAGATCTCGTATCCATGGAGATCTGACGCTCGTGAGGCTGTGAGTCCACAGTGGGGTCTCGTTGAACCCCTGTACTGGATCCAGCGGTCAACTTTAGGGTTGGGTTGGGCTTGTTTTCCTTTTCCCACCCCCCTTTTTCAGGTCCTTTTGTTTTGTTCCTTTTCTTTTACTATTTGAACCCCCCGTGTTTCAGTTTTAATTTAGTTTTAATTTAAGAATATTAGTATTTTTTATTTATTTTAGTTTTAGTAATTAGTTTTTTATCAGATTTTAGGTTTATATTAGGGTTAGTTTTTAATTAATTAATTATTAACATTAGTTTTTTTTAATTATTTAACTTTAGGATTAAGCTTTTAATTAATTTTAGAATAGGATTTAATTTAGTTAGCTTAGGCTTAATTAATTTGCGTTTAGTTTAGAATTAGTAATTAGAATATTTAGAATTTAGACTGTCATTAATTTTAGGATTATTTAGTTTTAATTTAATTAATTTAGGTTTAGCATTTTAATTAGAGTTTATTTAATCTTAGTGTAAATTAACTTTTCGAATTAATTTTGTTTAGAACTATTAATTAGATTCAGGAATAACTATTAATTAGATTTATTTTGGTTTAGGTTATTAGAATAGGCATTAGAATTTAATTTAGACTTCTAACTTAACTATTTCTTTTAAATCTTTTAATTTCTTTTAATTCTCGAGTGCGTCTGTAAATACACTTGTGCATATTAATTTGAGTTTAAATACTTGATGTTGTCTGTGATTGTGTTGTTTCGTGTTTACTTGTTGTTTACTTCCTATATTTGCATGATCCCTTAGGATTCCTAGTTCGAATTAACTTCCGATTAAGTCTAAGGTAGGAGAGACATTAGGTTTTCAATCCAAGCATGACAACATTAGGTTAGTTTCCCTCCTAATCCTGACTTTAGAGCCACATTGTATGACAACAATTAGGGTTCAGTTTCCCCTAGGTCTTTGTGTGCGTCTCTCTCTTCTCACCTCCAAAATTTCTTCAAGGCACTTAATAAAGAATGACAAGCGTCGTGCACTACGAGCCTTAAGTACATGGCAAATGATGAGTGGGGGGTTTCTCCTTGCTCGTCTAGAGTGTTTAGCGTATGCCCTTGGGCGATATGCCCCGCGTTATAGTCTTTAGTGCGATGTAAGTCTCCAACTAATTCAATCCACTTCACTAAAACTCAAACAAAATTCAAACCTTCTATCCTTTAGAATTTGTTCTCAAACTCATTTTCAGAAAAGAGTACGTTATTTTTCTGCTCTACCGCAAATAGGTATCGTCCCTAATTGCTGGAATGGAGATTTAACGTCGCTCATAAAAAACACTTAACCAACCAGTGGTCTAGTTTTCCCGAACTACGTTTGCTATGATTTCTCATACCAGATGAGGATACGTAGGCACAAGACAGCGATGTCTTGGCGAGCAACCTTCCCCCCATCACCCGTAGTTTCCCGAACTACGCCGACTCTAACTTTCCCATTGCACGAGGGAATATATATGCATAGGGCGGCGATGTCCTATCGAGTCTGTTCTTTCTCTTCACCCCCGTTTAGCATTAGCTTTTATATAGTTTTCACTAATAGATTAGACAACAAGCATGGATCTCGTTGAGTACAACGAACGTGAGGGGTGCTCATACCTTCCCCTTGTGTAACAGGCTCCCGAACCCAAGATTTGGTTACGATGACCTTGTCTTTCCTGTTCTCTTAGGTTTTCTTCGATCGTTTCCTTTTCCTCTCTTTGGGATAAATAACGTTCGGTGGCGACTCTTCTATTTGTTTCTGTCGGCCCCCCTTTTTCGCAATTGCGATAGTATCCCTTCTAAAGTTTCTGATACCGATATCAACTTTACTAATTATCAATCTTCTTTTGATTTTTTGCATCAAAGACTAGGACGTGCATGTTTAAACTCTTTGCAAATTCTTGTAAATGTTAGGCATAGAAACAATTACTTACATACTCATACTTGTAACATATGCCTCATTAAAAACTGCTCACAAAGAAATTTTTTCATTAGTGAAATTAAAGCAACAGTTGTATTTCATTTAATTTATTGTGATTTATGGAAGCCTTATCACAACCTACTTTTTGTAGTTTTAAATATTTTTTTACTATGATTGATGACTATTTGAAGCTAAAAAAATGTTATGCTCTATTGGCATGAGTTATGATAAGATACATGCTTGTCCAAATGATTGCATTTTGTTTCGAAATGAATATGCATCATTAAACGAGTGTCCTAAATGCGGTGTATCTCGGTATAAGAAAAAATTGTCACCAGCAAAAGTATTATGGTATTTTCCTATAATTCCGAGATTCAGACGCATGTTTCGTAGTGAAACAGATGCAAAACACATGACTTGGCATGCAGATGATAGAATTGTAGATGGGAAGTATCGACATCCGGCAGATTCACCACAGTGGATGAAAATTGATAATGATTATCCTGATTTTGGAGAAGAAGCTAGAAACCTTCACTTGGCATTATCGACTGATGGAATGAATCCGCATGGTCTGCAGAGTATCTCACATTCCACCTGGCCTGTAATTATTATGATTTATAACCTACCTCCATGGCTATGTATGAAGCGTAAGTACATGATGTTATCTATGTTAATTTCTGGCCCTAAACAACCAGGGAATGACATAGACGTATACTTGACACCTCAAATCGAAGACTTAAAGAGTTTGTGGGAGAACGGTGTGGAGGTTTATGATGGATATAGGAAAGAAAGTTTCAATTTGAGGGCGATGTTGTTTGGCACAATTAATGATTTCCCAGCATACGGAAATCTATAGGGGTATAGCATTAAAGGTCAATGTGCGTGTCCTATCTGTGAAGAAAACACAGATTGGACGCGGTTGGAATTTGGTCAGAAGAATGTCTTTCTTGGTCATCGTAGATTCTTAAATTCTAGTCATCACTACCGTGGGTGGAGAAAAGCATTCAATGGAGATTCAGAACAACGTAAAGCTCCACCTACATTGACTGGCGAACAAATTTTTGAAAAGGTGAAAGATGTGAGTACTAAGTTTGGCAAGCCTTTTACTCATACGCTTGTCACGCGTGGGTGGAAGAAGAGGTCAATTTTGTTTGAGTTGCCGTATTGGAAGTCGTTGTATGTAAGACATTTTCTTGATGTTATGCATATTGAAAAAATGTATTTGAAAGTGTTATTGGTACGTTACTCAATATACAAGGAAAGTCTAAGGATGGCCTTAAAGCAAGAAAGGACTTGGTAGCAATGGGAATAAGAAATGAATTAGGACCCTTGAAGAAAGGAAACTGCACATATCTACCACCTGCTGCTTATACTTTATCTAGAAAGGAGAAAAAGATACTGTGTAAGTTTTTGAGTGAAGTTAAAGTTCCAGAAGGATATTCTTCAGATATTAGAAGACTTGTTTCTATGAAAGACCACAAGTTAAAAAGTTTAAAGACACATGATTGCCATGTTATAATGGAACACTTTCTACCAATAGGTATACGTTCTATTTTTCCAGAAAAAGTGAGAGGCGCAATAACTAAATTGTGTTTTTTCTTTAGGTCAATCTGTAGTAAGGTGATAGATCCTGCGATCTTACCAACAATGCAAAGAGAAATAGTTATTACTTTGTGCGAGCTTGAAATGTATTTTCCTCCATCATTTTTTGACATAATGGTACATCTAGTTGTTCATCTTGTGAAAGAGACACAACTGTGTGAACCTGCCTATATGAGATAGATGTACCCTGTTGAACGTTATATGAAAATATTGAAAGGGTATGTGAAAAACCGAAGTCGACCAGAGGGATGTATTGTTGAACGATACATTGTTGAAGAAGCTATTGAGTTTTGTACTGAATATTTGTCCAACGTTCAATCCATTGGCCTCCCAAAATCTCATGTTGTTGAAAAAATAGCTGGTAAACAGTTAATTGGAAATAAAGTTGTGACAGTTTCAAGGGATGAACGGGAGCAAGTGCATTTGTATGTTCTGCACAATGACATTGAGGTTGAGCCGTATGTTGAAATGCACAAGGACGTTCTCCGAGGTTTAAATCTGAATAGAAATGAAAATTGGATAGTACGTGAGCACAATCGAAGTTTTATAACATGGTTCAAGGAGCATATTTTTTCAAAGTTTTATTCTGATCCCGCTTCAATAATAGAAAGGTTGAGATGTTTAGCATATGGTCCAAGTTTGCATGTGTTTTCTTATAGCGCATACGCAATTAATGGATACATATTTTATACCAAGGAACAAGATGATAAAAGTACAATGCAAAATAGTGGTGTCACCGTGCTTGCCGAAGCAATGCACATTTCCTCGTATTATGGGGTTATCGAGCGCATTTGGGTGTTTGATTATGAGAAGTTTTAGATTCCTATCTTTGGATGCAAGTGGGTTGAAAATAATAGTGGCATACAAATGGATAAATCAGGTTTTTTTAAAGTGGATCTTAATAAGGTGGGGTACAAAGATGAGCCTTTTATTCTAGCCACGCAAGCTAAAAAGTGTTCTATGTCACTGATCCGACAAGTACGAAATGGTCTATAGTTGTTTTTTCCAACAAAGTAATCGATGATAACATTGGAGAAAAGGGGGATGTTTATGTTGAGAATGAATCTTATATTATAGATGATCCAGATGAGAATATTAGAGCGGACGAATCATATATTAGAAATGATCATAACGAGGGAATTTGGATCAATCCATATGTCCGTGTTGTTAAGAGACAAGTAAACCCCGTTACAACGAAAAAAAGAAAGAGATGTTAAAGGTACTTGTAACATGTTTTTATTCTTTACACATGTCTTATTTATACCATGTTTTTCTTATTTCTTATTTATACCATGTTTTTCTTATTTACACATTTCTTATGTATATATTTGTTATTTACATATTTGCATGTCATTCATTTGATACTTTGGTTTTTCTGAATTACAGGTATATATATTATGGCCAGCAACGAGGAAACATCACATGATGGAAAACAAACAACAAAAGACGTGGAAGGCGATATTAAAAGAGGCATAACAATTATGAAAAAAATCATCCGTGCGAGAGATAAAGGAGTAAAGTATGATGTCCATTGGAATGAAAGAGATCATTTAGTTGAGCCTAACGGTGCGTTGCTAACAAGTTACATCGGAGCACTTGTACGTTCGCAAGTTCCGATTACTTGCGATAATTGGAGAATTGTTTCATTACAACCGGCTAAAGATAAGATTTGGACCGAGATTCAGGTATAATATTGGAATTTTTTAATTATTGTTGACATTTATGTCTTTAAATTAAATATACTAACATGTTATATGTATGTGTGTTTGTTTGCAGAGATCTTTCAATATTGAAGATCGTATGAGAAAATATTGTATTCAATTGGCCGGAAAACGCTTGAGGGGATTTAGAGCGTTTTTAACAAACAAGTTTCTAAAAGATTCTGAAGGAAACTTTGTTGACTCGGAGCGTCCGATGAAGTACGCGGATTTGATTTCGGAGGAAGAATGGGAGACGTTTGTTGCAAAGCGAAGATCAAAAGAATTTGAAGTAAGTACAACTTATCATGAACTATGTATAGTATATATACTTCTTCCACAGGAGTTCTGATAAACTTGTTTTTTCAGGTTGTTAGTGGCGTAAATCGTCAACGGGCATCAAATCCCGCATATCCATACAGAAAGGGTCGTTTGGGATATGCACGATTAGAACAAAAAATAGTAAGTACATATAAATGCTTTAATATGATATATTTACAAAAAATAGTAAGTATATATAATAGGATATAATGCTTTATTATCCGTCTTAATGCGTAGTTGGAAGAGGAGAAGAGTGATGCGACATCTCTTCCGGACCATGTTGTATGGAAGGCTGCCCGTCGGGGACGAGATGGAGTCGTTCAGGAAGAAGTTCAATAAGTCTTTGAACAATGTGTAAGTACAACATTATCTTTGTCAGTAACTGATCAAAAGTGTGTAATATATTTATATATGTTTTTATCTATATTTCAGGAGACTCTGTCCCGCCAAGGATGATGATTGCAGGAGCTTACTGAGTCGGGTGCTGAATATTCCTGAGTATTCTGGGCGTGTGAGGGGTAAGCGATTTGGTGTCACTCCATCCAAACTGTATAAGCAGCCAAAGAAAAAAAATCCAACCAATAAAGAAGTGATGGATACTTTGGAGGAATTGAAAGCGCAAATCCGTGAATTACAGAAGGATAAGGAGAGATACATGTCGGAAAGACGCGCTCCAGAGGGTAGAGCTACTAGTGACAAAGATAGTATCGGTTGTCCGCAGAAGCTTCCAAAGGTAATTGTATATATTACATTGAAATTAATTTAGCACAGTTTACTTAATTGACACATTAACTGATCATTATTTGTTTAGGGCATTTCACTTTGCCGGCTATATTTATCGTCACCTACTCATCGAATGGTTGGCAAGGGAAAGGTGCATAACTTTCTAGGAGACTTACTTCACCACAAACCGCTCCCTTCTGGATTTTTGAAAGTATCTATTGATATTGCATTAGAGGGGAGTGCGTTGTTGCCTATACCAGATGATATTTCAGGCGCAACAGTGGTGGGAGACGCAATAGGAGCGTATGTGGCATGGCCGGCAAATCTGATTTGCATAGATGATGAGGTAGGTTGAACCTTTTAATACTCAAATGTTTTATGATCCATACATGAAATTTATTCGTACATCTACATTTTCTTATTTACATGATGATCTTAGACTCCTACAAAATCCAAATCAAAAGATGATAGAATTATTGTGCGGGATACCGATTCAGCTGCATCAGAGAAACAGGTACTACTACAGTTACATGACTATCTTGTTATACATTAATTACTGAACTTATATATGACTTTTAGGTTCATGATCAACAGTCGCAACAAGTCAGCAAGGGTAAGATGCCTGAAACTTCCAAGGTTCCCAGAAAAGCAATTGTTCCTCGATTTAGGATGTGCCTTGAAACATATGTCGGAACATCAGATGTGCCTGAGGGTGGCATCCATCAAATACACATGGAGGCAGGTATTTTCGGTTTTGAATATCCCGAAACAATTTCTAAGGAGGATTTTGATCAGGTTTTCAACCATTCTGAATTGGGCGTCGGTGTTATGCATTCATACATCAGGTACTTCGATACATTTTAATTAAATAATTGAACATTTTAAAATTTGCTCATTTAACTGAATATTCTAATGTTGATTATGTTTTTTTAGGTTCTTGTATGACAAGTTATTGGTCCCGAATGAATTGACTTCAGTATTCGCATTCTTATCTGCTTGTTGTGTCAACTCACGTATAATAGACCAGTCACCGGATACAGCCAAAGAGTACACAGTGCAGAGATTTATGCGCGCGACTACGGAGAAGTTGTTCTTGTTGCCATATAATACTGGCCATGGGTTAGATTTTATTCTAAATTCATTTATTATAATTGTTCGATTTTTCCCTTTCTATATAACATTTCCGTCTAAACTATTATCTTATTTTATAGTGGACATTGGTTGTTGATCACAATTAATCCGACGAAAGAAATAGTGTATTATATAGATTCATTGGATGGCGATACAACAAAATATGAAAATCTGAGGAACTTTGTTGATATGTAAGTGATGAGATATACTGTTGTCTTTAATTATATATCTTTATTTATTATGTGACATTGTTCTAAATATGCGTTTATATTATGTTAGAGTTATACAAATATTCAGAGCACAAAGAGATGCAACGGTGCCAAAAAGTAAGGTTAACAACATCAACTGGATCAGAGTGGAGGTATATTTTCGCATGTTTGACTGTTATAGTGGTTCTACTTGATAAAACTATTTAAACTATATATCCTGATAAATGTTCGTTTGTTTTTTTCATTTATAGTGTCCTCGGCAGCGCAATGGTATTGACTGTGGATATTTTGTATTGCGCTTTATGAGGGAAATTATTCTTTCTGGTCAACTTGAGATTCCAGTCATGGTATGGATCAATTCATTATATAAGTTATATGATTCATTTTGATAATTATCCGATACTTCATCTAAGTAATTAGTTTTAAAATTAAATTTTATTCGATCTGTTATATTATGTAGTATTTTGATGAATTCAAGTGCGCTACTTACATGAAAGCAAAATTGGAAGAAATTAAAGAGGAATGGTGTCAATTTATTCTTGGGTTGAGAATTGTATAGAGTTATCGGATTGGAAGACTTGTAATTATATGTAAATTGAATGTATTTGTGTTGTTGTAATTCTGAAGATCGAATTTTGTTGTAACATATTTAAACAGGTTTATGTGTATATTAAAATGTTTATGAACAAAATGATGAGTTACAATGTATCCAAAGTTTTGAATTGTATATATAAGGCCAAAGTTTGAATTGTATATTTAAGGCCAAAGTTTGAATTGTATATATAAGGCCAAAGTGTTGAAATAAAGGCCTGAATTATAAGCAGGTTTGTGTAATATAAGCAGGTTGTTGGTAAATATACAAAACAGGGTGAATATTTTTTAAAAAAAAATTTTAAAATCTAGGACATTAGACAGCGCTTTTACAAAAAAGCGCTGCTAAAGGTCACAAACATTACGCTACAAAAGCGCTGCTATAGGTTTGGAAGGGGGAGGGGGTCTAAGACAGCGCTTGTAAAAAGTGTTGCTAAAGGGTGGGCTATGGCAGCGCTTTGTAAAAGCGGTGCTAAAAGTGGGGTCTAAGACAGCGCTTTGTGAAAGCGCTGCTAAAGGGGGGGATGGTTGGGGGAATTATGCAGCGCTTACAAAAGCGCTGCTAAAGGGCTAAAAAAGCGCTGCTGAAGGGAGCCTTTAGCAGCGCTTTTTCATTGAAAAAAAGCGCTGCCTTTACCTTTAGCAGCGCCACTTTTGGCAGCGCTTTAAAGCGCTGCTAAAGGTCTTTTTTGGCATAGTGTTGTGCACTTTTTTGTTGTCGATAAAAGTGAAGTCTCTAAACATCTTTGTTGATTTTTAGCAATGATTGAGAGACAATTTAACACATAAGAAAGAATCATTCATAGTGATTAAGAGTGGATTTACTTTGCATGAAAATATACATTTGTGATCATGAAACAATCATCAAGGTGCATGTGATATTGACCAAGAGTGTTCTTAAACATTTAGGAAGTGTTTGATTATTTAGAAAGCATTTGAATATTTCCTAATCGATTAGAGACTTAATCAAATCGATTAGATCAAGGCAAAAAAACTTCTTAATCGATTAAGAATACTCATAATTAATTAGGACATATAACTGTTGTAGAGTTTCCTTTTTAGAATTAGGGTTGCCATATTTTTTTAAGTTTCTAATTTATTAAACATATGTCTTAACCGATTATATCGTGAAAAGACACATGAATATTTTTCTTGTTTAAACCAATTTTCTACTATAAATATAGAGTTTCTCCTCATTTCAAAAATACACCTAATATTGTATTATTACCATACTTTCTCACTTTCTACTCTTACTTCATTTCTTTCTTTCTCCTAACCAAATTGCCTTAGTGTTTTGAGAATGAAAAATATTTGTTAGACTTTTTCTGTTCTCATGTTGGAGTTATATTTTAATTTACTGAAGAGAGTTTGTCTCTTACATAGTTCCTTCAAAAACAGTTGTTGTTTGGTTATAAGTTAAACTAGTTAAAAGCTCTTATTTAGTTCATGAGATTATCTAGATAAAATATTTGTTTTAATTCTGAGCTCAGCCTATTAAATCCTTCTATTTGGTAATTGAGTTTAGTCGTCAAAAAACTATGTTTGGTTCCTGAGGTCATCCTAGTGTAAAAGCTTTGTTCGATTCTGAGATAAGCCATGTAAAAATATCCAATTTGGTTCGGGGATTAGTCAATACAAAATATCATTTTTGGTTGTAAGAAGGTTCGTGGAAATAATTTGTGAAAATGTTAGGGAAGCATAAGGGGATTAAATGATCTAGAAGGGGGTTAAATAGACCAATTCCCTTAAACCATTTTCAAAACTATTTTCTTTCATAATGTTTTGGACTAACCATATTGATCCTGGTCGACCATTCTGAAGGAGATGCAATCCTTCCAGAACCTTCTCAGCACATGACAAATATCCTATTGATAAATATAAAGGGTCCAAACTTCAAGTCCATCTAACGACTCTCCACAAACAATTCCTAACAAATAGCAAGTTTGTTATTTCCTATCTATTAGATATATAGAGAGCGTCAACTCAGGTACTTAGTTTCGAATTTAATTTCAATTTATTTTTCTTTCTCACATACTGACTTGAGCGTTAGAGTGTTAACCTTACAAATTAGCTACATTTTTGCTGCACCAAAAGCTTATATATGTCATTACCTTTGATCCTCACTCCATTTCTAGTTCCATTACAGAATAATAGTATCATATGTAACACCCTTTTCTACCCCACGAATATTATGGCAAAATAATAGAATTTATCATAATAAAATTTTAAACACCATAAAAATCACCTCAAAGGGCGTATATTTCTCAATAAATTTAAATCAAGGTCAATGCTCCATAAGCAACGGGTTTTTTCAAAATTACTCAAAAGTGCTCAAATGGAAGCGGAACTCAAAAAGGTAAAAATCCAAAGTTTTCCTTTTACAGCAAGGAAATCAACATAATAAAAACTCAATAAAATAGTTTGACTCAAGGACCCTAACCCGATATTACACTATCATAGCAAGACCCTCTAAGTCAACCACAATAGCCAACGACCCAAAAACTTCAAAAGTCTTCGACGGCATCCACGGCTAAACCTAGCCATCTGCATGTTACCCACGTGGAGGCAACATTCAAACAAGCAGGTTGAGTAAAACGATTCATAATAATCAATATGAGAATCAATATATAAAACAGCGTCATTTTCATATTCAACATCATCATAATCATCAAGGAACATCAAAGGTCACAACATTATAAATTACACCAAATTGTCACATAAATGCAAATGCAAGAAGACTCATGCATGTGGTATCAATCATCACAGCTCGATGGACATTGGTCCATCAACCCTATATAGATCCCCATTAATAGAATCGATTCTCTACAAGAACTAGAGCACATCAAAATACCTCACATCCGCACAATGGGACTGAAGCCAAAAAAATCAAGATCCTGAACCGAAATCCGGATGCACATGAATGCATGATGCACATGTCAATATCATCCTCATAATAATCTCATTAGGTGCATCATCATTCATCAAAATAATCATAAGAATCACGTCATCATAGAATCATCAAAACTCATGGAATCAACATCGCAAATCATCACAGTTCCTCATGAGAATTCATCATGCAATCATGTATTAATCACATATAAATCACAGTTATACTCATGGTAATTCATCACACATTCATTTAATCATATAGGAATCACAGTTATACTCATGTTAATTCATTATACATTCATTTAATCACATAGGAATCACAATTACACTCATGGTAATTCACCCAGAAAATCACAGCATCAAAGCATCAAGACATCACTAAACCAGAACATAATTGATTTCCCAAACATATTAGATATAAAAATATTGGGAAACCAATTCATATATCTATACCTTGTTATATCCCTTTTCATTAGTTTTCCAACGCTTAAAACGAGGGTCAAAACAGGCTTACGGATCAAAAGTTACGTCCAAAACGATTTCGACTGAAAACATGAACAGTTGTGACGGACATCATGCAATTTTCTGCGTTTTTCACCGTTAGAGGCCTTCCGGACCTCCGATTTCGATTTCGTAAAAACCTAAACTCTCAGAAAATTACAACCCATTCAACACTGTAATTATCTCAAGTAAATTTACAATTTTAACACACTTATACTATCTAATCATTGTTTTAAGATTATGCCTAAAACCTTTAAAGTTAAAGGATATAGGTTCAATCTTGTACCATATCTACGCCTTTAATTCCCATAATTTCTTATAAATACCCCACAGTCATTAGAGTTATCACAAATCACTTATCCTACAAGGTTAAACAATCTCAACAACATATTTTGGTCACGAAGGCATAATTTCCTTTACTCTCAAATCAACCTCAAACCTATCAGACCATCAGTTCAGATCCATATACGGTTAAAACCTCAATAATAGATTTTGGCCATGAAGGTCTACTTTCCCTGAAACTCAAATCGACCTCAAACCTATTAGACCATCAGTTTAAATCCCTATACAGTTAAAACCTCAATAATAGATTTTGGCCATGAAGGCCTACTTTCCCTCAAACCCAAATTGACCTCAAACCTATCAGACCATCAGTTCAAATCCCTATATGGTAAAAACCTCAATAATAGATTTTGGCCATGAAGGCCTAATTTCCTTTATCTTAAATCATCCTAAAAACCCTTTAAACCCTTAAATCAGCTTCTAAGTCATTGAATCACATATTCAAAACAATGAAGGTAATACTCTCCATACCTTAATTGTCGACTTTAAGACTTTCTCTTTGATTTTTGAAAACCTTGTGAAGCTTTTGCCTCAATCCTCTTTCTCAAAGCTTTGGCCTCTATTTCTTCCTTTTTCACGGTCTAACAGGAATTAATCCTAATTCCCTCAAAATTTCTTTTTGTTAAACCTAATTTTGGACCTTAAAATTAGACTTTCCAACTTCACCCTCACTAACTCCTCAAATGTCCATTTTATCCTTAATTCACTTATATTTATTTAATTTAATAATAATACCAATATATTCATATTATATAATATTATTTAAATAAATCATCCAAAACTCCATAATTCTCAATATTTTATACCAACCACTGAAAATCACCAAAAATATGAATATTTATATTTAAACAAATTAAATAAATATTCCAATAAATTTGAGATGTTACAACTCTTCCCCACTTAGAAGATATTTCGCCCTCGAAAATTACCTCAAGGAAACAGAGTCGGATACGACTCCCTCATCTGATCCTCACGCTCCCAAGTCCAACTCTCTCCAGCTGGTCCTCCCAAAACTACTTTTACCAAGGAAATCTCTTTACCTCATAGTTGTTTCACTTCTCGTTCATCAATCTGAACTGACAATGCCTTAACAGTCAAATTATCTCCCACTTGTACATCATTCATCACATGTGACGGATCTGGAATGTACTTCCTCAACTGAGACACATGAAATACATCATGCAAATTCGCAAGCGACGGCGGTAAAGCAATATGACATGCTACTCCTCCCATGTTTCCGCTGCGCCACTCTGATACGGACCAACAAAATGCGGTGTGAGCTTTCGAGACTTTAAAGCTCGACCAACACCATTTTCCAGCGTAACTCTCAAAACATGTGATCTCCCTCTTGAAATTTAAGTGCTTTTCTCCTCTTATCATGGTAACTCTTCTGACGACTCTGCAAAACTTTCATCTTTTTTTGGATCCTCTTGATCTTTTCAGTCATCTCTTGCGTAATCTCAGGTCCGAGTACAACACTCTCGCCCGACTCATACCAACACAAAGGAGACCTACATCTCCTACCTTACAATGCCTCATATGGGGCCATTCCGATACTAGAATGATAATTATTGTTGTAGGTAAACTCAATCAACGGCAAATGACTATCCCACGATCCACCTTGATCCAACACACAAGCTTTCAACAAATCCTCTAAAGACTAGATAGTTCTCTCTGTTTGTCCATCCATTTGTGGGAATCAACTTCTAATTCTTGCATTTTCCATGATTTCACGTTTGCTATTCGATTTTTCAATTCTAAACCTTCTCAGATCATCAAATCAAGAGCACTCAAAATCGAGCACGAATATACATTGTGTTTGATTCAATCAAGCATCGATCCGAATTTGATTTCTTTATTTTCCGAAACTCTTATTCCTACACTTCCAAGCAATGGCTAGATCCAAAGCTACTCGTTCTTCCATTGCGTGAGAAGCAGCTTCCATTGTTGCAGCTCAAGCAGTAATCAAATAACCACCCCCTCTACATCTTCAAGGCATTATGAATCTAAAAGCAGAGGTTATATGGAATCTGGATCTAGTCTAGGATACTTAGATAGCTCTATTTGTCCAACTACCTCTGATTCCACCTCTATTTTCATACTCTGAAGCCTTACTTGGCTTCCAAATGTTGCGAGCTAACCTTGGACTGTAATGTACCAACGAGTTGAACAATATGTGCAACATCGTTCGATAGCAAAACTCACAAGCAATAAAGGAAAGGTTACTTCTCCTAAACAAAGGCCTCCACAATGCGCCTAGGCAAGGGAGCACTGTTCAAGAGGTTGTATCAAGGAGAATTCAAACTTTCATCGCCGAGTCAGCCGTGATGAAGAAAGACGAAGCTCTTAAATTGAAGAATAAATAAAGGAGCAAGAAGCACCAATGTCCTTTACAAATCTCCGAGGGAGATCGAGGCGACCACACTCATCCCTAATATCATGCAAAGAATTAGCCATCGAAGAATCAGTAGAAGCATCATCTATGCTCATGGATTTTAGACAGCAAAATACCAAAGTCTATAGAGAAATTGCCCAAGGTGGGCGAGTACAATTGAAAGGGATATCCAAATGTGCACGTGCATCTCGTCAACGATCGACTGAATTACTTTAATGCTAACAAAGCCTCCATATGCAAGTTGTTCGCATTGATCTTGTTTGGTTCGTCCAGACTATGGTTCAATGGTATCTCGGATGGGAGAATTGAATCATGGAAGGATTTTTGCTAATGGTTTTCTTCGCACTTTATCGTCTAGAAAAAAAGCCAATGGCAGTTTCTAATTTGAGAGGGATCGTTCAAGGGAAGAAGGAGAGCATGTGGCCTTATATTGACGAATTTACAAAATTTGATGTTGAACTAGAAGGAGTCGAAGAAGACCTTAGGTGTTGGATCTTTGAGAATGACCTTTAACGCTACCATCCTTTCAGGTTAAGGATGGGAAGGAAAATAATATGAACCACTCAAGAAATTGTGAGCATGGCTCAGTATTACATGATCTTGGAGAAAAAATTAAAAATGTCATTCAGTAATCTCACTTCCGCTGATACCAACTCTAGCCTCCCGTACGAGAAGGAGTCCTATAATCGAAAGAATGAGTCCGACTGAGGAATACATGAATGTATCTCAGAAAAAGATCTACCAAGGTTGTCCCAACACATAATTCTAGAAAGAGTGCATTAGACCCTTTTTCCCATCAGAGAGTCGTCCTAGACTGACAAATCAAAATCTTATCGTTTCCATAAGGGACACGGCCAAAACACCAATAACTTCATCCAGCTGAAGGATGTCATTGATGGGATGATTAAGAGAACTTGACTGGATGAATAAATGAAAGGGGAAAATAGAAATAGAGGAATCACCCAAAGGAAAATCTCCCTCTAAAATTTTCAAAGTAGGGATCAGTGGCGAGGACAAAAAGGACAGCAAAGGTAAGCGCTTATATATGGCTTTTACCACTAGAGGAGCACCCCGAGCAAACCTCGCATCTAAAGGAACCATGAAAAGAAAGATCGTTGAGATTGTAATACCCAAATTTTTACCCCTAAGATCCCACATTGCATTTTCATTTTTTGCATACACAAACAAGACCATACTTTTTTGGTTCTCTCAGCGCACTTGTGTTTTCTACTTGCTTTATGTTTATTTCTGTTTACTAACCTCTAACCAAAATACCAAAAATATTTTTCAATTTGTTTGTTTCTTCTTCTTCTCTGTGTGTTTAGGGTTTTGCAAGGAGATTAATGGCAAAGACATTCATTCAAGTTTAAATCAGATGGACGTTTGACCTCATCTTGGTCAAACTATCAAGAGTTTGCTTCAACTATAAGTTACCAGTGGTGGTGGGTTATTTTCTCAGGAAATGAGATTGTTCAATGTCAAATTGTTTTGTATTGAAATCCAGTGGTTTATCAAGCAGTGTTCTATGAGAAGTTTGGTCCATGACTATTATGATCAAGGTTCATCAGTCCAGGTTGTGTTCATCTGTGGATTTATTTTCCCAGATATTAACTCAGACATATTGAAAGTGATTCAGTTTTAACCGAAGATTCAAAAGTTTGTCTGTGCAAGTCAAGTTTGATATTCATTCAAGTGTGCTATTTCCCAGTGATTCTAAAGCATGATTGAGGAGAAACCGGGAGGCCCTTGAAAGTGAATATGTTAGTTCCAATCTTCATCACTGGATAGATTTGGTATTTGGATACAAGCAACATGGCAAACCTGCTGTAGAGGCAGCAAACATATTCTACTACTTAACATACGAAGGAGCTGTTGATCTGGAAACGACGGAAGATGATTTGCAAAGAGCTGCAATAGAAGACCAAATAGCCAACTTTGGCCAGACCCCAATTCAGATATTTCGCAAGAAACACCCAAGAAGAGGGCCACCTATTCCAATTGCACGTCCTCTGTACTTCGCGCCTGATTCCATTAGTTTGACTTCCATTGTTTCAAATACTAGTCATTCTTCATCAGCTATATTGTATGTTGGTCTAATGGACTCAAATGTTATCCTTGTGAATGAGGGTCTCAACTTATCTGTTAAGACGTGGTTATCAACTCAACTGCAATCTGGTGGAAATTTTACATTTTCTAGTTCACATGATCTTTTCTTTGGAGTTGGTTCCGAATTGCTTTCACCGCGTAAAATTGGTATTCCTGTTCCTGAACATGTTGAACATGGAGAACAATGTTTTGCAACAATGCAGACGCCCTTTGAGAATTTCTTAATATCATGTGGCAATTGGGAAAATAGTTTCTAGGTCATATCATTAAGTGATGGCAGAATGGTGCAAAGTATTCGACAGCATAAGGATATGGTGAGCTGTATTGCAGTTACATCTGATGGGAGTATCCTTGCAACTGGAAGTTATAATACCACGGTGATGGTTTGGGAAGTTTTTCGTGGTAAAACAGAAAATAGAATTCGGAACAGTCAGGTGGAAAGAATAATTTCATATAGGATTAGCAAAGATAATTCTGGCAATGTTATTCCAGAATATTTGGTCAAGTGGCAAGGACTGACTTATGCTGAAGTGACCTGGGAGAAGGACATTGATATTGCTTTTGCTCAACATGCTATTGATGAATATAAGGCTCGCGAGGCTGCAATGTCAGTCCAAGGAAAGATGGTAGATCTTCAGCGTAGGAAGAGCAAAGAAAGTTTACGGAAACTTGATGAACAGCCGGAATGGTTGAAGAGTGGAAAGCTTCGTGACTATCAACTTGAGGGTCTAAATTTTCTTGTTAACAATTGGATAAATGATACAAATGTTGTTTTAGCTGATGAAATGGGTCTTGGTAAAACTGTTCAGTCAGTATCTATGCTTGGTTTTCTACAGCATGCCCGGCAAATCCACGGTCCTTTTCTTGTAGTTATCCCATTGTCTACGTTATCGAACTGGGCCAAAGAATTCAGGAAGTGGCTTCCTGATATGAATGTTATTGTTTATGTTGGTACTCGTTCAAGTAGAGAGGTTTGCCAACAATTTGAATTTTATAATGAGAACAAAGCTGGCAAGCCAGTTAAATTCAATGCACTGTTGACTACATATGAAGTAGTTCTGAAGGATAAAGCTATTCTCTCAAAGATCAAATGGAGCTATCTGATGGTAGATGAGGCTCATAGACTTAAAAATAGTGAAGCACAGTTGTGTACTGCACTTTCAGAATTCAACACAAAGAACAAGTTGCCGCTATTCACTTCAAAAACTTCATTGCTAAGAATTGGTTTCCTCCTTCTCCTTCCGATTCTCAACACACTATCTCAATCGCCGATAAAGACCTCGTCAGGAATCACATTCTCCTATTTCTACCCCAACTTCCTTCTCTTTTGAGGGTTCAACTTGGTGAGTGCCTCAACACAATTCTTCATTCTGACTACCCCGAACAATGTCCCAATTTTCTTGATTGGATCAAGCATAATTTACAGGATCAACAACAAGTTTACTCTGCCTTATTTGTTCTCCGCATTCTTTCTATAAAATACGAGTTCAAATCAGATAATGATGAGAGTATCTGTTCTCAGTTCCTTAAGATGTTCATTGGAGATATTCTTGGCTCATATTTACGTTGAAGTTGATCCAGAGAATAAACTTCCATCATTGTTGGGTACAATTAATGATTTGTTCTCAACATTAGAAGCTTCAGTTGGACATCTACATGCAACGTGTCAGAGAAATTCTTCTGTTGATAGGACTTATTCAAGTCTCCTGATGTTTGAGTGGCTGCCATGAAACGGTTATCAAAGTCGACAGCTTCGCCAAGAGTTTCGGAGGTTGGGAGGATACAAACATTGTACAGTTCAGTTGTTTCCGGGACTTTATCGGTTCAAAGTGATTCAACATGTTTGTCAAGTAAAGTTGGGTTTCAATCAGAGCTTGTTGTACCTGTTCAACCAGAAAAACAAACCTCGGCGTCTTCTCCATCTACTTGTGTATCAAATACTGGACGGAAATGTAGGTTGCAAACAGCCTCTTCTTCCTCTACAGAAGTAGAGGGCAGCACAGTTAAGAAACCGCCACACCGTGCCCCTCGCACAGTCAAAATGGTCATGAAGAACAAGAATGTGAGCAAGAAGAAAGTGAAGGAGGATTCAAATTCTGCATTATGTGATCCTGCATCAAATGAAGTTAGTAAGTCTGTTCCCGGCTCAGCTCGGCTCGTTTGTGAAAGATGTAGGTATGCTTTAGAAAATACAAGGGAAAAAGAAAGCACATAAGTTACTTCAACCATCAGATAAAACATTGAAGGAATTAGCAGTTGAACTTGCTGAGTATCAGGTTTGTGTTGATGTGTTTGTGACTACTCAGACTTATGTTGATATTGCTTCCATATCGGCCATCCCACGAACGACTGGTGGACAGGTTTACTATTATTACTCATTCTCAGCTCTTTCAGATCCTGCAAAGTTTTACAACGATCTTAGATGGAATGTCACTAGGCCACAAGGTTTTGAGGCTGTGAATGCCGTTGCAGTCAGAGCATCCAAGTACAGGATTATTATGGCAACTTTTGTAAACGGATCCCAACAGATGTTGACTTACCTGGGATTGACTGTGACAAAACTTTCATGGTGAATTTGAAATGTGATGATAAGTTGCAGGATGGATCAGAATGTGCTTTTCAGTGTGATAACCTTATCTCTGCCTGTCACAAGTATGCTTAGTAATCTGTTCCGCGCAGCTGACTTGGATACTCAATTTTGCTGTTTCTTAAAGCAAGCTGCTAGTGAGATCCCTTCAAAACCACTTCCTCCTGTTCGGGAACAAGTGACAAGGCCTTTGCTCAAATGTTTCACAAGCATTATACAGGGAAGATTTTGGACTGCCACTTAAATCTGTTGAACGTCATTTGAGTAGGTGGTTATTTACCTGACCGGGTCATCAACCTGGTTCTTCAATATCTAAGCAACAGTATTTCAAAGAACAGCATGTATACTGTGATGCAGCCTCGGCTTGATATTCTTCTTTTTGAAATCGTTTTTCCTCTTATGTGCTTTAATGATAATGATCAGAAGCTTCTTGAACATCGCACATGGAACACCAGAGCAAGATGTATTCGATCCACCAGAAGATTTTTTTTTGTATAAGGTTGATCATTACTCTACTTGAAACTTGTGGCCATTACTTTGATTATGGCTCTTCTAAGAAGAAACTCGACTGGTTCTTGATAAGCAAAGGTGCACTGCCTCTGGATGTCGAATTTGACTTGCAGGATCTGTTTGCGGACTTGCGTTAAAGTATGGTTCGTTACAATTCTGCTAAGGCTAGTAGTGAAAAACATTCTGACACTGATAAGCCCTTAAGTAGGACCACTTCCACTGCAATGGTTCGCAATAAACAGAACAATGATAACGGCACTGAGGAAAATGGAGTGCAAGATAACGTCAATCAATAGCGAGCTTTGTTTGCAATGGTAGCAGGGGAACACTCCTGTCTGCGGAGAATTCTTGGGCAACAGGCGGACTTATCTCTTTGCTTGACTGTGCTGATACTGATATGCAGGATCTGCTGGAATTGACAGAGGAATTTACTTTGGTGTGTTATCCTGATCAAGTGGCTCTAGTGAGGTTGTTTAGAGTTGATGATATAAGAGTGATGCCTTTCAGTTTCTGCATACAAATGCAATCTCCAAGTCAGACTGAGATTTTTAGAACGTGAAATCCAAGAAAAATAGAAGTAAGCCATATTAAAAAAATTTCAGCTGACCCCACAAGCCATTAAGCCATGCAAATCCACGTCATAATTCATGAGCTAAAATAGAAATAAGTAAAACGACATGGAAAAAATATCACAACCTATCACGCATGACTTGCAACCAAAACGCAGAAAAAGCACGTAAACGGCAAATCATTTTTCAGAAGACTCACCTCATTTTCACTATAAATATGAGCTTCTTCCCTTCAATTTCTTCAAGCTTTTCAAGCCAAAAAATCCCTGCTAATTTTCTTCTTCAATTCCTCACTACGAAACATTTTCGTTCATTTTTCTTCTCCTATTTCCTTCCACCAAATTCACTCCAATGGAGACAAATTCATCCAGAATCAAAGAAGAAGAAAGAAGAAGAAAGAAGAGGAGAATTTCGGTTTCATCATTTACCTGAATTTGAAGGTAGTTTGAGCTTCACCGTCATTTTCGATCCGTTACTTTTGGTTGCATTTCTTTGAATTGTTGATACTGTTGTGAAGAGCTCTTGATTTTGATTGCAACCGCGTACTTTTTGTGTCCCGCCGCTCCGATTTGAGAGAGCTTCGAAGTAAATTCCATGGCGGTGAATAGTGCCAGACACAAGAAGAAGATGATGTGTTTCTTTTTTCTTTCTGATTTCTATTTCCTTTTTTTCTTTCACTTGTTTTTATTATATTTTTATTTTTTTAGTTTTTTATTCTTTTTCTTAAAGATTTGGGCCGTATGGGCCTGTTAACATTTTTCTTGTTACTAGTTTTATATTTTAAAGAAAACTCTTACAAAATTGATTAAAAAAATATATATATTAATTTGGATTAATTGTAATTTTGTTTTGGATCTTGAATTTTGATAAGATCTCATCAATATCAATGGACTTTGAGTGTTGATTTTATCCACTAAAAGAGGTGATTGATATTGATGATGATTTAATCGATTTAAGATTCAAATTGAAATTTCTTTTCATTCTTATTTTCTTTCTTCTGCTTTTTATTTTTGATCGATGAAATCTATGGATCATAGATTGTTGATTATCAAGGTTGTTTAATCTTCATTATTTCAAATCTATGGATGAATAATTATTGAGATAATTCTCCGTACTTTGAAATAGTGATAGATTACCTTTGATTAATTGATTAAAAATCTTGATTATGATGAGATCACTACCTCTTTTCTTTTTGTGTGGCATGTTTTAGGAGAGTGATTTACATATCACTTCTCTAACATGTATTAACACTAACATTTAATTAACCGGCCTCAGATAGTCGTGGTTTCTACATAAACCCGATTACGATTGCTTAACATAGCGCTAAAGTGTCCCTTAATCGGAAAATGATCATTCGTGGCTCAAACTTACGTTTAAAAGTCCAAGTATGTTTAGTTGCTTGTCTTAAGTCCAATGCCTATGAAAATCATTGTTAGGAGGCTTTGATTCTATCAATCCTCTAATGAGTTTTCATTAACCTTGGTCTAAGTGCAAGAATTAATCATCATTGATCATATGTTCTAACCACTAATTACTAATTCACTAACAATATCCTTGTTTAATTTTGTTTATATTCTCTTCTTACTCCTTATTTCTTACTTTTATGCTTCCATATTATCATTTCATATCATATCTTTGTTTATGTTTATGTCATTTCTCTTTTGTCCACTTGGACCATATCTTGTTCAAAACACTAATAAAGGATAAAAAATCTCTAAAAAACTTGGTGTTGTTAACTTTGTGGTTATGCTCTTGGACTACTCTTAGACCTTGGACTTCATGGACCTTTGGACTTAGAATTAGGACTTTTATTCCTATGCTTGGAGTATTGTGGATCTTAGCCTTTATTTGGCTCGCTCATTAGCTTATGCTTTAAATCGGATGGAATTCTTTTTTGCTTGCTATGGAGTGTGCTATAAGTCGGTTAGATCTTTCTTACCTCTAGCTCTTATTTTGATTTCTAGGATAGTCACTTCATCTCCTCCCTTTCTTAAATTTTCAAAACTTTCTCCCTCTTTCAAAACCTTCTTGGTTTCAAACTTCAAAACCGCTTTCGCAATAAAACCTTGACTTTCGTCAAGTGATTTTTAAACTTTGTTTTTTCTTAATAAAAGTCAATCAATGTTAATCATGCTTTGACCAATTTCAAAAGACATAAAAAATACAAAAACTCATCAACTCTTTTTGTGCCTTTATGCATTTTTTTCACTTTAAAACTTTTCATAAAGTTTAGACATGATTCATTTCTATAGTTGAGATGTAAATCTCCTATTCCCCATATTATTAAGACTTTGACATTTTCCACGTTGATGTTGAGTGATAGTCTTGTTGATAATCCAAGCAAATCCTCCATCTTTATGTGACGCAGATGTTGTCTTAATACTCGTGGGTGGATAGTCGCAGTTTTCTCCTTGAAATGACGACTTGCCTTTACATCTAAAATCAATCAAAACCAACAAATTTTTGTCATTTGTACCACGAACTACGGGGTTTTGATCCCATATTGCACTTTGTGGGTACGTAGGCATGAGGCGATAAGTCTCTCCAAACACAAAAATCTAAAAAATAATTCTCTTCTCATCTCCCCAATCTCTTTTCAAACAAACCATTTTCAAACCAAAAAATGTAAATATTTCAAAGGGCTCCTATAGAGTACTATAGACGTTTTGGGTGCTAACACCTTCCCATTGCGTAACCAACCCCCTTACCCCGATCTCTGTCTCGTGTTCTTATTTTAGAACTCTTTGGTTTTGTTCGCTCTTTTTCCTTTCCTTTATTTGGATAAAATAAAAGTGTGGTGGCGACTCTTGTTTTCTTTGAGTTAAGTTAATCAATAACTTACACTCACGATTTTTACCGCTACAAAAAAGTGGCGACTCTGCTGGGGACTCCAACGGTTCCTAGTGGGTTTCGCCTACTTTGATTTATTTATCGCTTTCTGTTTGACTTGTTTGTTATTGTTTGTTCTGTTTTGGTGCCTGGTAATTTGTGTGGCGAGATAAGTCCTAACCCGGACTTGAGTGCACTTATGATAGGAGGGTGGTATAGTCTTGTTGGCTTACGTGGAGTAGTCCTTACTAAGCTGACTTGAGATCCCCCGCTCGGTGGAGGCCCCTTTGGAATTACTGATGTCTTACGAGTAGTCGTAATTGATATTACTTTTTCCGACTGGGAGCCTGAGAAGCTGAGGACCTTAGAACCCTTTAACCCATCTTGGCCTTATTAGGATGTGGTGCGGTGGCTGTTCAGGTGTAGACTTGAATTAGTCGTTACGCGATACCACACTCAGATGAGTTTCTCTTGAGAATATTGTTGGCCGACGAGTAGTCGTTTAAGCCGATAATATCCAAAAGATGGAATTATGATTCTGGGAACTTTTTAAAACCTTGTTCTACAGGTGATGATATAACCATAGTACATACCATTGTGGGTTGGTTGATTCTTACCTTTGGCTCCATGCTCGTGCCGAACCTTTGAACCTGTGTGCTTTGTATGTCTTGTTTGTGGGTGTTGCATCTTGCACTCATGCATTCATGAGCATTGTGTTTCAGCTGGTTTTTAAGGATCTCAGAGATTTTCTTTTGCAAACATCGCAGATATTGTTGATTATGGATATTGGAAGGAGAAACACTCAGAAGTACAGTTTTCGGGCTCCTGATCTTACAGAGTTGAGAAAGCTAGTGTCCTTGGTAGATGATCGTTCAGGCTTCTTATCTCGTTATGGGATACTTTTATTTGTTCTTTCTACCAATATTGAAGACGGAATTCTGAATACCCTTATGCAGTTCTATGATCCTATTTACCGATGCTTCACTTTTCCCGATTATCAGCTCATGCCGACCTTGGAAGAATATGCTTATTTGTTGGGTGTACCGGTTTCTGATAAGGTTATGTATACTGGTTTGGAGGAAGCTCTTAAGCCTCAAGATATTGTTGTAGCTACCCATTTGACAAAGTCGGATATTGATGCAAATCTAAAGACTAAGGGAGGCCTCAAGGGTTTGACTGCTAAGTTCTTGATTGAGAAGGCCACTTTATTTGCTGACATTGGTCGCACATTGGCGTTTGAGGCTATATTTACTTTACTCATCTATGGACTAGTCTTGTTTCCTAATATTGATAATTTTGTGGACGTTAATGCTATTAGGATTTTCTTGATTGGGAACCCTGTTCCAACTTTGCTTGGTGACACTTATTTCTCCATCCATAGTAGGACTTCTAAGGGAAACGGTACCATTGTTTGCTGTCTACCTCTGCTGTATAATTGGTTCGTTTCACACTTACCTCAGACATCTGCTTTTAGGAAAAACAAGGATTGCTTAAGGTGGTCTCAAAGGATTATGTCTCTTACGCATGTTGATATCACTTGGTCTTCTTCGGTTTACGATAATGTCCAGATTATTGATAGTTGTGGAGAATTCGCCAATGTTCCTCTTCTTGGAATACAAGGTAGAATTAACTACAACCCGAGTCTAGCTCGCCGTCAGCTGGGTTATATGCTGAAGGATAGGCCTAAGAATATTTTATTAGAGGGTTTATTCTTTCAAGGAGGGGATGATTCTCTTGGTTTGAGAAGAAAAATGGCTCATGCCTGGACTAAGATTCACAGGTTGGATAGAGGGGAGCTTGGAAGATAAGTTTGCATTGCCTTGGAACCTTACACGCTTTGGGTGAAGAAGAGGGCTATGGAGCTTAAGATGCCTTATCTTATTGAGAAACCCCTGACTACTGTGATCTCTACGCCACTCCCTACGCCACTCCCTGTTTCTTCTGATGATGTGAAGACACTTCAAGATGCTTTGGCTAAGATGAAGGAAGAGAAAGAGATGTGGGAAAGTAAGTTTCAAGCTTCTGACAAAGAGAAGATGGAATTGCAAAAACAGATGAAGGAGAAAGACGACTTGATAGAGTTACTTGAGCGGCGCGCTGTGAAGAGGCATGCAGAGGATTTATTTTCCTCTACTACTCCATCATCACATCCTCCTACTTCTGGTGCTTGGAAGGGTATTGTGGATCAGCTTGTGCTAGAGAAGATCACCATGAAGCACAACTATGAGAAAGAGATTAAGAGACTCCGAAGGAAGTATCAGCTTGGATCGTCATCAGATATTCCTTAGGACCTAGCTTTTTCTTATTTTGATATTATTGTATTTTGTACTGCCAAGTGTAACTCTTTCCAATATTCAATGAAATGAGATGTTTATCAGTATTTCAAAAAGTGTTATTTTTCTTTATGATGTTTGTAATTGCTTTATATCTTAAAGATCCTTGAAAATTGGTTGAAACACCTGCACTTTGCATTTGCATTCGCATCATCGTGCATTGTGTGTTGCCTTTTCCAGATGTCTTATTTGTTTCTTTTGGCCTTCCTTCAGTCAAGCTGTCGCATCACTACAACACTCGGGCTAACTCTAAGAAAAAGATGGATCAGTTGCAACAAGAGAACCGCGAGCTCCGTGAAGAGGTATCAACTCTGAAAGCTGGTTTGGAGAGACTGACTGCCGCAATGGAAGCTCTGGTGGCTGCTCAGAATCAACCACCACTACCTCCTCCTTCTCCTGTCCAAAGAACTGTGATTTCTGAGATCGAATCAACGCCCATTTCTGTGGCCCCGGTTAATACTTCTCAATATCAAATGCCTGTTGGTTTCCCTTGGGGCATGCCTACCAATTATGTGCCAGAGGGATATCGACCTCCTGTTCCCGAAGGTTCTAGAATCCCTGCTGTCATGGCTGTACCACCTCCTGTGGTTAATGTTGTTCCTAATGCTGAAGTTCCGGTTGTTCCTACTGTCATACCTGTGCCACCGCCTGTAACTCATGCTATGCCTTATACTGAAGAACAAATTTTCCACACTGCTCTGAGCGAGAGTTTGGATGTTATGGATCGAATAGATGACTTTCAAGATCAGTTTGCTGAAATGCAAAGAGAAATCAGGGCTTTAAGGGGAAAGGAGTTATTTGGAAAGAATGCTCATGAGCTTTGCCTTGTTCCAAATGTGAAGATTCCCGCCAAGTTCAAAGTTCCGGATTTTGAAAAATACAAAGGGAACACTTGTCCGCAAAGTCATTTGATCATGTATGCTAGAAAGATGTCTACCTATACTGACAACCATCAGTTGTTGATCCACTATTTTCAAGATAGTCTTACTGGTGTTGCGCTGAAATGGTATATGGGACTCGATAGTGCGCAAATCAAGACATTCAATGATCTTTGTGAAGCTTTTGTTCGTCAGTATAAGTATAATCTCGATATGGCGCCGGACCGTGATCAGCTCCGCGCAATGTCTCAAAAAGAGAAAGAAACTTTTAAAGAATATGCGCAGAGATGGCGTGAAATTGCAGCTCAGATAAGCCCTCCGCTTGAAGAGAAAGAAATGACCAAGATTTTTCTGAAGACTCTGGGTCCATTTTACTATGAAAGGATGGTTGCGAGCGCTCCTAGTGATTTCACGGAAATGGTTAATATGGGGATGAGATTAGAGGAAGCTGTCCGTGAGGGACGTCTGATAAAAGAAGGAAATTCTGGAAGTACAAAAAAGCCTGGTGTTGGGTTCCCTAAGAAAAAAGAGGGAGAAACTAATGCTATATCTCAGGAAAGGTCTAGAAGACACAGAGTTGTAAACAACAATGGTAGTCGTCGTCAGTAACAAGTAGCATCTGTTACGCCTGTTATCAGTAACACCCCTACCGCTCAAGCTACTGCAAGTTATCAACCATGTTTCCAAGAGAAGACAACTCAACAAGGTCGTACACAGAGGAAAACACAATTTGATCCCATTCCAATGACGTATACTGAGCTATTTCCGGCTTTAATAAAGAAGAATTTGGTTCAACCTCGTGATCCGCCGGCTGTTCCAACTGAAATTCCATGGTGGTATAAGCCAGATGCTCATTGTGCATTTCATCAAGGTGCCCCTGGACATGATATTGAAAATTGCTATCCTCTGAAGCATGAAGTTGCAAAGCTCGTAAAAAGCGGTATTTTGTCTTTTGAAGATACCAACCCTAATGTACAATCAAATTTGTTTCCTAAACATGGTAATGCAACTGTCAATATGGTATATGGTTGTCCTGGTACATACCGTATTTTTGATATTCGCTGGATTCGGAGATCGCTTGTTGAAATGCATGCTACTTTGAGTGAGTTCCATGATATTGAGCATGATTATGCCGCCTGTTGTATTTGTTCTATGAACCCTCGAGGGTGTGTGATTGTAAAAAGGGACTTACAAAAGATGATGGACGAGAATTTGATTCAGGTTACTGCAGACAGAAATGAAGTGGAAAACGAGGTGAATGTCATAGTCCCACGTTTCAATATTCCTGAGAGAGTTATAATTTCTTACAATAGTCAGAAATCTACTGTGACGCCTTTGGTTATCTGTTTGCCTGGCCCGACGCCGTATGAATCCGATAAAGCTGTTCCCTACAAATACAATGCTACTATGTTGGAGGATGGAAAAGAGGTTCCCATTCCTTCTCTTCCCTCAGTTGTGACTATTGCTAATGTCGGACGTGTAACCAGAAGTGGTCGAGTATTTGATAATGTGCCTTCAAAGACAAGTGAAGATACTGTGGGTAAGCAAATTCAGTTGAAGACTTCTGTGGAGTCTGGTCAATCAAGTGATGTAAATCAGAAGTCAGATAATGATGAGGTATTGAAATTGATCAAGAAGAGTGAATATAATGTGGTGGATCAATTGTTGCATACACCGTCAAAAATATTTGTTCTATCTCTGTTAATGAGCTCTGAGGCTCATCGTGAATCGTTGCAGAAAGTATTGGAACAAGCTTATGTAGATCATGATGTGACTGTCAACCAGTTTGATAGCATTGTTGCCAATATCACTGCGTGTAATAATCTGAGTTTTTGTGATGAAGAGTTGACCGACCATGGAAGAAATCATAATTTGGCTCTCCATATTTCCATGAATTGCCAGGAAGACGCTCTATCCAATGTGCTGGTTGATACTGGGTCATCGTTGAATGTGATGCCAAAATCTACTTTGTCCAGATTATCTTATCAAGGTACTCCTATGAGGTTCAGTGGGGTCATTGTGAAAGCCTTTGATGGATCGAGGAAAACCGTGATTGGAGAGGTTGATCTCCCTATCAAGATTGGTCCGTGTTTTTTCCAGATCACTTTTCAAGTCATGGATATTCGTCCTGCTTACAGTTGTCTTCTAGGACGCCCATGGATCCATGAAGCTGGAGCTGTTGCTTCGACACTGCACCAAAAGTTAAAATTCGTGCAGAATGGTAAACTTGTCGTTGTTGGTGGAGAACAGGCTATGTTGGTAAGCAGTTTGTCGTCTTTTTCTTATATCGATGCAGAAGAGGATATTGGAACTCCGTTTCAGGCTCTTTCTATGGTTGATAAAGCTGTCAAGAAGGATGGGGTGTCCATGTCTTCTCTAAAAGATGCACAACATGTAGTGGATAATGGCCAAGCTCATGGATGGGGCCGAATCATTGAAGTTGCTGAGAAAAAAGATAGAGCTGGTTTGAGTTTTACATCTGGTTCAACCCAAAAAGAGCTGAAGATTATTCATGAAGTCTTTCGAAGTGCTGGGTTCATCCATTGCAAAGATCATTCTACAGTTGCAATTCTTGAAGATGACCAAGAGGAAGAAATGCCCAACTTTGTGACACGTGGATTGATATGCCAGAATTGGATCGCTGTTGATGTTCCTACTGTTGTTCATGTTTCAAAGTAATTTGTTTTTGTTTCTTTCAAAAATTCTTTCACTCTGCCCAAGGTGAAAGTGAACTTGTGAGGGCTTTGTTTCAACTTTTATCATCATCAATAAAATGTTTTTCTGTTTATCCATATATTGTTTTCTTTTTTTTTGCTTTACTTCTGAAAAATGGTAACATAAAAAACCGAAAAAAAAAGTATAATAATGTTATAATCACTCTTATCCGCATAATATTTTCATTTTTTTTTGTCCATATTCTAAAATCAAACATAAAATCATTGTGCAGATTGATTGTTAAACCCATTGGAAACAATGACCATATGCCCTCTCCCAACTTTGAGTTCCCTGTGTTTGAAGCGGAAGAGGAGGATATTGAAGAAATTCCTGATGAAATTTCTCGATTGCTTGAGCACGAGGAGAAGGCCATTCAGCCTCATGAAGAGCCGGTGGAATTGGTTAATCTGGGTTCCGATGATGATAAAAAAGAAGTCAAGATTGGGGCACTGCTTCAGTCAGATGTTAAGAAGAGGATGGTAGAGCTTCTTAGAGAATATGTTGACGTGTTTGCTTGGTCCTATCAAGACATGCCTGGTCTTGATACTGGTATTGTGGAGCACCATTTGCCATTAAAGCCTGAATGTTCACCCGTGAAGCAGAAATTGAGAAGAACTCATCCTGACATGGCAGTGAAGATTAAAGAAGAGGTTCAAAAGCAGATTGATGCTGGTTTTCTTGTGACCGTCGAATATCCTCAATGGGTGGCCAATATCGTGCCTGTTCCAAAGAAAGACGGAAAAGTCCGAATGTGCGTTGACTATAGAGATTTGAATAAAGCAAGTCCAAAAGATGATTTTCCACTACCACACATTGATTTGTTGGTAGATAATACTGCTAAGTTCAATATCTTTTCATTTATGGATGGATTTTCCGGTTATAATCAAATAAAGATGGCACCTGAGGATATGGAAAAAACAACATTCATTACACCCTGGGGAACATTCTGTTACAGAGTGATGCCCTTCGGTTTAAAAAATGTCGGTGCAACGTACCAGAGAGCTATGACCACTCTGTTCCATGATATGATGCATAAAGAAATTGAGGTCTATGTGGATGATATAATTTGTAAGTCGAAGACTGAAGAAGATCATATTAAAAATTTATTGAAGTTGTTTCAACATTTGAGAAAGTTTAAGCTCTGTCTGAATCCTAATAAATGCACTTTTGGTGTTCGTTCTGGAAAATTGTTAGGCTTTATTGTCAGTCAGAAAGGCATTGAAGTTGATCCTGGTAAAGTTAAAACTATCCAGGAGATGCCTGCACCCAGAACAGAAAAACAAGTAAGAGGATTCTTGGGACGTTTGAACTATATCTCCCGATTTATATCCAATATGACTGCCACATGTGCACCGATTTTCAAACTTCTCCGCAAAGATCAAGGTTGTGTCTGGACAGAAGATTGTCAGAAAGCTTTCGAAAGAATTAAAGAGTATCTGCTTGAACCTCCTATTTTGTCTCCTCCCGTAGAAGGAAGACCTTTGATCATGTATTTGACCGTGCTAGAAGAGTCTATGGGTTGTGTTCTGGGTCAACAAGATGAATCCGGGAGAAAAGAATTTGCCATTTATTATTTAAGCAAGAAATTCACTGATTGTGAGTCTCGGTATACGATGCTTGAAAAGACATGTTGTGCTCTAGCTTGGGCTGCCAAGCGCCTCCGCCAGTATATGTTGAATTGTACAACTTGGTTGATATCTAAAATGGAACCAATCAAGTATATCTTTGAAAAGCCTGCTTTAACTGGGAGGATCGCTCGTTGGCAAATGTTGTTATCAGAATATGATATCGAGTACCGAACTCAAAAGGCGATAAAAGGAAGTGTTTTGGCTGATCATTTGGCACACCAACCAATTGATGATTATCAACCTATTCAATTTGACTTTCCTGATGAGGATGTGATGTATCTAAAGGTTAAAGATTGTGAGGAACCATTACATGAAGAAGGACCTGAGCCTGGATCCCGTTGGGGTTTGATTTTTGATGGGGCGGTTAATGAATATGGCAGAGGTATTGGTGCAATTATTGTTACTCCTCATGGTTCTCATATTCCTTTCACTACAAGGTTGGTTTTCAATTGCACAAATAATGAGGCTGAGTATGAAGCATGTATTATGGGCTTGGAAGAAGCTATCGATTTAAGAATCAAGATTCTTGATGTGTATGGAGATTCAGCTTTAGTGATTAATCAGATTAAAGGGAAGTGGGAGACACGTCAACCTGATTTGATTCCTTATCGTGATTATGCAAGAAGATTGTCAACTTTCTTCAATAAAGTTGAGTTTCACCATATACCAAGAGCAGAGAATCGAATGGCAGATGCTTTAGCGACTTTATCCTCCATGATTGTGGTAAATCATTGGAATGATGTGCCAAATATTAGTGTGATGCGTCTTGATAGACCAGCTCATGTGTTTGTAGTTGAAGAGGTTGTTGATGATAAACCATGGTATTATGATATTAAATGCTTTCTTCAGAATCAAGAGTACCCACTTGGGGCATCCAAGAAGGATAAGAAAACTTTGAGAAAATTGGCTGGTAGTTTCTTCTTGAATGATGATGTGATGTATAAGAGAAATTATGACATGATCTTGCTCAGATGCATGGATAGACACGAAGCAGATATGTTGATGAAATAAATCCATGAAGGATCCTTTGGCACCCATGCCAATGGACACGCGATGGCTAAGAAGATGTTAAGGGCAGGTTACTATTGGCTGACAATGGAATCTGACTGTTGTAAATATGTGAAAAAGTGCCATAAATGCCAGATTTATGCTGATAAGATTCATGTGCCTCCAACTCCTATCAATGTTATCTCTTCTCCATGGCCTTTTTCAATGTGGGGCATTGATATGATTGGAATGATTGAGCCTAAAGCGTCGAACGGACACCGTTTCATATTGGTGGCTATTGACTATTTTACCAAATGGGTTGAAGCGGCATCATATGCAAATGTGACTAAGCAAGTAGTGGTCCGGTTTATCAAGAATCAAATCATCTGTCGGTATGGTGTTCCGAGCAAGATCATCACTGATAATGGGTCGAATTTAAATAACAAGATGATGAAGGAATTATGCGATGAGTTTAAGATTGAGCATCATAATTCTTCTCCTTATAGACCCAAGATGAATGGGGCTGTTGAAGCTGCTAATAAGAACATTAAGAAGATTATTCAAAAGATGGTTGTTACATACAAGGATTGGCATGATATGCTTCCTTTCGCTCTGCATGGGTATCGTACATCCGTTCGCACTTCAACAGGGGCAACCCCTTTTTCTCTTGTTTATGGCATGGAAGCAGTGCTCCCGATAGAGGTTGAAATCCCTTCTATGAGAGTTTTGATGGAAACTGAATTGTCTGAGGCTGAATGGTGTCAAAGTAGATACGACCAGTTGAATCTGATTGAAGAGAAAAGAATGACGGCCTTGTGTCATGGCCAATTATATCAACAAAGAATGAAGAAAGCATTTGATAAGAAGGTTCAACCCCGTGTGTTCAGAGAAGGTGACCTCGTGCTCAAAAAGATCTCGACTTTTACTACTGATTCTAGGGGCAAGTGGACTTCTAATTATGAAGGCCCATATGTTGTTAAGAGAGCCTTCTCTGGCGGTGCATTAATTCTTACAACTATGGATGGAGAAGAGTTCATCCGTCCTGTGAATGCCGATGCAGTCAAGAAATACTTCGCCTAAAAAAATAAAAGAACAGCTCGCTAAGTTGAAAACCTGAAAGGGCGACTTAGGCAAAAATGAGCGTCTCGGTGGATTGAAAACCCGAAAGGGTGGTCCAGGCAAAAATTAGAGACAAAAACAGAAATAATCATCCCGGTAGATTGAAAACCCGAAAGGGCAATCTAGGCAAAAGTTAGGGATCATGGCAAGTAACTGCATCTGGCCAGTCTTGATCGTTTGAAGCAACATTTCCTATCAAAGGTTTTACTTCAGATATTCTCCGCTGAAGTCTCAAGCACAGTTGGAATTCAAAGTTGTTAGGGAGAATAATGGTCATTGTATTTCAGTGTAGAACTTTCCATTGTACTTACCATTTTTCAAACTTTGTAATGATCCATGGAGTTACGCCATTTGCGGACTACCATTCTATCAATAGAATTTGGGCCTTTGTCCCTTTGTTTGCAATTCTTATTTTGTTTCTGTTTATAGAATTTCATTTTATTTTTGATGATGATTTTTGAAACAAATGTGAATAATTGATTTAAATTTTGAAAATTATAAAAACATTTTTTCTTTGATTTATGAAAATAAAAGAAAGAATGTCAACAGTAATCCCAAGAATGGTAGAATCTTGAAGCGAAAAGCGTAAGTGTTCTCTTCAGCAGGGTTCTTTCTTGCCTCTCTGATAGAATTTATTGGCAGCTCCCCAGTAGAGTTGTGTTGATGTTTCCCCATTTGAGCTATATTGAGGTCTCTTCAGTAGAGTTTGCTGATATTCCCTTAGCAGAGTTTTGTTTCTTTGGATAAACCAGACGAGTGTTGAACGGTTTTCCACAACAAAGTCTTGATTCAAATGATGAATATGTTTTATTCATTCAACCAGGTTATGATTGAACAGTTGAGAAATTTGAAGACCACTTCTCCTTGATGTTTTTGCCCAGTCGGAGATTTGTCTTTGATGATTCCTAGCGGAGGTTATGCACATTTGCTTTGGATTATTCCCCAAGTAGAGAACAATGTTGAGAAGTGTTGACATAGCAGTCACCTGTCGGGTTTTCTCTCACCTTGTGATTGGGTGTTGATTTAAAATCCCCCACAGTTTGACTTTTTGCTATGATGTTAACTTCTTATTCCCCTGGCAGGGTTGGAAGATTTGTGTTGCTATGTTTTCTCCAACAGTTTTTTTTCTCAAAGCGGAGTTCATATTGTTGTTCCCTTTTGTTGAATTATGGATGGTTGAAGATTTTCTGTTGCTGATCCCCAGCACGATCTCCAATGATATCTCTAACTTGCAGAGATTAGCCGAGTATTTCAGTGGTGTTGTGGTGTTTTGTTCACCCTCTGTTTGCCCTTTTTGTCTGATTTATCAGCATCTTCATACTCATTGCATGCGCATTCATTTTGGTTGAGCATAGCATGTCTTTGTTGCATTGTGCATCCTGCATTTTTTGTTGGTATTTCCCTTTTCCCGATGTTGTTATCTCGCAGAATGCGTGTGTCCTCTCTTCATTAGAGTGTCGACCCCTAAGCAGAAAATACCTATCATTTTTAATTCCCCACTGAGTTTATGCCTCGTGGAAGATGTTTTGTTTAGCTTTCCTCTCCAGTTTTTATCTGGATGGAATTGTTCCCCAGTTGAGTTATTTCCTCATTGGGTCGAGTCTTGTTTGACCGTTTCTTTCCAGTTTGTTCCTGGATTGAACTTTGGTCTCTTGCAGCAGTTACTTTAGTTTTCCCTGGGCTGTGGAACCGGGATGACGAGAAGGTAGTTTTGAGGATTTATTTTCCTCGACAGAATCTGTTATTGATCCCCATCAGAAGATGAAGATTTGATTTCCCCAGTAGTGTTTTGATAACACTCTCTTGGTAATTACTTATGCAACTTCATGTAGAAGCCTCTTTATTTGAGCAGCTTGTGTAATCTCCAGAAATTTACCTTCTCAATAAATAACATTTCTCTGGCTCATCCTCAACAGAGAAGTTTTTATCTGACCAACTTTTTTTGTCAATTGGAATTTTTGTGGAATAGCTCCCGATGAGAATTCTATTGCATGGTTCAACCTGCTCGTATCTCTTTTAAAGATCCCCGACAGAGTTGTTATTATCTTTTTTCAACAAATGGTTGTCTCTTTATTTGAGAAGTTTGTTGTGTGATTGGAGCTGCTCAGTAACAAGTAGCTGATGATATATCTCTTTCTCCTACCCAGTGACAGGTAGTCGAGTATGTTTGTCCTATCCAGTGTCAGGTAGTTGACATGTTGTTTACCCTATCCAGTAACCGATAGTTGGTAACCCCTTTCATTCAAGTTTATTATTCTCGCTAAACTACTCAGTAACCAGTAGTTGGTGTTGCTTCTTTTCCTACCCAGTAACAGGTAGTTGATTATATCTCAATGAGTGGATTACTTTTTACCCAGTAACTGGTAATAAGTAATATATCTCTTTGTTTTCTACCCAGTAACAGGTAGTTGATTATATTTCAATGAGTGGATTACTTTTTACCCAGTAACTGGTAGTAAGTAATACATCTCTTTGTTTTCTACCCAGTAACTGGTAGATAACAATTCTCTTGTGTTTTTTGCACTTATTTTTTACTCAGTAACCAGTAGAAAGTATTTTACCTATTCTCTTCGGTTCGAATATCTTCGCCCAGTTACTGGCAGTTGGTATCTCTTTCCCCGTTGAGTCGTTTCCTTTCTTTTATCGAAATAGGGTATTGCTTTTTTTTGTTTTCCCCTGTGGAGTCTCTTTTCTTCTTTTTCTCCCGAGTTTTTTGTTTGTCTTCTGTGGCATTTTCTCCCTGCAGAGGTCTTGTGTTTGCATACCATTAGCATAACCATATCATTTTGTGGTCTCTTAGGGCCAAAAATTGGGTTTATTGTTATATTTAAGTCTCTTCTATCTGGTCGAGACAAAGATGTCAATCTTCATATCTCCCTATAGAAGAATCTTAAATAGGGGCAGCTGTAATACCCAAATTTTTACCCCTAAGATCCCACATTGCATTTTCATTTTTTGCATACACAAACAAGACCATACTTTTTTGGTTCTCTCAGCGCACTTGTGTTTTCTACTTGCTTTATGTTTATTTCTGTTTACTAACCTCTAACCAAAATACCAAAAATATTTTTCAATTTGTTTGTTTCTTCTTCTTCTCTGTGTGTTTAGGGTTTTGCAAGGAGATTAATGGCAAAGACATTCATTCAAGTTTAAATCAGATGGACGTTTGACCTTATCTTGGTCAAACTATCAAGAGTTTGCTTCAACTATAAGTTACCCGTGGTGGTGGGTTATTTTCTCAGGAAATGAGATTGTTCAATGTCAAATTGTTTTGTATTGAAATCCAGTGGTTTATCAAGCAGTGTTCTATGAGAAGTTTGGTCCATGACTATTATGATCAAGGTTCATCAGTCCAGGTTGTGTTCATCTGTGGATTTATTTTCCCAGATATTAACTCAGACATATTGAAAGTGATTCAGTTTTAACCGAAGATTCAAAAGTTTGTTTGTGCAAGTCAAGTTTGATATTCATTCAAGTGTGCTATTTCCCAGTGATTCTAAAGCATGATTGAGGAGAAACCGGGAGGCCCTTGAAAGTGAATATGTTAGTTCCAATCTTCATCACTGGATAGATTTGGTATTTGGATACAAGCAACATGGCAAACCTGCTGTAGAGGCAGCAAACATATTCTACTACTTAACATACGAAGGAGCTGTTGATCTGGAAACGAAGGAAGATGATTTGCAAAGAGCTGCAATAGAAGACCAAATAGCCAACTTTGGCCAGACCCCAATTCAGATATTTCGCAAGAAACACCCAAGAAGAGGGCCACCTATTCCAATTGCACGTCCTCTGTACTTCGCGCCTGATTCCATTAGTTTGACTTCCATTGTTTCAAATACTAGTCATTCTTCATCAGCTATACTGTATGTTGGTCTAATGGACTCAAATGTTATCCTTGTGAATGAGGGTCTCAACTTATCTGTTAAGACGTGGTTATCAACTCAACTGCAATCTGGTGGAAATTTTACATTTTCTAGTTCACAGGATCTTTTCTTTGGAGTTGGTTCCGAATTGCTTTCACCGCGTAAAATTGGTATTCCTGTTCCTGAACATGTTGAACATGGAGAACAATGTTTTGCAACAATGCAGACGCCCTTTGAGAATTTCTTAATATCATGTGGCAATTGGGAAAATAGTTTCCAGGTCATATCATTAAGTGATGGCAGAATGGTGCAAAGTATTCGACAGCATAAGGATATGGTGAGCTGTATTGCAGTTACATCTGATGGGAGTATCCTTGCAACTGGAAGTTATAATACCACGGTGCTGGTTTGGGAAGTTTTTCGTGGTAAAACAGAAAATAGAATTTGGAACAGTCAGGTGGAAAGAATAATTTCATATAGGATTAGCAAAGATAATTCTGGCAATGTTATTCCAGAATATTTGGTCAAGTGGCAAGGACTGTCTTATGCTGAAGTGACCTGGGAGAAGGACATTGATATTGCTTTTGCTCAACATGCTATTGATGAATATAAGGCTCGCGAGGCTGCAATGTCAGTCCAAGGAAAGATGGTAGATCTTCAGCGTAGGAAGAGCAAAGAAAGTTTACAGAAACTTGATGAACAGCCGGAATGGTTGAAGAGTGGAAAGCTTCGTGACTATCAACTTGAGGGTCTGAATTTTCTTGTTAACAGTTGGATAAATGATACAAATGTTGTTTTAGCTGATGATATGGGTCTTGGTAAAACTGTTCAGTCAGTATCTATGCTTGGTTTTCTACAGCATGCCCGGCAAATCCACGGTCCTTTTCTTGTAGTTATCCCATTGTCTACGTTATCGAACTGGGCCAAAGAATTCAGGAAGTGGCTTCCTGATATGAATGTTATTGTTTATGTTGGTACTCGTTCAAGTAGAGAGGTTTGCCAACAATTTGAATTTTATAATGAGAACAAAGTTGGCAAGCCAGTTAAATTCAATGCACTGTTGACTACATATGAAGTAGTTCTGAAGGATAAAGCTATTCTCTCAAAGATCAAATGGAGCTATCTGATGGTAGATGAGGCTCATAGACTTAAAAATAGTGAAGCACAGTTGTGTACTGCACTTTCAGAATTCAACACAAAGAACAAGTTGCCGCTATTCACTTCAAAAACTTCATTGCTAAGAATTGGTTTCCTCCTTCTCCTTCCGATTCTCAACACACTATCTCAATCGCCGATAAAGACCTCGTCAGGAATCACATTCTCCTATTTCTACCCCAACTTCCTTCTCTTTTGAGGGTTCAACTTGGTGAGTGCCTCAACACAATTCTTCATTCTGACTACCCCGAACAATGTCCCAATTTTCTTGATTGGATCAAGCATAATTTACAGGATCAACAACAAGTTTACTCTGCCTTATTTGTTCTCCGCATTCTTTCTATAAAATACGAGTTCAAATCAGATAATGATGAGAGTATCTGTTCTCAGTTCCTTAAGATGTTCATTGGAGATATTCTTGGCTCATATTTACGTTGAAGTTGATCCAGAGAATAAACTTCCATCATTGTTGGGTACAATTAATGATTTGTTCTCAACATTAGAAGCTTCAGTTGGACATCTACATGCAACGTGTCAGAGAAATTCTTCTGTTGATAGGACTTATTCAAGTCTCCTGATGTTTGAGTGGCTGCCATGAAACGGTTATCAAATTCGACAGCTTCGCCAAGAGTTTCGGAGGTTGGGAGGATACAAACATTGTACAGTTCAGTTGTTTCCGGGACTTTATCGGTTCAAAGTGATTCAACATGTTTGTCAAGTAAAGTTGGGTTTCAATCAGAGCTTGTTGTACCTGTTCAACCAGAAAAACAAACCTCGGCGTCTTCTCCATCTACTTGTGTATCAAATACTGGACGGAAATGTAGGTTGCAAACAGCCTCTTCTTCCTCTACAGAAGTAGAGGGCAGCACAGTTAAGAAACCGCCACACCGTGCCCCTCGCACAGTCAAAATGGTCATGAAGAACAAGAATGTGAGCAAGAAGAAAGTGAAGGAGGATTCAAATTTTGCATTATGTGATCCTGCATCAAATGAAGTTAGTAAGTCTGTTCCCGGCTCAGCTCGGCTCGTTTGTGAAAGATGTAGGTGTGCTTTAGAAAATACAAGGGAAAAAGAAAGCACATAAGTTACTTCAACCATCAGATAAAACATTGAAGGAATTAGCAGTTGAACTTGCTGAGTATCAGGTTTGTGTTGATGTGTTTGTGACTACTCAGACTTATGTTGATATTGCTTCCATATCGGCCATCCCACGAACGACTGGTGGACAGGTTTACTATTATTACTCATTCTCAGCTCTTTCAGATCCTGCAAAGTTTTACAACGATCTTAGATGGAATGTCACTAGGCCACAAGGTTTTGAGGCTGTGAATGCCGTTGCAGTCAGAGCATCCAAGTACAGGATTATTATGGCAACTTTTGTAAACGGATCCCAACAGATGTTGACTTACCTGGGATTGACTGTGACAAAACTTTCATGGTGACTTTGAAATGTGATGATAAGTTGCAGGATGGATCAGAATGTGTTTTTCAGTGTGCTCTTCTATACACAACTGTGTATGGCCAAAGAAGAATACGTGTGATAACCTTATCTCTGCCTGTCACAAGTATGCTTAGTAATCTGTTCCACGCAGCTGACTTGGATACTCAATTTTGCTGTTTCTTAAAGCAAGCTGCTAGTGAGATCCCTTCAAAACCACTTCCTCCTGTTCGGGAACAAGTGACAAGGCCTTTGCTCAAATGTTTCACAAGCATTATACAGGGAAGATTTTGGACTGCCACTTAAATCTGTTGAACGTCATTTGAGTAGGTGGTTATTTACCTGACCGGGTCATCAACCTGGTTCTTCAATATCTAAGCAACAGTATTTCAAAGAACAGCATGTATACTGTGATGCAGCCTCGGCTTGATATTCTTCTTTTTGAAATCGTTTTTCCTCTTATGTGCTTTAATGATAATGATCAGAAGCTTCTTGAACATCGCACATGGAACACCAGAGCAAGATGTATTCGATCCACCAGAAGATTTTTTTTTGTATAAGGTTGATCATTACTCTACTTGAAACTTGTGGCCATTACTTTGATTATGGCTCTTCTAAGAAGAAACTCGACTGGTTCTTGATAAGCAAAGGTGCACTGCCTCTGGATGTCGAATTTGACTTGCAGGATCTGTTTGCGGACTTGCGTTAAAGTATGGTTCGTTACAATTCTGCTAAGGCTAGTAGTGAAAAACATTCTGACACTGATAAGCCCTTAAGTAGGACCACTTCCACTGCAATGGTTCGCAATAAACAGAACAATGATAACGGCACTGAGGAAAATGGAGTGCAAGATAACGTCAATCAATAGCGAGCTTTGTTTGCAATGGTAGCAGGGGAACACTTCTGTCTGCGGAGAATTCTTGGGCAACAGGCGGACTTATCTCTTTGCTTGACTGTGCTGATACTGATATGCAGGATCTGCTGGAATTGACAGAGGAATTTACTTTGGTGTGTTATCCTGATCAAGTGGCTCTAGTGAGGTTGTTTAGAGTTGATGATATAAGAGTGATGCCTTTCAGTTTCTGCATACAAATGCAATCTCCAAGTCAGACTGAGATTTTTAGAACGTGAAATCCAAGAAAAATAGAAGTAAGCCATATTAAAAAATTTTCAGCTGACCCCACAAGCCATTAAGCCGTGCAAATCCACGTCATAATTCATGAGCTAAAATAGAAATAAGTAAAACGACATGGAAAAAATATCACAACCTATCACGCATGACTTGCAACCAAAACGCAGAAAAAGCACGTAAACGGCAAATCATTTTTCAAAAGACTCACCTCATTTTCACTATAAATATGAGCTTCTTCCCTTCAATTTCTTCAAGCTTTTCAAGCCAAAAAATCCCTGCTAATTTTCTTCTTCAATTCCTCACTACGAAACATTTTCGTTCATTTTTCTTCTCCTATTTCCTTCCACCAAATTCACTCCAATGGAGACAAATTCATCCAGAATCAAAGAAGAAGAAAGAAGAAGAAAGAAGAGGAGAATTTCGGTTTCATCATTTACCTGAATTTGAAGGTAGTTTGAGCTTCACCGTCATTTTCGATCCGTTACTTTTGGTTGCATTTCTTTGAACTGTTGATACTGTTGTGAAGAGCTCTTGATTTTGATTGCAACCGCGTACTTTTTGTGTCCCGCCGCTCCGATTTGAGAGAGCTTCGAAGTAAATTCCATGGCGGTGAATAGTGCCAGACACAAGAAGAAGATGATGTGTTTCTTTTTTCTTTCTGATTTCTATTTCCTTTTTTTCTTTCACTTGTTTTTATTATATTTTTATTTTTTTAGTTTTTTATTCTTTTTCTTAAAGATTTGGGCCGTATGGGCCTGTTAACATTTTTCTTGTTAATAGTTTTATATTTTAAAGAAAACTCTTACAAAATTGATTAAAAAAATATATATATTAATTTAGATTAATTGTAATTTTGTTTTGGATCTTGAATTTTGATAAGATCTCATCAATATCAATGGACTTTGAGTGTTGATTTTATCCACTAAAAGAGGTGATTGATATTGATGATGATTCAATCGATTTAAGATTCAAATTGAAATTTCTTTTCATTCTTATTTTCTTTCTTCTGCTTTTTATTTTTGATCGATGAAATCTATGGATCATAGATTGTTGATTATCAAGGTTGTTTAATCTTCATTATTTCAAATCTATGGATGAATAATCCTTGAGATAATTCTCCGTACTTTGAAATAGTGATAGATTACCTTTGATTAATTGATTAAAAATCTTGATTATGATGAGATCACTACCTCTTTTCTTTTTGTGTGGCATGTTTTAGGAGAGTGATTTACATATCACTTCTCTAACATGTATTAACACTAACATTTTATTGACCGGCCTCAGATAGTCGTGGTTTCTACATAAACCCGATTACGATTGCTTAACATAGCGCTAAAGTATCCCTTAATCGGAAAATGATCATTCGTGGCTCAAACTTACGTTTAAAAGTCCAAGTATGTTTAGTTGCTTGTCTTAAGTTCAATACCTATGAAAATCATTGTTAGGAGGCTTTGATTCTATCAATCCTCTAATGAGTTTTCATTAACCTTGGTCTAAGTGCAAGAATTAATCATCATTGATCATATGTTCTAACCACTAATTACTAATTCACTAACAATATCCTTGTTTAATTTTGTTTATATTCTCTTCTTACTCCTTATTTCTTACTTTTATGCTTCCATATTATCATTTCATATCATATCTTTGTTTATGTTTATGTCATTTCTCTTTTGTCCACTTGGACCATATCTTGTTCAAAACACTAATAAAGGATAAAAAATCTCTAAAAAACTTGGTGTTGTTAACTTTGTGGTTATGCTCTTGGACTACTCTTAGACCTTGGACTTCATGGACCTTTGGACTTAGAATTAGGACTCTTATTCCTATGCTTGGAGTATTGTGGATCTTAGCCTTTATTTGGCTCGCTCATTAGCTTATGCTTTAAATCGGATGGAATTCTTTTTTGCTTGCTATGGAGTGTGCTACAAGTCGGTTAGATCTTTCTTACCTCTAGCTCTTATTTTGATTTCTAGGATAGTCACTTCATCTCCTCCCTTTCTTAAATTTTCAAAACTTTCTCCCTCTTTCAAAACCTTCTTGGTTTCAAACTTCAAAACCGCTTTCGCAATAAAACCTTGACTTTCGTCAAGTGATTTTTAAACTTTGTTTTTTCTTAATAAAAGTCAATCAATGTTAATCATGCTTTGACCAATTTCAAAAGACATAAAAAATACAAAAACTCATCAACTCTTTTTGTGCCTTTATGCATTTTTTTCACTTTAAAACTTTTCATAAAGTTTAGACATGATTCATTTCTATAGTTGAGATGTAAATCTCCTATTCCCCATATTATTAAGACTTTGACATTTTCCACGTTGATGTTGAGTGATAGTCTTGTTGATAATCCAAGCAAATCCTCCATCTTTATGTGACGCAGATGTTGTCTTAATACTCGTGGGTGGATAGTCGCAGTTTTCTCCTTGAAATGACGACTTGTCTTTACATCTAAAATCAATCAAAACCAACAAATTTTTGTCATTTGTACCACGAACTACGGGGTTTTGATCCCATATTGCACTTTGTGGGTACGTAGGCATGAGGCGATAAGTCTCTCCAAACACAAAAATCTAAAAAATAATTCTCTTCTCATCTCCCCAATCTCTTTTCAAACAAACCATTTTCAAACCAAAAAACGTAAATATTTCAAAGGGCTCCTATAGAGTACTATAGACGTTTTGGGTGCTAACACCTTCCCATTGCGTAACCAACCCCCTTACCCCGATCTCTGTCTCGTGTTCTTATTTTAGAACTCTTTGGTTTTGTTCGCTCTTTTTCCTTTCCTTTATTTGGATAAAATAAAAGTGTGGTGGCGACTCTTGTTTTCTTTGAGTTAAGTTAATCAATAACTTACACTCACGATTTTTACCGCTACAGAGATGTTAGTCGGCCATAAAATGATGGAAGTACATCGGTGAAAACCCTTTATTGGCCTATGCTAGGATAGCAGAACTATGAAAATATGGGAGGCATTCCTAGCTAAATCATTCCCTTGGTGATTATAGCTACAGTTAGGAAATTTGACATCTCACAAATCCTGATCGACAATGGAAGCTCCTGAGACATCATGTACTCAGAGTTGTTTGAAAATATGTGTATAGAAATAGGAAGCTTATTGTTCTATGAAGGCTTAGACATGTAGGGATTCAACAAGACGACCACCCGTCTGTGAGGTGACAATTAGCTAGTGATATCAATAGGAGGAAGGAAGGACAAACGGATAGTCAGTTCATAATTAATTATCATACCTTTTTAGAGCATCTACAATTGAATTATGGAAAGACCCTTTGTAGCACCCTGGACATCGTAGCCTCGTCGGTGCATCTTAAACTTAAATACCATAATCTTCAAGGAGAACTGGTCACCATCAATGTCAATCTCTAAGGAGCAAATATAATCTTCCAAGCTTTCTATAAAAACCAAGGAGAAGGCGTGGTCATGGAAATCAACATAGATTCTCTAACCAGTCAACTCATAAGCATGGCCAACCATCCCCTAAGAAGTGGCTAGGCAAATATAAAGCAAACAGGGAAAATAAGTAGCGGTTAGCCCACCTGCTTATGTTGTCTTTTCTATTTTTATTAAATCTTATGTTTATATAATCACTCTTCTCGTGTTCATGAGTAATTCTTAATTACCAATGAAATATGATAAGTTATGGAATATGTGTTTCTTTATGATTGTGCACAATAACAACGAGTTCGGGGTACGACTTAGGGGGTTGAGGTTCAGCATAAAGAAATTCAGGGGTGTTGTCGCAAACACCTTACATGTGTGATTACAAAAATAAATTATCCATAATGCAAAGCACGTACAAAGAAACTCATGGGTGTTGTCGCAAACGCCTTATGTGTCTAACTATGGAAATCAATTCCCCCACAATCAGGGGTGTTATCTTAAATGCCTTGCGGATGCGAGTCCAACAATTGATTCTCCATAGTTAGGGGTGTTGTCAAAAATACCTCGTGCATGCAACTACATCATAAATTCCCCGCATCTAGTGGAGTTTTCACAAATGCCTCGCATGTGCGACTACAATAGTAAATTCCCGAAAATAATGGTTGTTGTCTTAAATGCCTCACGTGTGCGACTACAACAATCAATTCCCCGTAGGAAATAATGGTTAATCCCCTTTAGTAGCTATCCACTCTAGAGGATATGGTAGGTTAGCCACACAACATCCTCGAACCGGGTTTTCACCTGAGAGGGGGAAGGGGAACCGACCTTTGGTCACGAATGGCCCAGATACATCAAATAAAATTCCACGGAAGACCTCACAAATTTTCAATGAATCCAGTGTTATACACTTGGGATCAGGTAAATACGCCTCATGCAGGTAAAAGAGCATTCATTCCAAATATATTGACATATCTTTTTCTATTACAATGGTACTTTACATATAGTATGCAAAAAAATATGGTCGAGAGAGCTACTCAAATAAAGACTCGAACTCCCCATCTTTGAGCATTTAATACAATTGAACCTTCTGCCTTGAGATACGTAGAGGATGGTGAAAATGCTTCACTTGCTGCAAGGAATTTTCAAAAGACTGTGTAATGGCCCCAAGTTTAGCAGTTGTACAGTCATTCAAACACTAATTTAGAGAAGCACATGAGAGACGCAGAGACTCTAGCTCTTTCTAAGTTGGTCCAAGAGACGCCTGAGCAGACTTTAAAGTATCCTTGAAAGAAGCTAAGAACTTGTCCTTCCTTGCCACGGTCCTTATCAGATGAGTCACCTGGTGGGTAAGTGAACCAGGGAGATTAAGGGGGAGCAAAGCAACTTTTATCCCAATGAATAAGGTGGAAGATGTTTGTATCTCTTGTAGGTATTTATACTGCATAAGCATTAGATTGCAAACACTCTCTTTTAGCTGATGTTTTGCCTCCCATTGTTGGTCAGACTAAAGAGCGTCCCAATGATCAGTTCCACCGAGGGCCAAAGTAACAGAGGTATGTCGATTGTGATGTACTAGAGTCGACACTTCTTACTTTAGGAATGCCTAGACAAATTGGATAAATACGAGTAATCTTACTCTAAAGGAGGAACCCGACTTTCTCTGGAGGAACTTGGACCCGGTCCCATCAACAACGAAAGGGTTGGATGACCTAAAGCACTATGCGGCCTCTAAAGAGCATTTAAAGCAGCATCACTATCAAAAGCTTCCAAAGTAGTGGAAGGGCTTGCTTCAGTTCTTATTGGCCATATTCATCACATTAAAAGACTCAGCATTATAAAAGAAAACATGGCATGAGTAAGCAAGTTGAAAGTGAAGAGGCCAAGAACTGTTATAACTTACTGAAGATAATTAATGAGGCATTTTAAATGTTTTTGGTTGGCCTCCTTTAAAGGAACACCGCCCTAGAAATAACCCAGGTCTTTAATGAAACTTATCAGCCGCTCCTTCTAGTATAGTTCTTCTTGGGAAAGATCCTCCTCTTTATATACATATAGCCCATTTCCCGTGAGGAAATATCTCTCAGTCCAGTACTTAAGAAATAACTCAACACATCCAACCTCCACTATTCCTCCAACAATGTAGACTGTTGCATGGGCTTTGGGACAGGCAGGGGTAACAAGAAAGAATTGATATCAAAGGGTTGCAAGATCTCAAAGAAATTTTTGAAACCCATGCTAGGAATGAGTAGGCTAGGAATGATCACGCCCATGACGTGTTAGGTCATCTCATCAAAAGATACTGAGGATGAGTATGATAGGAATCACCACACCACTGACGTATTATCGGTCTAACAACATATTATGGATAAGGCGGGATAGCTGTAAAGATGAAGATATATTAAAAATATCAATTTGAAATCTAAAAAAAATAGGATGAAATGGAAAAGAGTGGGAAATGGTGCCTTTTCTCCCCCATGATAGGGTTTGTGAGTGAGAAAAGAACAAAAGGAAGAGTGGAAAACGTGGGTCGATATTTGTGCAAAGAAAGTATTTCCACAAAGACTCATGTGATTAAATAAGATTGGAATAAATGGAGTCATTTGTTGTTTAATTAATTATCATTTTGGTAGTGTAATAATCTTGAAAGAAAATTATATATTAGGAAGTATGTAGACATTCAATTCTAATTGAATACAGTTGATATTTTAAAAATAATTTTTATAAATAATTGTTCAAAATAGATATACATTTAAGTGAGTTTTTTGTATTCAAAAATATCATTATTTAAAATGATATTTTATTTTTAAAACATGTAATTTTTTTAATGTTATTTTAATTATTTGTATAAAAAAACCATCAAAATTTAATAATACTGAAAACTCATTTATTTAAAAATTGAAAGAATTAGATCCTTTATCAAATTGGAACAAAAAGGTTTTGTCAAATAATTATCATATAGCTAACACGCACGCACGCGCGCGTGCGCACACACACACACACACACACACACACACACACACACACACACACATATATATATATATATATATATATATATATATATATATATATATATATATATATATATATATATATATATATATATATATATATATATATATATATATATATATATATATATATATATATATATATATATATATATATATATATATATACCTAATCGAACCGGTCGATTCAACCAATTGGACTAGGAATCAGAGATGAATTCAGCTAGGACAATTTTTTAAAATTACCAGTGGGTCAAAATCGAAGTAAAATAAAAAATAAAATAAAAAAAAGACCGGATTGAACCCTTCAAAATCATTCGAACCAAAGAACTGGAGCCGATTTTGTAAAATCGTCCAGTTCAAAAAAAATCATCAAATTTAACTTCTTTTTTTATTTTTTAAAAAGTGTAATATCAAAACATAATGTACATTTTCCAATCACATAAAAGAATTATGTATTTTTTTACAACCATATAAACTTCTAAGTATTGTCACTCCGTTATATTTTTCCTTTCAACCACACTCCATCATCATCACGTTGTTTCTTCCAAACATAGTCATGCATTCTAGCTCAATTTAATTCTCGTTCAAATCAATATTGTTTGTTATTGTCAATTATTATTTGCTTGTCGTAGTTCAACTTGAATTTATTTGTAAAAAAGCTATCAAAATTTAATAATCTTGTAAACTCATTTATTTAAAAATTGAAAGGATCGGATCCTTTATCAAATTGGAAAAAAAAAAGTTTTTGTCAAATAATTATCTCTCTCACACACACACACAGTGGCGGAGCCAGAAAAATAATGAAGCCTGGGCAAGTTTCCAATGGCTTTATAACGTTCTACCAATATAGTACAATTCTAATCCCAAATAAATTATTTCCTTAAATTGTAATTGCCTCTTTCAATTTTTAAGATTTCAGATTCTATAATATATACACGTTCCAGTAATCTACAGAGGTGCCCATTTTCACAATTTGGTTAGGGGAGTATATACTCAAAGAAAAACCATTACCCTGCAAAAGCAATATAAAAGAGATTGCAGAACTCATGGAAAATTTTGATAGAAAAAATCTAATCAACTCCCAACAATTAGTTACCTTGGCATTCTTGTGAACACCATAGTCGAAGAATGCAAAGACAGTTCCTGCCTGCTCTTGGCAATTCCTTTGATAAGCATTTCCAAACAAGAAAATAGGAACAACATTTTCATCCAAACACCCAATTTTCCATATACAAAAGCTCTTCCCATTTGAACTTGTTTTATGAATCCCCTTCTCAGTTAACGCTCCAATAGTTACCCAATTTCCAGAGAAATTATCCCCAATCACCAAATTACTAAATACACACAATCGGTAAACAAGGACCATAATTGCCAGGATCGTGACTCACAGCAGAAACTAGGTTTAATCTTGATGAAGAACACTACTATTGCAAGGGATAAAATAATAAGGGGATAAATCAACTAGTGTAGTGTGGTAATCAGTAACACATTAAAATTTAGTCCGAGAACATACAAAAATGAAGCAGAATCCAAAGTATACACCGAAAGTTGAGCATAGATTGATTTGAACATTCAGTACATATTATGTTGGGTCAGTATTAACTGCTACTGCTCAATATTCTTATAATATTTATGTTTATGAAGAACTGCATATATTTATTTAATCTACCGTATTTAACAGTGGTGAGTGTTGTTCAATATCGGCAGTAGGAGCGCTATAGTGCTATACTGCAGCAGAATGTGAACAACCGATATTATTTTGATGAACTCTAAAGTAAAAAATATTGTCAAATAGAAACAATGGCCTCATATGTGGAAAAAAAAATCAACCAAATATGAACATGTAGGGGATGGCTAGTAGTCTTGAGCAAAAGCTCACTTCAAGCAACAACATCCATATTCAGTTGTATCTTTTCTCTTTTCGACATTCTCTTCCCAATAGGATTGACAAAATCAGGAAAAGTGAATGGCACATTCAAAGAGTACTCACCATTGGAGCATTCTACTTTCTGAGACCAATGTATTTTAATTGATAAATTTTAACCCCCATCAATCTGTTCAAAACCACACTGAAAAAAATAAACAACATCATATTAAAAACTACCCACTAGATTAAACAAAAAGGCACTATCCAAAATCCAAATATTCACCTCTGGTATAGTTAAAGTAAATATATTTGATTTAAGATAGCCTCCATTTTGAACTGAGGTAGCACTTTGGTTTTCATCCATAACTACCAGTTGGTTTTCATCAGATCTTCATACCAGAAATTGTTGTGGAACATTGACTCACATGACGAATCCGGAAAACAACTTGAGGTTGACAAACTATAGGCAATGCTTTCTCCACCGACACTGAAATAATGTTAAATTAACATCACAAAGGAAAAGAAAAACATTAGTAAAAATCAAACGAGTGAACCCAATTTAAAAAAACGACAACTTTGTGTGAAACTTGGTTGAGGCAATTTATCGAACACTTAGTGTGCAAGTTGCAAAACGGTGGAAACAACAACAATTCGATACCGACTCGTAAACCACAACCTGTAACATTCGGATACCCATCATAAATTGATAAATTGGACGAATGAAAATGAACTGTAAAAACAAACAGGGCTCATGAATCCCTAATCAGAATCCCCATTCTCCCTTATATCCAAAAGATTCCCTAACCTCATTGAAATGAAAAAAATAGAGAAACTTATGAGGAAGTGAATCTTAAATGAAATGAGATAGAGGAAACGAAATGAATATTGAAATGAAAATGAAACCGGAAAGGTAAGTAGTGGTGCACCTGTTCTTCGTTAAACTGGAAAATGTTGTCGGCGGTTGAGCCCGGGCAGCTGCCCTACCTGGCCAGGCGCTGGCTCCGCCCCTGCACACACACACACACGCACACACACACACACACACAGATATATATATAAACTTGATCGAATTGGTCGGTTCAAATGATTAGACTAGAAATCAGAGATGAATTCATTTAGGACAATTTTTTAGAATTACTAGTAGGTCAAAATCAGAGTATAATAAAAAAAATGGATTGAACCCTTCAAAATCATTCAAACCAAAGAACCAGAACCGATTTTGTAAAATCGTCCGGTTCAAAAAAAATCATCAAATTGACCTTTTTTTTTAAAAAAAAAAGTGTAATATCAAAACTTAATATACATTTCTCAATCACAAAAAAGAATTCCGTATTTTTTTTACAACCATATAAACTTCTATGTTTTGTCACACTGTTATAGTTTTTCTTTCAACCACACTCCATCATCATCACATTGTTTCTTTCAAACATAGTCATGATATCTAGCTCAATTTAATTCTCGTTCAAATCAATATTATTTGTTATTATCAATTATTATTTGTTTGTCGTAGTTTAACTTGAATTTATTTGTAAAAAAAACCATCAAAATTTAATAATACAGTCCACTCATTTGTTTAAAAATTGAAAGAATCAAATCCTTTATCAAATTGGACAAAAAAAGGTTTTGTCAAATAATTATCACACACAAACACACTCACACGCACGCGTTCTCACACACACACACACACACACTAGTGGGTCAAAATCGGAATAAAAATGGACTGAATCGTTCAAAACCATTCGAACCAAAGAACCGGGACCAGTTTTTTAAAATCGTCCGGTTCAAAAAAATTCATCAAGTTGACCTATTTTATTTTTTTAAAAGTGTAATTGTTATTCTTTTATTAATAAAACAAATTCATGGTTGTTATAATATTATTATTGTTCCGGACTGGCCCAATGGCTAGGCATGGCCCAATGGCTAGGCATGGCCCAATCTACTTCTGCTCCCATAACGGCCCAATTGCCTAAATCCAACCTCTTTGGTGGAGAGTTTACCTTTCTTCCCCTCATATAGGGGAGGCTGATCAATCTGCCCTTAGTCTGAGGCACCTCTCCCCGTCAGTCTCTTCCCGTCACGCACGGTTCCACCATCCAGAAACAGCTCACACGCTTGTGCCCGTAACGGTACTACTGCCCGTCCCAACAGTTAATCATGGGCACGCCTGCCCGTCCCAACAGCTATTTCTGGCAGTTACCTATTCTTCAGAAAATTGTTATCTCGCCCTAAAAATAGGTACCATTGGCCAAATGTTGAGGCGTTATAAAAACCCTCTCATTTGAGAGGGTCAGGTATCCAATTTCTCACCTTGAAACACACATATTTTGTACTTGCTCGTTTTATTACTTTAACATCGGAGTGCCTTGCAGGTACACCCCCTCATCCTCTTTCACACCCAGTGCCACAGACTTTTGTCATTGGCCCATCTCAGATTTTGATCATTCGGTAAGATCAGTGGCGCCGTCTGTGGAAAACTTGTTATCCCCGTCTTTTCTCTCTTCATTAGAACACAAGATCAAAATAATTCTTTAATTTTCTGATCATGGTTGCCCGTGACAACAATCTTGATGCTCATAACTATGCTTTTCTCCTCATCAGCAAGACTGATGTTGAAGAGGCCTCCACCTCTCATGGCGGCAACGTCCTCCGACGAAGGGGCGGAGCCACAACTTTTCCATCCCCTTTTCGTGCAGATCACGGTTGAGCCCTACTTGTCTCACAGCAACTGCTAGTTCCAATTCTGCCCAACACCGACCCGGCCATGGCAGCCCTCCTCGAAGTTCTCAACAAAACCAACCTCTTAATCCTCAACCAGACCCCGAGGATTGAAGCATTGGAAGAATCCTGTCATCCAAAATCCCCTCCACCGAGGAAAGAACGTCAGCAGCGACGGAGTCCCCCTCCCTGGCGCAGGAGGAACCGTCAAACGCCTTCAGAACCCGAGACCCTGACCGTCTGCAAACGCGACCAGATTTCTTCCCGGAACCAACAGTCCCCGCTAGTTGAGAGGACCCTAAGAGGACACCAGGTAGAATCTCCATGTTCGCCACCCAGATCCTAGGGCCGAGCACAAACCCCATTTCCACAACGAGGCTACCGTCCCACCTATAGTGTGACGCCTGCTCCCCCTCTTGGACCAGCAGCAATGACGACGAGCCTCGTGGCCTTTTCTCCCATGAAATCATAGTATGCGCCTCCCAAAGGGACTAGAGAAACCCCCTTCTCTAGACACATACGACGGAACAGCCGACCCTGACGAGCACATCAAAAACATAGATGCACTACTCGACTATCGCAGCGTCCAAGGCACCATCAAATGCAGGTTATTCCCGACCACACTCGGGAAGGGGACAATTACCTGGTACAAAGGACTCCCTGACGACTCCGTCACCTCGTGGAGGCAACTGGGGAGACTCTTCTCCAGACATTTCACGGCTTCTTGCCGAAATCTGAAGACCGAAGCCTCCCTCGAGGCCATCATTCAGGGTAGGGACGAATCCATACGAGCCTACATTGAAAGGCTCAATAAGGAGGTCGTCCAAGTCTCCACCACTGATGATATGAAGAGGTTTCTGTTAGAGCGTGGGCTCCGTCCCTGCACAGACTTCGCCAAAGCTATAGGCCTCCAGCCCCCGGCAACACTGGATGTTTTTCTCCTCAAAGCTAATTCGTACATTCTGTACGAGGAGAAAGAGGCTACCAGCTCTACTCATGAGTCCAGACACAGGGAGAATGCCCGTCCGAACAGGATCGACGAGCTCTCGACATCCTATCAAGGAGATAAAAAATAAGAAGACCGTCCCCGCGAGACCCGAGACAACAAGAGGGCCTCCAGCAGGTTTTACGAATACACCCCTCTGACAGTCTTGAGGGAGAAGATCCTCACTAAGTGCGCCAACTCAGAATTTCTCCAAGAAAGGGTCTGGTTCCCAAAGCAGATACCGTCAAAACCTAACACCGATAAGTCCAAATATTGTCGGTTCCACAAGAATCATGGCTATACGACGGAATCTACATCCACCTGAAGGATGCCATTGAAATGCTCAACAGGTACGGGAATCTGAAGCAATTCGCCAAGCGAAAGGAAACTCCTCGATCAGACGCCCAAGAAGCCCATAAGGTCGAGGAAGAAGCACCTTCCTCCGGAGAAACTAGCCTACAGGTCGCCATGAGCATCTCACGACCTGAAGATTTCTGTGTTCCCGAGGGACTCACCGCCCTTCCATATTTTTCCGTGCACAGTCCATGGGAAACATTCCCCTCCTCCATGGTCATCTCCGGAGGAGGTTTCAACAGAGTGACGGTAGGATCCGTCAAGAGGAAATTTGAGCACCTCATCACCAGCAGTTCAAACCGGAACTCCACCCTCGACAGGATCAGGGGAGAATTTGTCCCCATTTTCTTCTACCGCGAGGAGCTCCTCGGCGAAGCCCCCAACGCCAGCATCCATTTGCTCTTCAAGGCTCAGATGGCAAACTTTGATGTCCAACAAATCCTCGTCGATCAAGGCAGCTCCTTCGACATCATGTACTTCCAGCTGTTCTCCACTCTCCAGCTAGATGAATCACACTTGACTCCTGTTCTGACCTGGGCCCGGCCTCACCTCGCGGCCCAGCCCAATGATGCGCAGCCAAGGCCCAGTGTAAGTTAATTAGGCTGGTCGGGCACGCGACCCCCTCGACGGGCAGGACATGCTCCCGCCGAGCAAGATGGTGTAACACCCATTTTAATTATTTAGTCATTTTACTATTATTTTAAATGTTATGTGTTGGTGTGCCCTTTGGTGGGGGTGTATTTGGTGATGTTTGGTGGGTGTCCCTAATGTGGGAGGACTATTGGTGGTATTTTGGTGTGGAATATAATAATATAAAAATAATAGTGACATTGGTGGGGGTGTTATTATTATTATTATTATTATTATTATTATATTTATTATATTTGTTAATATTATTAATATTATTATTATTTTGGTGAAATAATAATATTAGTATTATTATTATTATTATTAATAATAATAATAAGTGTTATTATTTATATTAGTAATATTATATTAGTATTACTATTAAGATTATTATTATTATTATTATTTTATTAACTATTATTATTTTTATTAAGTTATTATTATTATTGGGATTAGAGAATTAAAATAGAGAACGTGAGGGGTTAGTAGTTTTACGATACATTGTGAGAAGTTAGAGAAAGTGGAAAAAGAACGATAGAAAGGAGAGAACGGAAAAGGGAACGGAAAAGGGAGCAAAGAACGAAGGATACAGGGGAAAATCAGAATTGGCCAAACCTTGGAGGGTTCTTTCATCGATCAACCGATTAACAAGGTAAGGGGGGAGAAACTTGATTTGGGATGGTATATACATGTATAGGGTAGAGGCGATTCCTTAACCCCGTAGGAAAATTCCGATCTATGAAGTTTTATATTGGCATGCTTGTTATTATTGTTGCTGATGATAAATTGATGCTTGACATTGATGAATTGTTGATTGGTATTGGTGAATTTGGTGTATATATATTATGGTGATGTTAGTGAAATTATATGTTGTTACTGCAGTGTTGATAGTAAATATAAATAGAGTTTTGGTGAGATTCTGTGTTGTTACTGTGGTGTGGGTAATGACCATGATTATAGCTTTGGGGAAAAATTATGTGTTGTTTCCCTATAGTGTCGTTAATGACTATGGTTAGGACCTTGGTGAGATTCAGAGTGACTCTGAAGTGTCGGTAATGTACCGTAATGTTGGTTCTAGAGTAGGAAGTATAGGATAATTGGTAAGTATAATGTTTATTGGTGTGTTTGTGTTTGATGATAACTAGTAATTGATAGTGATGGAGTATAAGTCAATGTTAATGAATTGGTGTTTTGGGATGATTTGGCATATAGGGCATATAGGGTGTTTTATAGTTTTTAGGGAAAATTCTGTATGGCTTTTGAGGTATCGATAGAGTGTGTAGGTGATGATTTTGGGGAATAGGAATTAGAAGCCTATTGGTTACGGTAATGTGCAAGATTGGTACTAGAATAGACTGAGGATCTGAGTTGAGATGATAGGTACAGTTTGGCCTTGATGCACTGTAAGAATGATGAGTGTGGGAACTAACTTGTGTACTTGGTGATAGTGCATGTTTCCCGTAATAATGATTGGTGGACAATTAGTTGATGTATATGTATGTAGTGATCAGTAGGATCGCGTACCCCCGAGTGGTGGGATATGTTATATCTTGGTGTTAAAGTATGAACTTGTTTATTATCTGGTTGATTTATATGGTGTTGGTGTATGTTATATCTGTACATATGTGCATTGGTGTATGATGATATGATCAGGAGGATCGTGTGCATGTTGAGTGCCTAAATATATTAGTTATGCATTGGTGTGTGCATATCATGGTGTTTTGGTGGGATGAATCATGTCTCAGGAGGAGCGTAAGTGATTCATCCGTACTCCTTTGTGGAGAATGGTGGGGGATAGATCATGTCTCAGGAGGAGCGTAAGTGATCTATCCAGGTTCGATTGAATGAACCAACGAGTCGGTACCGCATGCATGGTGTTGAGTTGCATTTTGCATTATAATATGTTATATTGTAATTTGAATAGTAGGTTCGTTATATGGAGTTGTTGGGGGTGAATATTGGTGTGTTTGTGTGTTTTACTACCTTATTTACATGTATTACATTACCATTATATTCTGATCATTATTTCTCACCCCTTTGTTGTTGTTGTGTTCTGTGATTCTTCGGAAGTACAGATAATCCAGGTGCTTAGCTAACTTGGATAGTGGTGTGACAGTGGAGTCGTAGGATGCTCTGATACGTAACACGGGATATGGGTGTTTTAACTGTTTCATGTCAAACTTATTGTAATCCTGTGACGTATCATGAATTTGATGTATTTTATTTTATTAAACAAATTCCGCTGTATTATTTTGAAAAGAATGAATAAAGTATTTTTATAAAATTTGGAGATGTGATATCCCACTTATTGGTGAAAACTCTGATTATTATTATGATATTTATATTTTATTTAATACGGGGAAGTGGGGAGTTACAATTGGTATCAGAGCAGGTCGGTCCGTCCGGCCAGTGTTGTTGAGTGAGTTGAGTCTGTCCTTTGGGATGGAGACTGTGTGTTGTTTAACCTGGTGTTGTAGTTTAAATCCCTAGTATACGACATGTGTGTGAAAACACTGTCGGTACGTGTTTATTTCCTAACCTTGTCTGCAGGAGCAGGAATGATTCCAGTGGGGGAGAAGTTTGTAATTCTCCGGAATGCTACGATGTGGTGGCTTAGTGTGTTGAGGAATGCTATCATAGTTTGGTAAAGATGGTTTGTACCCCATCATAATTTCGGCTGTCTATTAACAAATTGAGGAACTGATCACCCTTAATCTCTTGTTAATAGTAGACGGGATTGTGTTGGATGGGATAGACGTATCTTGCAAGCTTGTGTGGCGTGAGTAACGAATTGTCCTGAGTTAAGCTAAGTGCTTAAGGGATTATTTTGAGGAGTTGGCGTAATACGGTGTTGAGACATTTATTTTGACGGAAACTTTGAATGAGAAGGAAAGTGAGAAAATTGGGATTTGTCAATTAGTTGAAATTGCCAGAGGTTCCCTGAGGAAGTAAGCGATTTACTATCGGAGTGTGAAGTAAAGCTTACACGTTTATTTTGTTTTTGGGACGAGTCTGATATTGATGACTCCATATTGTATGTTTACGTTGGGATTGGAGAAGTTGAAGAGTCAACTTGAAGACCCGCTGGGGGAGAGGTCCTTTTGTTTGAGTGTGTTACCGTAAGGTGCACCAATTTTGTTGGTTAGACAGACAGAAGGTTTTGTGAAGCTTTGGGTGAACTATAGATAAGTGAACAAGGTGACTGTCAAGGATAAGTGTTCGCTTCCAAGAGTTAATGATTTGATGGATCAATTGATTGAAGGACGTGAGTTTCCGTGTTCGTGAGATCGCGAGTAGAATTATTGTGTTGTGATGTCGAAGGTCGAAGTGGTATCGTAATAGGAGGCTTCACGATCTGCTGTTGAGATTGGAAGTAATCGGGTTTTAAAATATTTAAAGATTGAAAGTGTGTTGGACGGCCTCCTAAGTATGAAATTGTGGTTATACGTTGAATTCCGAGATCGCAGCTTTTTACGGAATCGAAATCGGACACTCGGAAGTCAGGTAACGGTCGAAAATAGAATTTCGGGATTGTCATGTTCGCCGAGATTCGCCTGGCAAAGTGCCCTGAGCAGAAAAATGTTGTTGTGGTATTTTTGTCGTAACGGGAGAACCGTAACTCGGAATGACGCTCGGTTCGAAGCGTTGGAAAGCTATTGAAATTATCTATGAGATGGTGAAGTATTGACATAGATTTAATCTATTTATTGATGAAGTGTGTTTGAATGTTGTGGTAAGGACGGGCGGTACGGTATGTGTTCCCGCTATAACTCACAACTTGTTTGTCCACTTGGCATGGGATCTTCTTTAATTATTTATATAAGGCAATGGTTGTGTTGATAAATGATATTTTAAGGTATTCGAAGAGTATAGAGGATTATGTTGAGCATAAGGAACTGGAGTTATCAGTGTTAGAAAGAGAGCGGTGATATACTTCCGTAAGGAAAGTTCTGCCGAATCCAATAGAATTAACTGTGGTGTTTGTGATGCTTGTTGATATAATTAGGGGATTTGCTAAAGACAACTTCAGCGATTTTCAGTTATGCAAAAGGCAACTTGAAGTGTGTAAGAGAAACCATCCGACCAGTGATTTAGAGTTGGTTGCTATTGTGGTTGTACCGGAGTCGGAGGCTTCGAAAGTTCAGACTGAGATCGGAGATGTTTGGTGATCTTAAGAGTTTAAGGTGTTTGTTTGATTTGAAAAAGTTGAAAATGAGGCAGAGGAAATAATTAGGATTTCTGAAGGATTACGACTTGAGTGTAATTACCCTTTGGGTAAAGTGGATGTGGTAGATGATGCGGTGAGTTGGAAATGTTTGTGCATACCGAAGATGATGGTGAAAAGAGGTAGAACTGATTGAGAAATTTCATAATATGCGCTTTGTGAGTAAGGATACTTCTTATGGAGTTAAGCTTTTATTATTAAGATCTGACTAGTGATATCCTTGAGAAGAATCGAGAAAGTCAGAAATCTGGGTTGAGTAGTGAATTAGTTGAGATTGATAAATTAGAGTCGAAGAGTGGATTGTCGGGTTTGTGGAAATAATACCACGAGGTGTTATGATAGAGTATGTGTACCAGATGTTATTGAGGGGAGTAGAAGTACTCGTGAAGAAATACATTGGGGTAGATGGAGTATCCACCCCAGTGCTATGAAGAAGTAACCGAATTTGAGTAGATTTTTTGGTGACCATAGATAAGGAGAGAAGTGGTTGAGGTTGAATATGCTGGTTAGAATCGCCGAAATTCGAAGAGTGAACATCAGAGACTGTTGAGTCTGATGCAGCCGTGAATATTCCAGAGTGGGAATCGGGTAGTATTTTTGTGGAGTTGGTGTTGAGATTTCCAAAGAATTGGGAAGATATAATTTTAATTTGGATTATTGTTAGTGGATTAACTATTCTACGTTGAGGATATATGAGATGCATATTGGGTAAGTGGCGAAGTTAGAGGAGATACTGACGAATATTGTGTCAGATGGGAATTTGAGGTTTATATTGAGATTTTGGAGGGGCTTACAGGAAGCATCGGGTACTAAGTTGAAGTTGAGTTCGACTTACCATGCGCAAACTGATGGTCAGTCAGAGAGGACTATTGAGTCTGTAGAGAATTGGTGAGAGCTTGGGTGTTGGATCGAGGTGGATTGTGGGATGATTAATTACCGTTGATTGAGTTACCTATAATAACGGTTACCATCCTAGTGTCGGAATGGCACTATATGTGGCTTGGTGAAATAGGGAGTGTAGGACTCTACTGTGTTGGAATGGGTCGAGTGAGAGTGTTGTGCTCAGACCTGAAAATTATGTTGAGAGGGCTGAAAAGATCAAGAGGATCCAAGGAAAGATGAGTTTGGAGAGTCACGCCGGTGACTGATGTTGGTCGAGCTTCGAAGTCTCAGAAGTTCGCACCGTGTTCTGTGGTTTGTATCAGAGTGGCGCAGCAGAGGTATGGGAGGAGTAACATGTTAGACCGTTTTTCCCGTTGTCGCTATGAATTGGCATGATATGTTTCATGTGTCTTAGTTGAGAAAGTACATTGAACCAGGTGGATGATGTACAAGTGAAAATAATTTGATTGTTGAGGCATTGCTATTTCGTTTGGACGAGCGAGAAACAACTCCGAGGGAAAGAGATACCTTTGGTGAAGGTAGTTTGGGGAGGTGCTGCAGGAGGCAGTGTGACCTGGGAGTTGGAAAGCAGGATGCGAGAAGCGTATCCGGAGCTATTTCCATCAGGTAATTTTCGAGGACGAAAATAATTAAAGTGGGGGAGAGTTGTAACACCCATTTTAATTATTTAGTCATTTTACTATTATTTTAAATATTATGTGTTGGTGTGCCCTTTGGTGGGGGTGTATTTGGTGATGTTTGGTGGGTGTCCTTAATGTGGGAGGACTATTGGTGGTATTTTGGTGTGGAATATAATAATATAAAAATAATAGTGACATTGGTGGGGGTGTTATTATTATTATTATTATTATTATATTTATTATATTTGTTAATATTATTAATATTATTATTATTTTGGTGAAATAATAATATTATATTATTATTATTAATAATAATAATAATAAGTGTTATTATTTATATTAGTAATATTATATTAGTATTACTATTAAGATTATTATTATTATTATTATTTTATTAAGTTATTATTATTTTTATTAAGTTATTATTATTATTGGATTAGAGAATTAAAATAGAGAACGTGAGGGGTTAGTAGTTTTACGATACATTGTGAGAAGTTAGAGAAAGTGGAAAAAGAACGATAGAAAGGAGAGAACGGAAAAGGGAACGGAAAAGGGAGCAAAGAACGAAGGATACAGAGGAAAATCAGAATTGGCCAAACCTTGGAGGGTTCTTTCATCGATCAACCGATTAACAAGGTAAGGGGGGGAAAACTTGATTTGGGATGGTATATACATGTATAGGGTAGAGGAGATTCCTTAACCCCGTAGGAAAATTCCGATCTATGAAGTTTTATATTGGCATGCTTGTTATTATTGTTGCTGATGATAAATTGATGCTTGACATTGATGAATTGTTGATTGGTATTGGTGAATTTGGTGTATATATATATTATGGTGATGTTAGTGAAATTATATGTTGTTACTGCAGTGTTGATAGTAAATATAAATAGAGTTTTGGTGAGATTCTGTGTTGTTACTGTGGTGTGGGTAATGACCATGATTATAGCTTTGGGGAAAAATTATGTGTTGTTTCCCTATAGTGTCGTTAATGACTATGGTTAGGACCTTGGTGAGATTCAGAGTGACTCTGAAGTGTCGGTAATGTACCGTAATGTTGGTTCTAGAGTAGGAAGTATAGGATAATTGGTAAGTATAATGTTTATTGGTGTGTTTGTGTTTGATGATAACTAGTAATTGATAATGATGGAGTATAAGTCAATGTTAATGAATTGGTGTTTTGGGATGATTTGGCATATAGGGCATATAGGGTGTTTTACAGTTTTTAGGGAAAATTCTGTATGGCTTTTGAGGTATCGATAGAGTGTGTAGGTGATGATTTTGGGGAATAGGAATTAGAAGCCTATTGGTTACGGTAATGTGCAAGATTGGTACTAGAATAGACTGAGGATCTGAGTTGAGATGATAGGTACAGTTTGGCCTTGATGCACTGTAAGAATGATGAGTGTGGGAACTAACTTGTGTACTTGGTGATAGTGCATGTTTCCCGTAATAATGACTGGTGGACAATTAGTTGATGTATATGTATGTAGTGATCAGTAGGATCGCGTACCCCCGAGTGGTGGGATATGTTATATCTTGGTGTTAAAGTATGAACGTGTTTATTATCTGGTTGATTTATATGGTGTTGGTGTATGTTATATCTGTACATATGTGCATTGGTGTATGATAATATGATCAGGAGGATCGTGTGCACGTTGAGTGCCTAAATATATTAGTTATGCATTGGTGTGTGCATATCATGGTGTTTTGGTGGGATGAATCATGTCTCAGGAGGAGCGTAAGTGATTCATCCGTACTCCTTTGTGGAGAATGGTGGGGGATAGATCATGTCTCAGGAGGAGCGTAAGTGATCTATCCAGGTTCGATTGAATGAACCAACGAGTCGGTACCGCATGCATGGTGTTGAGTTGCATTTTGCATTATAATATGTTATATTGTAATTTGAACAGTAGGTTCGTTATATGGAGTTGTTGGGGGTGAATATTGGTGTGTTGGTGTGTTTTACTACCTTATTTACATGTATTACATTACCATTATATTCTGATCATTATTTCTCACCCCTTTGTTGTTGTTGTGGTCTGTGCTTCTTCGGAAGTACAGATAATCCAGGTGCTTAGCTAACTTGGATAGTGGTGTGACAGTCGAGTCGTAGGATGCTCTGATACGTAACACGGGATATGGGTGTTTTAACTGTTTCATGTCAAACTTATTGTAATCCTGTGACGTATCATGAATTTGATGTATTTTATTTTATTAAACAAATTCCGCTGTATTATTTTGAAAAGAATGAATAAAGTATTTTTATAAAATTTGGAGATGTGATATCCCACTTATTGGTGAAAACTCTGATTATTATTATGATATTTATATTTTATTTAATACGGGGAAGTGGGGTGTTACAGATGGCGTGCCTTAAGACGCCCTCGGCGCTCTCCCCTCGTCGGGCAGAACTGCCCTCCGCGGGCAGAATTCCCACGTCGTCAGGCAGGGCCCCGCGCCTCTCCCCCGCCCTCGTGTACTCCCCTCCGCGTGGAGATCAACGTGCCATTCGCATGTTCTCCACGTGCTCCCTTCCGCGGGGACACGTCATTAACCAACTATCCACCTCCGAAAGAGCAGGTCAAACCCACTTTTCGGAGATAACGGGGCAGTTGGACTAGGGCGAAGACCATGTCCTGGTCTTCACTACGCCACGTAAGCCCTAGCAGTCACCTGGGTTGGGCCTGGCAATCCAGCCCAACGCAAGTGACCGTTGACCCAGCGCTGGGGTCTCTCTATAAATACCTTCTTCCACAAGAGGGTCAGGTATTCACTTCTTACCCCATTTCTGTACTTTTCTCTTACTCTGCCCAAATTCCTCACTCTGGCATCAGAGTGTCTTGCAGGTACACCCCCTTTCTCTCCTCCTCAACTTCGGTGAACAGGTAGCAGTCCAATAGAGTGTGGCCAGCCAAGGATCCCCTTCTGATCAGGTCAGATCAACTCCCTACGTAGGCTCTGACCTACAAGGTTTTAATGGATTAGTGACAAAGCCCCGGAGTTATGTTGAGTTGATCGTAACATTCGGATCTGCGGAGACGGCCAAATCAATCAAAGTACAATTCTTGGTGATAGATTGCCCTTCATTATACCAGTGCATCTTCGGGTGACCAACTTTGGCCGAGCTGGTGGTCGTACCTTCAACGGTACACCTGAAGATGAAATATTACACCTCCAAAGGCCCCGTCGCAACTCTACACGGGGACATAGAAGCCGCAAGGAGATGTTTTGAAGCAGCGTCAAAGGAACTGAATGCAATCGCCGCCAGACCGAAGACTTCTGCCCAGTCTCATTTTCCCAACAACTCCGACGAGGCAAATTCGCTCCCTCGCGTAATGGAGATCACCAAAGCAAACACTTGTAGCAACTTCTTCAAATCATGTTGAAGTTATTGCTCTTCATGAAGCAAGGAAAGAATGTAGATGGTTATAATCGATAACTAGACATATCCAAGGAGCATCTGGTTTACCTATTGATAATAATCCAACAATTTTGTATGAAGACAATGTTGTATGTGTTACCCAGATGAAAGAAGATTACATCAAAAGTGACAGAACCAATCATATCCCTCCAAAATTCTTCTCATTCACACAAGAACTTGAAAGAAACAAAGAGGTTAATATTCAATATATTCGTTCATGTGATAATATGGCATATCTCTTCACAAAGACACTTCCTACATCAATTTTCAAGAAGCATTTACAAATATTGGAATGCGTCAACTTCGAGATCTTTAAAGAAGAATTATATGTGCTTTGTTGAGGGAGAACATCATGTAGTACTCTTTTTCTCTTATTAAGATTTTTATCCCAATGAATCTTTTTTAACAAGGTTTTTAACGAGACAATATATACTCTCATAAGTTTCTTCTTGATAAGACTTCGATGGAGCATCGTAATAAATATTCTAAATGGAGTGTTATAATATTATTATTATTATTAATATAATATTATTATTAAAATAATATTATTATTAAAATAATATTATTATTTAAAAATATTTATCTAACTAGTAATGACAAATTATTGTAGATACATAATTTGTCAAAGTTAAAATAGTAAGTTCAATTATTACATTACTATAATAGTTACATTTCTAGTAAGTAGTAATATAAATACTATATTGGCAAAATGGATGGATTGGATAGATATGGATTGGATTGTTAATGGATGGATCAAAGCAATTCATTAATCCATTAACAATTCACTAAACTCTCTTAATAAAAATTCAATTCAATCCATCCATTAAAAGATAAAATTCATTCAATCCATCCATTAACATATTTCTAATGGACATTCATCCAAAAAATTAATTTAAAAATTCTTAATTTAATGAGTGACAACATAATATCCAATGGATTTATAAAATGAGATGGATGGATTGAATACATCCATATGAATTAGTGGATGAATTGGATCAAATCCATTGAATTATTTTTTGTCTTATGGATAAATTATTGGATGGATTGGATAGATATTATTTAAATGGATTTCATCGCCACCTCTAGTAAAAATACACCAAAATTTACTTTAAAAGAACAAGTAAAACATTCTATTTTCTTCAATCTTTTCATCTAAATTTAATAGTTACAAGTAATTTAATAACTTACATTAATTAATAAATATTAACAAATATTCTTTCTCAACGTGACAAAATTCTATTCATTCTCTTTATTAAGAACTTTACGTTACCAGCCACCTTTCTTTTGTTATTTGATATACACAACTTGATTCTTAAATTACATGGTTCATAATAAAATTCAAATCATTATTTTAAAAAATGGTTCACCAATAAAATTTAATTCCTAATTTTTTTAAAAAATAAATTATCATATGTAGAATTTAGTCTCAAGAATTTTAGTTGAGTTTACAAAATCAACTTATAAAATAAAAATTACCACTTACTTATAAATGTGAGACTCTTTTAACATTTAGTATCAACGATTCACTTGGATGTCACCTACATATTTGAGATCGAATATACCCGAGAGAAAAGCACAAGTGGAAATTATCATCCAAGATGTGAAGCACGAAATTTAATTTTGCTGAAAAAATGAACAATGTTCATTCAATGCTTTGGAGATTCAGAAGATGCAACATCAATTTCTAAAAGTTTATAATCTTCACACCATCTTAAAAAGAAGATTCGGTGCAAATGGCAAATAATGTCCTGTTTGTTTTCACGGCAGCAGGACATCCAAAAAAAAGTCATTTTGCAGCAAATGCAAAGCAATAGTTTGCAACTTCAAAAAAAAAAGTCATTTTGCATCAGCTTGTCATCATACAACTTGATTACATTGATTATGGTACAGTAGTACAGCTTAACATAACATAAATATACATTTTGAAACTTCTAATGAATCAGTTATTAAAAAACTATCCAAGTTGTGAAATCTAGGGCTATATATATCACTCATCTCTAATCGCAGACGCATCAAAAATCTACACTTACATGGATAGAAGTTACATGCCCCAGATGCCTCGAGCTGTTGCCACTTTGTTACTTGGTCGAGATGTTAGTTCATACAATATCCTCGCAAACGTGTCAGAATATTTGCTATCTGTGAAAAGTATCTCGGAAAAAGCATTCTCATAGGCTAGCAACAAAACTCTGTTTTGTGGCTCAGAAACAAGACTCTCTAGTATCATGGCAGCTTTCCGGCAAACTTCTGGAACAGGATGTGGTGTCTTAATTACTTTGAGCAATCGGTCTATTGCCCTGAGTTTAAGGAATTCAAATCAGTTTCTGTTACTGTGCATATTCAAGTTTCTTTGCAAATTTTAGAGAAAATTGTCATATCATATGATTATAACTATTCAAAGATGCACGAAGATATGTAGTTTTATTTTAAGGGGAAAAAACAAACAAAAATAAGTTATAGTTACCATCGCTCGCTAGCAATCTTCAACCTGCAATCCATATTAACTTCAGCAAGGTTATAGAGTGCACCTATAGCAGCTGCCTGAGCATCAATTGCCGGTAAGCTGATAAGGTCAACCAAACGTTTGTGTATCTGCAGTAATCAATTGATGATGATTATTTTTGCAGTATAAAATAATTTAGGCTTAATATTTTTTTCATCCAAAACCATATATCATTTTTTGCTTTTACTCACTAATAAACTTTGTTATTTGTCCTTACAAATATACAATTTTTTTGCTTTTGGAAGTTGTTTTGTTTTAAAATAATAATTGTCGGTTTTGAAATGAGTCACAATATCATATGGACCATATTAATTATGTCCATATATGATTCATATTTCATTAAATTCAATATGGTCCAAAGATTACAAGAACAAAACTTTAACATAAACAAACATTATATGGAAAGAAAGAAAAAACAAAATAACAAGAACGAATCCAAAGCAAAAATATATGTTTTCACGAACTAAAAACAAACAAAAGGTGATAAATTTGCAGAGACAAAAAACATAAAACATGTTTAAACTAACAAATTAACAAGGTAAAACATCCATAAAAAGAAGTATTGCCTGTGGAAAAAATGGTAGCAAGAAAGGTTCGTTGTCAGGATTAATGATCAATCGCCCAAGTAATTCAGCAGCGGCACAGTGCCAGGCTTTGACAGGAGAATTCAATATCCCCATGATGGCCTGAACTGCTCGTTTCTCTCTGTAAGTAATACAGCCATTTATCAATCAGTTATAGAGAATTGCAATGGAATGCAAGAACTTTGAAGGTAGAATAATGACTTACGTTATTTTAATAAATGAAGGCTTGGACGAGCTAAATATTCGAAGATCCATTAATGGAGCCAAGTTAACAATTGTCTCTAGAGCATTTGTCACGAGTTCTTCATCCTCTATCAATATTACGAAAGACAGTTTATAACAAAAACCATTACAAACTTTTAATGATGTGGCAATGCATGATAGGATGATAATGTTGAGAAAGAAAAACGTCATAATTCAACACAATATTTAGAAAGCTTTAAACGGTGTTGGATATGTACAAGACTAGATGAGATAGAATTAGTAATGACAACATTAAAGAGAGAGTTGGGGTAGCATCTATTGTAGAAAAGATGATGGAAACTCGATTTAGGTGCTTTGGGCATGTGGAGAGAAGCCATATAGATTATGTACTTAGAAGTATAGATCAGATAGAGGATAGTCAAATCACGAAAGGTAGAAAGAGACACGAAAGGTAGAGGAAGACGTTAAAAAAACTACAAGAGAACTATTAAAAAAAGGCCTAGCAATTAAATAGTTGGATAGAGATGTAATATATGACAGAACATTATGGCACCGTTCGATCTATGTAGTCAATCCTACTTAGTGGGATAGAGTATGGTTGTTGTTGGTGCATGTACCTATCTAAGACTGATACCTTAACCAGTTAAACACTAAGGACATCCTCCAGGGAATATAGAGACCGTTACTTTTGATGAATAAAAACTATGGTGATTCCCGAATAACAGAAAAAATAAAGACTGACTCAACTATAATTTTATAGGGATCAAATTTCAATTAGAACAAAAATATGGATTAAAACAAAAAAGAATACTAAACGGTAGGGACCAAAGCCCGACTCGGTGAAAACAATAAAAACTACTGCAAACCAAAACATATTATAGCTTAAACCATGAAGGTACTGTTACATTGTAATTTGTAACCATCAAATCATTTGGGCAAAACTAAAAATGAACGAGTTAGATTTGACTAGCAAAAACTCTCACCTATTGCATGATCTTCAATGCATTGGAAGGCTGTTTCCATACAATGACGATTTTGGGCCATTATAACTTCATTATCTGGCATGAAAGAGAAGTTCCTAATGATATTTGAAGGCAGCAACAGCACATTGCTGTTTTTCTGCTCGCCCTTCGTCATCTAAATTAAATAGACCCTCTTCATCAAACCGCAACTCTGAAAAGCGAGGTTTTGTTGTGCCATTATGCTGTGTTGATTCTGTACTTGCAGATCCAGATCCTAGACTGCATATTTAAGATCAATATCCTATAAAGTGACTTATTCTCTCTACGGCTCATATTTTCAAAATGAAAACATAAAACCCATTAAAATTTGGACAGCCAAAAACAAAGGTAACATTTGAGAACATGTTTTACCTAGGACGCTGGAGAGCACCAGTAGAGCCCAATGCCTGATACCCATTTCCAAATCCAGTTGCAACAGAATTTGCACCTAACGACCTGACCCTTGATATCCTGACTAGATCCTTCGGGAGTGCTATGTCACGCCAGTCATCAATCTGTTTTGGTTTACAACATGACAGAGTGTTAAATATGGTAATTATTTTGACAATAAAAGAAGAGAACTTCTACAAATCTTTGAATATTTTTACACTATTAGAATATAATAAAATTTATCTTTGATATTGAATATATTAGTTTATTTCCAAAGAACGGTTTATAATCTTAAATTATTTATATTACTGTAATTAGTATTATGATTTGTTTCTGGCTTCACTATTTATTTAGGATTCAATCTATGCATCAAGCTATTATTAAGTCATAATCAATAATAGTTTAATTAGAAATAAGAATTACAATTTAGTCTTTCATATCAAGCTACTAGAAAGTTATTATCAATAACAAAGTTGCATAACTGTGTCATGTTTTCAGAATTCTGTCACATTCTAATGTACCAATTTCTGTAAATCTGTGACCGTGTCTCTGACTGAGAACCATTCTTCAAAGATTACTCACTAAAAACAGCTGTTGCCTTTAAATTTATTAGTTTGGTACAAGTTTCTATCATTTTCAAGCTCTTACTATTTCTCTCTTCCCTTTACCGAAAACTCAGCTTCAATACGGCCAAGCTCTCTAACTCTTGGAGGACGAAGTTGCATAACTGTGTATCATGTCAGAATTTTTTGTCATGTTCAAGTGTACCAATTTCTATGTGTCATGTCCGAATTCTTTGTCATGTTCTAATGTACCAACTTCTATAAGTGTGTGATGGAAAACTTTGATTGAGTTGAGAACCACTCAAGATTATTCAAACAAAAAAAATCAGTTATTGCCTTTAGATCTATTAATTGGTTACAAGTTTCTATCATATTCAAGCTCTCATTATTTCTCTCTTCCCTTTGCTTTACCTAAAACTTATAGCTTCAACATGGCATCAAGAATCTGGTTAGATCTTCCATGACCTATCATATCACTATTCCCCTGCCATGTTCTTGAAAATTTAGAACCATTTGAATAGTTGTGTACTTGTATTTAGAATCCTTTGTTGAACCCTCATTTGTTTTAAACAGTTTACACTAGAGCTGTTGAAGCCATCTAACATCAAAACAAAACACACTAATGAGTTAGATTATAAGCTTAAAAGGTTGGCTAACATAGAGTTAGGTTAATCAAGAAAATCACAATTGCATGTTGTTGTGGAGAGAATCTTTATCCACACCAGAGATTTACCCTTCCCTTTTCAATATAAATCAAAGTTGCAGGCCTTCACTAACACCGTAATTTTTGTGTCCAGTGTTGGAATACCGCTGGAATACATTGTCGCGTTCAGTGTTAGTAACGAGTTTGAATGACAATATTCATTGTTGGTAACGAGTTAGAATTAATTTTGAAAAACTAATACGTGTTGGAATGACAACGTTCAGTGTTGGAATGACATTGCTTATTCCCAACCTTGAAAGATGTCATTCCAACTCTTATTAACTTCTAAATTAATTCCAACTCTTAGTAACTTTTCAAAATTAACTTCAACTCGTTACCAACAATGAACGTTACGCGGCAGCGTATTTCAGCGGTATTCCAATACTGAACACGAAAACTACGGTATTCTAACAATGAAGTTGAAAACTACTCTTTATATTGAAAAAGGAAGGGTAAATCCCTGGTGTGGATAAAGATTCTAATTCTATCCACAACCGCCTGTGATTTTTTCAATTAATTAGGCAATCATCATTTTCTTCGTTAAACTTTTTTGATTCAGTTTTATGTTAAAAGATAACATAACTCTATTTGGAAAACTTTTAAGCTGATAATCTAACTCATCAATGTGTTTTGTTCTGATCCTTCACATTTTCTTTAGATTGGTGTGTTTTTTCATAGGGTTATTATTCCTTTTTACAAAATAAATTTAAACTAAGTTGTGCAACCTAATTATGAACGATTAGCTATATTGATGTTAAACAGTGTTTTCAGCCATTGTCTCTGCATTCGAACACCCATGGCCAGAAAAGAATTTTGACAATATTATCGATAAATTCATTCTCTATTTTTCAAGTGTATGCAACCAACTTGCTATATTAAGATAAGATATCACTGATCCACTAAGAGATGTGGTAAAGTTTTTCGCCGGCTAGTCATTAGAACTCAAAAGATGTAATGATCTCATCAAATTGAACCTTCATATCATATGAATAAAGTAGAAGAACCGTTCGATTAAAACAACCACAACCTCCATGTTTGACAAGAAAAGCTTAAGATTCTAAACATGGTTGATAGCCAAGTCATGACATAACCTTTAAATGAGGGAGTAGCAACAAGAGACTAACAAGTTTTTCATGGTGGGAAAACTAGGCTTCATGTGAATTTCATTTTGTGCGGATTTGAAAACCTTGTGACAACAGTGAAAGACTAACGCATACACGTGTATCAAGAGCAATTTAACCTCATAAATTGCAGATTGTGCTCAATTGTTGTACCAAGGAAGATCTTGATTTATCAGCAGCTTTCTTCAACTCTTCACATTCAGTTTTAGGTAAATACCATCTACTTCCTTTGCTCAAATGATCAAACATAACTCGAACTTCGAATCACATCTGGACAGTTGCTTTCCAAACAATGTAGTTCTTCCCTGTGAGTTTCTCTGATGTGAAAGAACTCATAAAAAGCTTGCCCGAGAAGACGAAAGATAATGTAGATTTGTTCTAGAGGTGCTTTATTAGAATCAATGACTCCAAATTACACCATGACACATGGGTACTTCAACTGTAGCAAAGTCTTAACGTATAGTAGATTGACAATCACTGAACCAAGTGTTAGCAGCCAAAACTTGAATGTGGCAGGTCAAGATGACAACATGGCTAGGGTTTCCAATTTGGAACTTTCAGAATTGGGTTTTTTTATCAGACCTATAGGATGTGAGACAAGACACGAACTTGAAAGAACATACATAATTTATTTGAATTACTTGAGAGATTGATTCTCAATATGTTTTATGTTAAGTTATGCTAAAATATACAGCGTGAAGATAGATCAAACAGTCTCTATGTACCGGTATAATCGTATTAGGCCCTAAGAAGAATAAACCAAACACACTGGCCGCCCAAGCTCTCGCCTCATGACGCCTGGCACTTGACGATAGTCGCCTGATACGGGGCAAGAGGTCGCCCGGATTTGGTTAACTGGCCGTCCAATTGGCTTGGGTCATCCGAATCAACTTCCACTCACTCATTAAACATGGACGGTGATATGTCTCAAATAACAACTGACCCAAGGTCAGACAAAGAGAAGCAACTGTTTCACCCATGAGTTTAGGGAAACTAAGTCTTCTCTTGACCATTTCCTTGGTACTGGAGCTAGGGCAAAACCGCTCCACTAACTTTATAACCCAAGCCCAAAAAAGCCTCTATAAATACCTCAGACTGAAGAGCAACGACCTAAAAACTACAACACTGAAATACATAAATACCGGAGTTTCTCACCCCACGTGAGCTAGCTCTCAACCTCAAAATTACCTTAAAGCCTCTAACAACCTACAACACTGAAATACATAGATACCGGAGTTTCTCACCCCACGTGAGCTAGCTCTCAACCTCAAAATTACCTTAAAGCCTCTAACAACCTACAACACTGAAATACATAGATACCGGAGTTTCTCACCCCACGTGAGCTAGCTCTCAACCTCAAAATTACCTTAAAGCCTCTAACAACCTACAACACTGAAATGCATAGATACCGGAGTTTCTCACCGCACGTGAGCTAGCTCTCAACCTCAAAATTACCTTAAAGCCTCTAACAACCTACAACACTGAAATACATAGATACCGGAGTTTCTCACCCCACATGAGCTAGCTCTCAACCTCAAAATTACCTTAAAGCCTCTAACAACCTACAACACTGAAATACATAGATACCGGAGTTTCTCACCCCACGTGAGCTAGGTCTCAACCTCAAAATTACCTTAAAGCCTCTAACAACCTACAACACTGAAATACATAGATACCGGAGTTTCTCACCCCACGTGAACTAGTTCTCAACCTCAAAATTACCTTAAAGCCTCTAACAACCCTTAATCACTACGGATTGTCACGCATTTGTATTTTTAGCAAGTACACTCTAGTTTGATCTAAATATATCTCATGTTGTCATAACAAAATACTTATAAGAATAATGTCATCACATAATCGGTCATATTTCAATGCTCAAATATCTTAACATCTATAAGAAAGAGAAATGCAAACAGTAGAGTAAAACATGTTTCGTAGAACATACAACTTGAAGAAGTGCATCCAGCAAACCGGGGATTTTCGCCAGGGGAGTTGCATCCTTGCGCATGTCATCCTTCTCTTTAAAAGAGAGCAGTGTAAGAGTATTCAATGCCCATGTAAGCTCACTCTTCAGACCACTCTGAAGAGCCAAAACAATTCTTTTATTATTTTGATCTGCAAAATTAAAAAACAGTAAATTTATAGAAATTTTCAAAAAGCACTTCAACAATTTATCACAATAATCCTTTATATCTATGCAGGTTTCAGCTACTAAAAGAAATTGACATTTTGGTGTTAGTGTGCTAAACTTTAGTGCATTTGGAAAATAACAAGTGTTAAAGACCAAAAGCAAACACTAAAACAATTTCAAAAATCAAAACAATGGAAGGAGAAGAAGAAGCTGTGAACTAACCCGCAAAGGCGCTATGAACGTGAAGAGAAGGACCGAGAAGTGTTGACGGAGCAGCCGATTCAGCAGCTGCGGCGGCGGCTGCTGCACTGTTGTTACCGCTTCCAAAAGGACGGCCTCTCTTTGCCGGTGTTGATGATCCACCGCCGGTTGCTCCACCGGCTTTGCTTTGGTCTCTCTTCTGCATTTCTCTTTTTAGGGATTTCAAATTGATTTTACAATTTGTTATGCAATTTCAATTTTTTTGGATCTTTGTTGGGCTTTTTGGATCGGGCCAAGTATAATTAAGAATGGTTTTGGAGAGAGGTTTTAACTTATCACCCCTTACTTGTACCTAACACCCCTAAAAATTTCAAAAATATCTCTACTATTATTTTAAATCAAAATTTACTATTTTTTTTTTAAATGTTTTTATTAACATCTCAAAAATGAAATTTCTGATAGTGCAAACAAATTTCCGATACGCATTTTTTCACATTTTTGAAAAATCTCGCATTTTGACTGGACTTTTGTAAATTTTCGGTGAACAAATATTGAAAATTTCAAAAATGCCAGAATTTTCTTGAAATTTTTTTAAATCATACCGAAAATTATTGAAATTTCTGAAAAACTACAAAATATCGAAAATTTCAAAGTTTCTGGTATACCCGAAATTTTGCATATACTCCAAATTTCTGATAGAAGTGCATAAAGTAGAAAAATATTTTATTTGTGTGGTATAGAGCTGGTAGGGTCTTCTACAGACTCGTGTACTGGTTTTACGCAGTTCTTCACAATTGACGCAGTATGTTTTCTATGTAATAATTTTAATTTTAATTTTTTCCCGCTTCTATATGATATTGATAGTATACTTTTGATTTGATGTATGTGAGATGTTGGATCGAACTCTAGTATGGTCAAAGGGTAGCTTCAGGTTCGACGGAAATTAAGCATGAGGTCGAAGTCTGTTCGCATGCTGCTGTCGAAGATAATGTGTGATGTAATCGAAGTTTATTCTAACATGCATTAGTCAGTATTGCTAGGTTGTTAGCATATTGGATTGGTCCTTACTTGTAATCCCAAGTGTTTAAGTTAGCTTGTACCTGTTGTACCCCAAAATTTGACCAACATTTGCATTTGCATAGCGTTGTCCTTTGCAGGGGATCAAGAGAGGTGTGCCTACTCAAGAGAAGAGTCTCAAGGGTTTCAAGCTCAAGCAAGAGTACTTGCTCAAGTTATCAAGTGCTTACAATCATTAAGAAGTGGTCAAAATCTCTTTGAGAGAGAAGATGAATGTATCTTGCTACCTCATATCTTATAGGTCAACAGAGGATCATCAGGGGTTCACAAGTTCATGGTTATGGATAGGAGAAGTTTGAGAAGCTTATTTAGTGATTTGGAAGTCATTGTGAAGCTTTTCTAAGAGTTCAATTCTTCTGCAAGAGGTCACAAGCAAAGGCTGTGCACCTAGGGTTTCATCTGGTTAGTTCAAGGTTAGCTGTGGACTTGAGAGAGCTTGAGACTTAGTTCTAAGTCATTAGAGTCATGAGAAGTTGGGTTGAGGCATCTAGTATGTCATTTTAATTTCAAATAAAAAAGAATCAAGAGTTTAAGAAGTTACTAAATTAGGGTTTCAAAGGATGTCAGTGTAAAATCTCTTATTTAGTGTCCAACTTCAAGGACCACTTACCTTATGATACAAGGTCAATCACACTTTGATGCAAACATGAGACTTGTAGGGCATGTTCCAAGCTTTCTTTTGAGTACTAGAACTCATCCATTGGGTTTGTGGAACTCAAGTTATGATTCCATCAAGTTATAGGTCTCAGATGAACATATTTTTCAGTCAACAAAAGTCAACCAACTTCCAAGGCACTTTTGACTTAGAATCAAGTTTTTACTCAACTTTGAGTGAACATAAAAGTTTTTCCTCATGATCTTAGATTTCCAAAAAGTCCTAGAAGTCCTTGATATCACTTGTGGAACTCAAGTTATGGAGCTTACAAGACAAGGGCATTTTGGGAAAGTGAGATTATAGGTCATTTACATGCACTTGAGTACTTCAAATGAAACTTCAACCAACATGAAAGTTGCTCCAAATGACTTATTTTTCACCATGAAACTCAAGGTTGGCATGAATTATGCTTGGTTATGGACATTGGGTGGGAAATTTCAAGTGAAAATGGACTTTAAAAGGTGATTTCAATTGAACATGTTATAGGCCATTTACATGCTTCCTTTTGATTCAATTTTGTTCACAATACACTCAAGGCAAGAATGAACAAATTCATTTTGGTTTATGCTAGCAAAAACCCGTGGATTTACAAGTTACTTCACAAGGAAGTTTCACATCCAAACTTCATAATTAGACCACAAACAAAGCCCAATCCAATTCCAATGTGTAATTCAAGTTATCAGCTGCAAATCCAAGCCATTTCCATGTGTGTTAGAAGCAGTTTTCACGTGTGCATGAGAAGGTTTACAATTTTTAGGCATTTTGCAAATTCATCACAACCAGGCTTCATGGGCCTCTAATTCTCATCCTAACCCATCATATATAAGTTCAGAATCATTTTTGGATGCTCAGAAGGGCATTTTCGTGGAGAGAAGAGCAAAATCAGTTTTGAAAATTGAAGGAGAAACTCAAAATTGTGAATCAAAATTCAGAGCAATTCAACTCAAATTGAAGCAAGCTTCTTCTTCCTCAAGCAAATTGGAGTGGATCTGCACATTTTGGAGCAAGCTAGCACTCAATTGAAGCACCAACGGAGTGTCTCCGTTAGGTAAACTTCCAATCAACTTTTCTCTCATTCTAGAGCATGATCTAGGTTCATGTTGGCTGCATCTAAAGCCCTACCTCGTGTATGCCATGTTTGAGTGCTTAATTGTCATGTTTGATGGAGTTTACAGATGTGCATTTCAAACTTGATCCGTTCGATTCTCTTTATTTACGCATGTTTAAAACCAACGGATCATGGATTTGGAATGTATATGAGTTTAGCTTCATTTTGGTATAAGATTTGGCCGGTTTTGGTAAGTTTTGATGACCTGAACTCCGGCCACCTCGCTGGAGAAGACGACCGGAGCAAAGGCTCCGGCGTCTGGTTCAAACGCGGGTGAAGGTGATGTGTCATTGAGTTGAATCCTTGACTTGCTCAGATGAACTATCCAGATGCGTTTTACTTGATGACTTGGAGTGTTTGACTGCCACATCAATTAGTGATGCACAACGTTTTGGCTTTGGATTGAGTTCTAAGTGGATTGGGCCTTCTTTGCTAATGGCACCTCCTTCTTTTCAGCCCAAAGCGCGCATAAATAGTTTCCTTTGTTAATCCAATTGCTGATGCACCCTCTTTTGGTTTCTTGCATTTTATTTTTTTATTTTATTTCTGTTTTGATTTAATTTCATTAAAAATACTTCCAATCATGATAAAATTTAACCAAAAATATTTTCTAACACTTTAATGTGTTATTTAATTTTCTATAATTTTTTATTTCATTTTCCATTTATTTTTCAATTTAATTTGAATTAAATGATTGGAAGTGTTTTTAACTTGTTTTCCATTTGTTCTTGCTCATTGTTTGGACCAATTTGAAACCACCAATGGTTAAGGCTTCCTCTTTACTTTGATGATGAATTGAGGTGCCTTTGAGGCTGGTTTTGGTCAAGGTTTGACCTATTTTTGTTTGACTTTGATTTGCTTTTGTTTGACCCTCGACAAATGCCTTTCAAAGTGGAGCACCCTAATGGATCAATTCCTTTGGTGATGCCTTGATTGGGTTTTGGCTTTGATGCTTTGGCCTCTGGTTGCCAACTTTCTTTTGAGCTTTGTGTGTTTTATTTGGAATTTATTGAATCATTTTCCTATTTTTGGTGTACCTTGCAAGTCAAGTCACCCTAGGAATGGTTCACACATACTAGTTTACCTAGTTCTTGTGGGAGATGACCCTTGTGGATCCCATATGCTTCCAAATCCTCTTGATTCACATTCCTAATATGTTTAAGTGGATGGTTGCAAGTTTATAGGTCATAAAGTGGGTTGGTTCATGTTACAAGTTGCATTTGTTTAAGGCTTTCCATTTGATGTTGAATGTTGAAAGTGTTTAGAACTTAGGTTCTTTACCATGCCTCATCTTGCAACTTGTCTTGCTCTGCTTCCTTCTTTCCTTTTCCATTTCTCTTATCTTGTTCTCACTTATGTTCTAAGACCTTAGGGACTCATTCAAGTTGGTTTGGTTCTTTTGATTTGCACTTTGAGTCTGACTTGGATAAGAGGCCATTTTGAGAACCTCTTTTGATTGCTTTCTTGCATGATCATTGTGATGGTTTTGGTTGAGCTTTTATTTGATATTACTTTCTGCCCAAAACTATTCTCCCATCCTCACATTGATCATGTCTTCATCTCTTTCTTTTGTGCTTGCCTCTTGGTTTAGTGGTTGATGCACAACTGGTTGTAGGAATTGTAATTTCTCCCATTTCATCTCACTTTTGCTTGCACTTGTTTATTTTCTTTTGTTTGCATTCCTTCTTTGTTTTGCATCCTCTTGTTTGCATTTAATAGGTTGATATGTGCTTGTGATGGTAGTTACCCCACACTTTTTTCCTCCCTCTTTATCTTTGTGTAGTATTGCATGTTTGCATCTTTATCTTCCTTCTCATTTGTGTTTGATCTTTCTTTTTCTTAAGCTTTTCTTTGCCATGTTCCCTTAGGACTTCTAAACTTTCTTGTTCAAGATGGATTATGATAGACATTAAGTTTGAAACCATGCATGATAACATTAGAGTAGTCTTCCCTTTTCATCTCAATAATAGGAGCACATTGCATGATAACATTAGGTTGAGTTTAGTCTCCCTTTAGAGTGTTTCTTCTCTTCTCATCTCAAAACTTCTTCAAAACATCTAATAAAGGATAACGATTTTTGTACGCTACGAGCCTTAAGCATTTGGGAAATGATGATTGGGGGGGCTCCTCTCAATTTTCTAGAGTGTTTAGCATATTTTCTTTGGACGATATGCGACGCATTCGCTCCTAAGTCATAGTCTTTAGTGCAACATGAATTACAAACACAATTCAATTCACTTATTCTTCATAAAAGACTTAAAAACAAACTTCAAACTTTTTTATCCTTTGGTACTAATGGAAAACCATTTTCATAAAAGAGTGTTGTTAACTCTTGGTTCTACCGCGAACAGGTAACACCTAAGTCTCCAATGGTCGAGCAGCATACACCATTACTGCTAGAACTAAGTTTTAACCCTACTCGGGTAAAACACTTGAACCAACCTGTGGTCGTGTCAGCCCGAACTACGTTTGCTCTGATTTCTCATACCAGATGATGATATGTAGGCACAAGACGATGATGTCTTGGCGAGCAACCTTCCCCACCTTCACCTGTAGTTTTCCGAACTACGTTGACTCTGACTTTCCTATTGTACGAGGGAGTACGTAGGCATAGAGCGACGATGCTCTATCGAGTCTCTTTTCTTTTCTTTTTTCCCTATGGCCTGTAGCTTAGATATATTAACACCTTTTAGATAGACAACAAGCGTGGATCCCATCGAGTACGACGGACGTGAGGGGTGCTCATACCTTTCCCTTGCGTAACTGACTCCCGAACCCAAAATTTGGTTGCAATGACCTTGTCTTTTCCCTTTTTTGTAGGTTTTCTCTGATCGTTTTCTTTCCCTCTCTTTGGGATAAATAACAAACAGTGGCAACTCTTCTGTCTTCCGTCGACTCGTTTTTCGCAGTAGCGACAGCTGGCGACTCTGCTGGGGACCCTTGGTTCCCTATGCGAGTCAATCCTAGAGCTTGTGTGTTTATCTTTTAGGTGTGTATATATGTGTTGTACTTTATCTACGTTTGCATTTTACTTTCAGCATTGTATATATCATTTTGTTGTGCTGTTGGGTGGGAATGTTTCATTGTGAGATAAGCCAAAACCCAGGCTTGAGTATAACCATAGCATTAGAAGTGGAAAGTAGTGGTGAACCTGTATTTTTGGCATGCACTAGTTCCCACAAAATTCGCGCTCAGACGAGATTCTCTTTGATGACTACCTTTCCAGTCTGTTTCGAACAATTGAGAGGATGTTGGATCTGAGGATTGTCGACTCTAGGGACCGATCATTTGGAAGTCAGCTAAGTGAAGCCGCTTCGTTAGAATTTGATGCCAAACCAGAAATGGTGAACGTATCATCGTTTCTCGAAAGTCTGTGACGCTGATGACCGTGTAGGATGTCAAACCTTATCAGTGATAGGTTCATACCTATGAGCGGGAGGGTTATGCAGGAAACCTTAACCTTCAACCTACCCGGTTTTCTCATCAGTGTGAACTTTTGATCCTTGATACAATGGTTCCTTATATCAGTGCTGTGTTATGTTCTTGCCAAAGCGAAGCGCTGTTTCTTCTCAGTCAACAGCATAATAATTTTTATCCCTTATTGCATTTGCATTTGCATTTGCATTTTGCATCCTCATTGACATGTATTTATATTGCAGGTGTACATTTTCCTCTCAATTCTAGTGATCTTATTCCCTTCCTGACATGGAGCCTAGCTTGAAGAAGAATGTAGTGTACAAGTTTCCTACTCCTAACATTAGATCTTTACTCAGTTTGATTTATGTGGCTGACAGAAAGGTGATGGAAGATTTCAAGCAATCATACGGGAAGCTCTTGAGCTGTGTCTGCAAGCCCTCAGTATATGAGTTGGATGGTCTCCATACTCTGCTTCAGTCCTATGATCCACAACTGAGGTGTTTTACTTTTACAGGTTATGTATTACTGCCTAGTTTAGAGGAGTTCTCTATGCTGCTTGGAGTTCCTATCTTGGACCAGATGCCTTTTTATCATACTGATGCTGAGCCTGATTTGACTAAGCTTGCTAAGGCTCTTCATTTGGATGCTTCTGAGCTAAAAGGGAAGTTGGTCAAAAGAAATGGAATGCCTGGATTTCCATTATCTTTTCTGGTTCCTAGAGCTCAACACTTTGCGAATGAGGGTTGTTGGGTTGTATTTAATGCCATCTTAACACTATGCATTTATGGTATCATGCTGTTTCCTAATATTCCAGATTTTTTGGATTTGGATGCTTTCCAATTTTTGCTTCAGGGAATTATGTACCTACGCTTCTGGGAGATGTTTATCATTTTGTGCATTACAAGAATGAGAATCAGAGAGGGAAGAATGTGTCTTATTGTGTACCTTTGTTGTACCGGTGGTTTGTGAGTCACCTTCCTAAATCCGGTCCTTTTGTTGATATTGTAGGTACCTCAGAGTGGTCAGAAAGATTGATGGGCTTGACTTCTGAGAATATCATTTGGTTTGATAGAGATCAGTTAGGTACAGAGATTATCTACTGTTGTGGTGGTTTTCCTAAAGTCCCATTGGTCGGAAGGAAATGAGGTATTAACTACAACCCATCCCTTGCAGTGAGGCAGTTTGGGTATGCTCTGAGAGAACCTCTGAGAGAAGAGGAAATACAGGAATCTATGTATTTCACTGGCTTGCTAGAGAGTGAGACCTTGACTAGAGTTAAGAAGGCCTAGAACAAGATCCACCATAGAGGGAAAGCTTCTTTGGGTAGGAGTAACAGTAGAGCTTACGACCCTTATGTGACTTGGATTTAGGAGAGAGCTGAGAGGGTGTTGATGCCTTTTCCACCTTGTGAGCCTTTATATCCTCTGATGATTGAGGAGCCTACTACTGTTGATATCCAGAGGTATAATCAGTTGTGGTCTGAGAAAGAGGAGTTGTGTAAGGCAAACAGGGAATTGGAGAATGACATTATTCAGCTCTGAAGTGGAAGGAACAAAGCCACTTATTCATCTAAGAGGCAAACTGAGTTGGTGAACAAGCTAGGTACAAATTTGACCAAAGAGATTCGCACTCGAAAACGTTTGGGTTTAGATCTGAAGGCTGTCAGTGATGTTCTTACTTCCAAGAAGAAGGAGTTGGATAGAGCTCATCTAGATATTTCCAAGTTTAAGGACCAGTGGAATGCTATCCTCACTAATAACAAAGAGAGGGAGGATGGGCTGAAGCAACATATTTCTAAGTTGAAGACTCAGCTCAAGGTGAAGGATGATAAGATTGCAGCTGAAGCCTCACTCCGACGTGATAGTGATCGCGGATTGAATGAAGCGCTTGCAACGTTGGATTATTACAAGTCTAGAATTGATGTGAAGAGCTGTAAGCTCGATGAGGCTTTTGGTGAGGGCGTCTCGGAGGATTTTGCTCAGGGTTTGCAGACCACCATTAGCCAGAGAGATTCACTCATCCAGGGATTGCTTTTCAGGCCAGACCATCCAGAGACGAATGAGCTATTAGATAATTTCCAGTCATGTCACCGTACTTGATGTCTTTCTTTCTTTGTAGTCTGTTGTTATGATGTATTTTGACCATCACCAGATCTGCTGGCTGAGGTCATTTTTTATTCCATTGTATTCAGTATTGTGCTTTGTATCTAGCTTTTGGCACTCATTTGTATGTATGAGGAGTTTTGCTCTGTGCTTATCTGTTGGCTTGTCATTGTCGTGTTGTTCTCGTGGAATTAGAATCGAGGGGGAAATTTCCCTAACGCATATGTACATGTCTGCATACTGCATCATTTTGCATTTTTCTGCATCGCAGGTGCTCCGGAACCGTTAACCTTATCTTTGTGGTTCGTTAGTTTGTTTCAGGATTGACAACCAAACGACTCACCGTTACGCTACTCGGGGAATCAACACAAGATCATGCAGCAGATGCAAGTTGAGATGCAGGAACTCCGGGACAGGATGACCCAGTTCATGGATTTGATGCAGGGTGTGGCAAATGGCCAAGAGCAGCTGATGACTTTGGTGCAACCATTAACTACTAGGGTTGACAGTAATGGTGTGCTTCACGGAGGAACTGCTGTTAATCCTCCTTGTAATGATAGTGGTACGCCATATGCCAACATCGTTCCCACAACAGTTATCCCTCCGGGTGGAGGAAATCAAACTGGAATTCCTATTCCCATTCCTACTTGTGTTGTCCATGGGAATAATGTTCCTCAGTGGGATGAAGACCAACATGACGATGTGTTCTCGATGAGGGATATTGGTGCAGAGTTGCCATCTGAGGCAGATAGGAGGTTTAAGATGCTGGAAGATAAGATGAAAAGCTACAAGAATCAGAATTCCATGGGCTTAGACATGGCAAATTTGGGACTGATCCCAGATTTGAAGGTACCACTGAAGTTCAAAGTCCCAGATTTTAATAAGTACAAAGGCACTACTTGTCCGAGGGTTCATCTTCGTTCCTATTACCGCAAGATGTCCGCTTATTCAGATGATGAAAAGTTGCATATGCACTTTTCCAGGACAGTCTCTCTGGTCCTTCTCTGGAGTGGTACATGAGTTTGGAGCCAATTAACATCCACAGCTAGAGGGATTTAGCCGAGGCCTTTGTTACACACTACCTGTATAATAGCGACCTTGCGCCAAACAGGTTCCAATTGCAGAATCTGTCTCAGAAGAATGATGAATGCTTCAAAGAGTACGCCCAGAGGTGGCATGAACTGGCAGCTAGGGTGCAGCCTCCCATGGTGGAAAGGGAGTTAATTGATATGTTTGTTGCCACGTTACCAGGTGTATACTACGAGAAGTTGATTGGTAACATGTCAGGTAGCTTTTCTGATCTAATTATTACTGGGGAGAGAGTCGGGAACAACATTAAGTTGGGAAAAATTCAAGCTGGTGAAGGATCCTCAGCAGGAGGAGGAAATAGAAAGGTTTTTGGCAACAAAAAGCGGGAAGGTGAAACCAACGCAGTATCTAGTTCCCGTGGTAGAAACAGAAATCAGCGTACACCTCAATATCGTCAACATCAACCTCAAGTTGCAAGCATCACAATTCTTGCGGTACCACAACAACAACAACCATAGCAGCAACATAATTATGCTCCTCGTAGATTTCAGGATCGGGGCAGGGCGGTAAATTGGCAGTTTGACGCGCCTCCGATGCCATATTCTCAATTTCTTCAACATCTGATGCAATTACAATTGATACAGAAAAGGACTCTAGCTCCTTTGACATGCGCACCACCACCCGGATATGATGCTAACGCTCGATGTGAGTTTCATTCTGGTGCTCCGGGTCACAATATTGACAATTGTAAGGCGTTTAAGCATAAGGTTCAAGATCTCATAGACAGTAAAGCTATAAACTTTTCTCACGACGCGCCCAATGTCGTGCAGAACCCCATGCCTAATCATGGGGCAGCCAAGGTCAGTGCTATCATTAAAAATGAGAGTTTGAATTTGGTGTCGGATGTCAATGAGTTGAAGATGCCACTGAGTTTTGTAAAAGGCAAGTTGTTGAGGGGAGGGGTATTCCCAGGTTGTGATGAAGCTTGTGCTGAATGTTTGAGTCATCCTGAGGGATGTGAGAAGCTGAAAAACCATATTCAGAAGCTAATGAATGATGGTGTCTAGCAATTTGACAGAGTTGCTGTGAATAAGAATGAGGAAGTAGTGGATAAATAGAGGAATGAAGTCGCGACGATTTCAATTCTGTACAAGACTATTACTATTTCTGCGTCTCTGAGGCCGTCAACCATTATCATTACCAAAGTTGGTCCTGTACCATATGAAAGTACTAAGGAGATTCCGTGGAATTACGGAGCCGAAGTATACTATAACGGGCAGAAGCAGAAGTTGAAAAGTTTACCGGTGGAGTTTGTGGACAGTTTAGTTGGAGCTGGTGGAATTACCCGGAGTGGAAGAGTGTTTTCGTCACCTGAGGTAGTTGCTGAAAAATCTGATAAGGGGAAGGGTAAAGCAGTGGTTGAGGAAACTTCGCAAGCTAGTGAGAAGGAGTCCTTGTTGAAGGATGCAGAGGAGTTCATGTGCTTGATCCGAAAGAGTGACTACAAGATTGTAAATCACTTGCAACAGACTCCGTCTAAGATCTCCATCCTGTCATTGTTGTTGTGCTCGGAGGCACACATAAATGCTTTGTTAAGAATCCTGAATACAACTTATGTGCCACAAGAGATATCTGTGAATCAGCTCGAGGGAGTTGTGGTACATGTAAACGCAGGTAATGGGCTGGGTTTCACTAATTTAGATTTGACGCCCAAGGGAAGGAATCATAACTGTGCACTGCACATATCTATTGAATGCCGAGGAGCCGTTCTGTCACACGTGATGGTTGATACAGGGTCGTCCTTGAATGTGCTACCAAAGAAAGTGCTGATGAAGTTGGATACCTGAGGTATATTGTGTACGCCAAATGACTTGGTAGTACGAGCTTTTGATGGGACTAGAAGGTCCGTGTTCGGGGAGTTGACGTTGCCGATTCAAGTTGGTCCTAAAGTGTTTGACGTTGTGTTCTATATCATGGATATTCAGCCAGCTTATAGGTGTCTGCTGGGACGCCCCTGGATCCATTCGGCAGACGCTGTAACGTCCACGTTGCACCAAAAATTGAAGTACATGGTGGGTGGCAGTGTTGTCACTGTGTGTGGGGAAGAAGATATAATGATTAGTCATTTCTCTTCATTCAAATACGTCGAGGTCGATGGCGAAATCCACAAGATGTTATGTCATACTTTTGAGACTGTACAAATCAAGGATAAAACACCGACTGTGAGCAAAGCGCCTGAAGTCGCCATGTCATCCTTCAAAGAAGCCCAGGCAGTGGTGAAGGCTAGGGCATCACAAGGTTGGGGCCAAGTGCTGAACACTCCCAACAAATAAGACAAATTCGGACTGGGATACAACCCATCTTCCTCCTCCCGGAGCGTGCCGCGCTATAAGGGGTCTGTCTAGTTTACCAACAGTGGGGTAATCTTTGAGCATATTAATGATGTATCTGATGAAGAAGGGGACAACGATTGTGATATGGATGCATGGATTCGGCAGTGTACCCCGGGGCAAAGCCTAAACAACTGGTCTGTCGAAGAAATCATCCAAGTGACGATGTAAGAGTAATGATTTGTTCTCTTGATTATTGTATAGCCCTATGTTCTACCCGGAGCATAGCGGTATTTGTCTTCAGGGCCTAATTGTTTATGCTTGAACAATCATTTTATCAATGAATAAAAGGACATTTTTCTGCATTCAAATATTGTGATCCTTGTCTTTCATGTTTTGTTTTTAACAATAAAATGGCAATGTGGTTTGTGCCTGTTTGCATGTCATTTTAAGCATTTAATCATCATTATTGCAGGTTTCACATTGCAGATGACACCGCTTCAGAATCGTCTATGTCTCGCTTTGACTTTGATAATCCGATATTTCAAGCCGAAGAAGAGATTGATGAAGATGAAGACCTACCAGAAGAGCTAGCCAGACTGCTGAAACAGGAAGAGAAATTCATTCTGCCTCATCAGGAAGAAATTGAGGTCGTCAACTTGGGTTTTGAGGAAGCTAAGAAAGAGGTCAGGATAGGGGCTGCATTGCAGAGTGATGTCAAGCAAATATTGGTTGAAATGCTCTGAGAGTATAAGGATATCTTTGCTTGGTCATACAAAGACATGCCCGGGCTTGATACAGACATTGTGGTTCATCACTTGCCTTTGCGTGAAGAGTGTCCGCCAGTCAAGCAGAAGCTCAGGAGGACTAGACCAGATATGGCAGTGAAAATCAAAGAAGAGGTTCAGAAGCAGTTGGACGCAGGATTTCTCACTGTAACAAATTACCCTCTGTGGGTCGCTAACATCGTACCTGTACCTAAGAAGGACGATAAGGTACGGATGTGTGTTGATTATAGATATTTGAATAAAGCGAGCCCGAAAGATGATTTCCCGCTCCCTCACATTGACGTATTAGTTGATAATATTGTGCAATATTCTGTGTTTTCCTTTATGGACAGTTTTTTCGGATATAATTAAATTAAGATGGCACCGGAGGATATGGAGAAAACCACGTTTATCACACCATGGGGTACTTTCTGTTATAAGGTAATGCCTTTTGGGTTTAAAAACGCAGGGGAAACCTACCAGCGGGCAATGGTGACTCTCTTTCATGATATGATTCATCATGAGATCAAGGTTTATATTGATGACATGATTGCGAAGTCACAGACGGAGGAAGAACATCTGGTTAATCTGTTGAAGCTGTTTGAAAGGCTTAGGAAATTCAGATTAAGGTTGAATCTGAACAAGTGCAATTTTGGTGTACGGTCAGGAAAGTTGTTGGGGTTTATCGTCAGTGAAAAAGGAATTGAGGTCGATCCTGCAAAGATAAAAGTGATTCAAGATATGCCCGCGCCAAAAACGGAGAAAGAGGTTCATGGTTTCTTGGGTAGATTGAACTACATTTCTAGGTTCATATCTCATCTCACAGCCACATGTGAACCCATGTTTAAATTGTTAAAGAAAGATTAGGCGGTTGTCTGGAACGAAAATTGTCAAAGGGCATTTGAGAAGATAAAAGAATATTTGCAGGAGCCTCCGATACTGATACCTCTAGTAGCTGGAAGACCATTGATAATGTATCTAACAGTTCTTGAGAACAGAATGGGTTGTGTTCTCGGTCAAAGAAAAAATAGGACGATACGGGAAGAAAAGAGCATGCCATATACTATTTGAGTAAAAAGTTCACAGATTGTGAGTCCAGGTACTCAATGTTCGAAAAAACGTGTTGCGCACTCGCTTGGGCTGCCAAATGCTTGAGACAGTATATGCTAAATCATACAACCATGCTGATTTCGAAGATGGATCCGATTAAGCACGTCTTTGAAAAGCAAGCACTTTCGGGGAGGATTGCCAGGTGGCAAATGGTCTTGACAGAGTATGATATTCAATATGTTTCCCAGAAAGCTATCAAGGGAAGTGTTCTATCAGAGTACCTTGCTGAACAACCGATTGATGATTATCAACCGATGAAATTTGAATTTCCCGACGAAGACATCATATTTCTGAAAATGAAGGATTATGATGAACCCTTGCCAGATGAAGGTCCTAAGCTTGACTCCTAGTGGCAAATGATATTTGATGGTGCTGTTAACTCCTATGGTAGTGGATTTGGGACAATTATCACGACTCCCCACGGTTCTCACATACCATTCACTGCCAGGTTAACATTTCCTTGCACCAATAATGAAGTCGAATACGAAGCGTGCATTATGAGGATTGAAGAAGCAATTGATCTAAGGATCAAAAATCTAGATGAGTACGGCGATTCAATGTTAGTTGTCAATCAAATCAAGGGAGAATGGGAGTTCCGACAACCTAATTTGGTACCTTACATGAATTATGCAAGGAGGTTGTTACCTTTTTTGATTGTGTAGAGCTTCACCACGTGCCAAGAGCGGAGAATCAGATGGCAGATGCTTTGGCGACGTTATCCTCGATGTACAAGGTGAACTATTGGAATGATGCTCCAAGAATAGTCATCCCGCACCTTAATAGGCCAGTATTTGTATTCTCAATTGAGGAAGCCTCTGATGGCAAACCCTGGTATTATGATATCCAGAACTTTCTCAAGAAACAAGAATATCCGCAAGGGGCGTCGACCTAGGATAAGAAGACTCTGAGGAGGTTGGCTAGGAATTTCTATCTGAACCAAGATGGTGTACTCTATAGGAGGAATTATGACTTGGTGTTGTTGAGGTGCGTGGACGAAAAGGAAGCGTGGTTGCTTATGGAAGAGGTCCACGAAGGTGCCTTTGGTACGCATGCGGGCGGGCATGCCATGTCTCGAAAGCTGTTACGAGTAGGGTATTATTGGTTGACTATGGAATTTGATTACTTCAAGTATGCTAAGAAATTCCATAAATGCCAGATTTATGCATGTCGCTACTGCGAAAAAAGGTGCCGCTAAAGACAGAAAAGTCGCCACCTATCGTTATTTATCTCAAAGGAGAGAAAGTAAATGATCAGGAAAAACCTAGCGAAAAGGGAAAGACGAGTTCATCGCAACCAAGTCCTAGGTTCGGGAGTCGGTTACGCAAGGGGAAGGTATTAGCACCCCTCACGTCTGTTGTACTCAACGAGATCCACGCTTGTTTGTTTATCTGACGGGTTGTTTGACTATCTACCTATCAAGGCTGGCTCAAAAAGAAAAGAAAAAGAACTTGACAGAGCATCGTTGCTCTGGGCCTACGTATTCCCTCGTGCAATGGGAAAGTCAGAGTCAACGTAGTTCGGCTAACTACGGGTGATGGGGAAAGGTTGCTCGTCAAGACGTGCGTCTTATGCCTACGTACTCTCAACAAGTATGAGAGATCAGAGCGAACGTAGTTCGGGATAAAACGGAACACAAGTTGATTCATCTGTTTTTACCCGAGCAGGGTTAACAAACAGTTCCAGTAGTTTGGTGTATGCAGCTCGCTCGTTGGAGACTTACGCGTTACCGTTTACGGTAGAACTGAGAGTTAACAACACTCTTTTTCTGAAAATGTTTTCTGAATTAAAGGAGCCCACAGGGCAAAAGAGAGTTTGAATGTTTGTTTTTGTCTTTTACGAAAATAAGTGTTTTTTATGAATGTTTGTAATTCATACTGCACTAGAGACTATGACTTAGGAGCGAATGCGTCGCATATCGTCCTAAGGACGTATACTAAACACTCTAGGTAATTAAGGAGAGGCCCCCCAATCACCATTTCCCAAATGGCTTAAGGCTCGTAGCGTACAGTATTCATTAGCCTTTATTATGTTTTTTACCATTGTTTGGAGATGAGAAGGAAAAAAGGACTCTACAGGGGAAACTATTAAGCATCCTACTGTTGTCATGCAATATGGCCCTAGTGTTGAGTTTAAAGAGGGAATATACCCTACTGTTATCATGCATGGATTCATCCTACTGTCTATCATAACCTCTCTTGAAGAAGAAAGGTTAGAGATCCTAAGGGAACATGTTAAAGGGAAGCAACAGCAACAACAGCAATCATTAATCAGATGAAGTAAATCTATCAAGCTACTGAAATAAGAACATGTATATGCAATGCATCAGCACAAGCAGAAGGAGGAAGCCTCAACTTCTAATGCAAACATAAAAGAAAAAGGAACACACAAGCAAGGGAGGATCACCTCAACCTTCAATACAAACAATCAAGGGCAAGTATGAAAGTAGTTAAACAACCAAGCAAAGGGAGGACCTCTTCAACCTTTAATGCAAACATGCACCTAAACAAGAATATCTATTCATGAAGCTCTATCCTAAAATGCATCACAACAAGGAATCAAACATGGAGATGAGAAAACAAGCTAAGAGGAACAAGGTTAAAATAAACTCACTAATCTTGATGTGCATCAGTACAAGAATCCGTTGAGGCTCAGACTTCTTGAAGAATGCACAAAATTCCTCCTAAGGAGGAATCAGGCTCTCCCAAAAAGGATCCCAAGAATTGGACTAGAAAGAAGAGAAATATGGTGTGAACCTAAGGAACCCACCAAGTCATTGAATATCCATCCAAAGCTCAAACTCCTTGAGGAATGCACATCATCCCTCCTAAGGAGGAATGAGGCTCTCACCCAAGGAGGATCCAAGGAATTGGACTAAGGAATAATGAAGGCAAAGCTTCTAAGGAAAGGTAATCCTCCACCTAAAACTCTTAAAGAAACCTTAATATGAAGCCCTAAAACAAATCCATTCTAAAGGAGCTAATGACATGTTAAATGTTTGAGGATCACCCTAAAGAAGTATCAACTTATGAACTAAGGTATAATGTGGAGATTAGGTACCTAAAGTTTGCAACAAAGTTCACTAAATGGAAAAGCTAAATGGAAGGATTCCATAAGGCAACATTAATGCTAGTCAGAATGTAAAATAAGGTAAAAATAGGAAATCTATCCTAAAATTTCTAGTAAAAAATCCAGAGGTCTCTAAGGATGTTATGAAGTTATGGTAAAAATTTCAGATCAAAAATCTAAGTTTAAGGGCACTAACCTAATGCTAAACCTAAAGGTATGCTAGGGAAAGCTCAAATTGGGAAGGTTATAAAGATCTAATCCAAACCTATTTCTAAAGGCACCTAAAAATTAGGGGAAAATTCCTACATGTCATTCAATAAGTGCACAATACTCTCAAGAAAAATTAGACAATTCTAAGTTGTTTTGATACCTCAATAAAATTCCTAATCTAAGGGTACATGCTTTTCACATTTTAATAACCACTAAAATGGGAAAAATCAAAATAAAATGGAAAATAATCCTAAAATTATTCTACCAGTTCTAAAAATCATCCAACATATCAATGTACAACATGTAAAAAATTCAAGCAATTATGAGCATTTTTACTATTTATTATGGAATTAACACAATCATGCATAAAACCATAAAAATAAAGAAAATGAAATGAAAATAAACAAATCTACGTGGTAAATAGCAATAATGGCTAGTTCAAAACACAGTTGGGCCTCAGGAGGGGGTGTGGATATCAATTCTGAAAACAGGCCCAGGCGCCTTTTTTTGTAATTCTGAGTAATCACATGGTTTCAGTCAATGCAATCCTACCATACATCTTAATCACAGCCACACAAACATTAAATGAATTGATCCAAAGGCTACGCGTTATGCCACGTACGCAGGTCCAAGTCAAACCCTCTAAGACTCAATCATACGCGTTGGATTGAGAGACTAGGTCAAGGAATTCAAAAGATCTAACGGTTGTGGACTCATCTTCTTCGTTTGAACTTGCAAAATGGAGGGAATATGCAGAACCGTCGCGTGTGGTGGTCGGAGCTAATTCCGGTCACCTTCAACCTCAATCCAAAAACCTAACTCTCTCATTTCTTCACCAAAATGAACAATTCTTGAACCAAACTTGCTTATTTTTTCACGTAGAATCCGATTATGGCATTGATTTTCATTTTTATCCATTAGAACTCAAAAACCGTGATCTTCCAAGAAAAATGCAAGAATTCACAACTTCACAGAACTCCAATTTCTTTACATAAATCTCTTCCTCTCCTTATGTACATCAATCTAACATATTTCAATCTCATTTTTCCTCAACACATAGCCTAAAACAAAGCTAACAAGAAATGGTGCATCAACAAAAATCCTCTCAAACAGCCACGAATCTCACCCTAAATTCATCTAGGAGGTTCACTGATCCTAACCACATGCTCAAACTACTCTAATTACTCATAATTTAAGAGAATTCATGAGAGAAAGAAACCTGTCAAGAAGCTTCAATGGAGGCACGATCTTGTGATGAACCTTGCTCAGATCAAACCAGAAACGTTCTATGATTGATGATGAAGCTTTCTTGATGCTTGAATTTTCTTGAAACAGCCTGAATCTTGGAACTCAATTTTCACTCTCAAGCTCACTTTTCTTAACTGCTTCTTACCTGTTCTTGCACCAAAACCATCCAACCTTCATCTGAAAACGATGGAAATTTTATATAGAAAGTGTTTGGATCATGTTCAGGCCCAATGGAGGTCCAAACAGCCCAATCCAAATTTCAACTTTCTTCACTTTTGAAGCTTTGCAAACTGCACGAAAATGGCTTCACTTCCTCTCCAAAATAGCTCAAATCCCTTGCTGGTAATGTGTGGAGTGTGGATGGCTAGGATTGAAGCCTTACCTTTGCATCAATGGTGGATTTGCATTGTGTTACTTCAAAGTGAAGTAACCTTGAATTTGGCCATGGAAATGAGTTCAAACTTGATTTGTAATATTCCCATTGTTCTTAAAACATCATTTGGACTAAAAAAAAAGCACAAATATGACATGAATTGGTTTAATTGGCATTAAATCCAAACTAGCCCTTTTCAAGCTTCCTTTCATGAAATTCCTTTCACACATTTTCCAACTCAAGCCATGTCAATGATCTCTTGAGGTTTGGTTGAACAAATGATACCATTTTGAGCAACTTTCAATTTGGCAAGATTTTCATTTGAGGTATGCAAAGTGGTGAAGTGGACTTATAACCAAAATGACCTATAATCTTACTTTCCCAAAATACCCTTGACTTGCAAGTCTCATATCTTGAGTTCTACAAATCCAAATGAGGACTTCTAGTACTCTTTGGAAAGCTAAGATCATGAGGAACAACTTTCATGTTCATCAAAGGTTGAGGAGAAACATCCTTCTAGCTCAAAAATGGCATGGAAGTTGGTTGACTTTCAAGTACCAAAATCACATTCATCTGATGACCTGTAACTTGTCTGCCTCATAACTTGAGTTCTATAAACCCTATCAAGGACTTCTAGTACTTAAATTAAAGTTAAGAACATGCTCTATAAGTTCCATATGGATGTAAAGATGATATGAAACTTGTATCTTAATTTATGTGGTCTTGAAGTTAAGCACTGAGATAGGGGATTTTACACTGTCAAGCTTAGAAACCCTAGCTCAATTACTTCTCACACTCTTGAATATTGATGAATTGATCTTGAAATGATCTATTAGGTGTCTCAACACAACATTCCATGAACATAGTTGCTTGGAATTGAGCCTTAATCTCCTCAGGACTCACAGTTGACTTGGGGTTGACCAGGTGGAAACCCTAATTGCCCCACCTTTGGTTGTGGCCTCTTGTACTTTGCATAGTGACTTGAATAATCTCCATAATAATCCTCAAGTCATCTCATGATCTATCTTAATGCTTTACACCCACATCCATGGATTCAAAACCATCTACTGAGCTTTTCATGGCCTCCAAGATAGGAGGTGAACCACATACACTCATCTGCTCTTTGACCTTTTCTGATGGTGATGATGAACTCTTAAATAGGTTACAACCTCTTGATTAGGCTTGGGATTTGATAACCTCTTCTTGATGAGCACACCTCCCTCAATCCCTTGTGAATGGGCAATGCAAATGCTAATGCAATGTTAGTGCTACATGAATGCAATGAAACAAATCTAAGTAAAGAAAAAAGGTTAGGCAAATTTTGGGGTGCAACAATGCAGACAAGATTCATGTGCCGCCAAGTCCTCTGAACGTCATGGCATCTCCTTGGCCCTTTTACATGTGAGGCATTGACATGATTGGCAAGATTGAGCCCACCGCATCCAATGGACACCGCTTCATCCTGGTAGCCATTGATTACTTTACCAAGTGGATGGAAGCAGCTTTGTATGCCAATGTCACAAAGCAAGTGGTAGCCCAATTTATCAAGAAGGACATCATCTGTCAGTACGGAGTGCCTGAGAGAATCATTAATCAGAATGGTTCAAATTTGAACAACAAGATGATGAAGGAACTGTGCTAGAATTTCAAAATTGAGCATCACAACTCATCTCCCTATCGTCCGAAGATGAATGGTGTTGTTGAGGCGGCCAATAAGAATATCAAGAAGATAATGCAGAAGATGGTTGTAACTTATAAGGATTGGCATGAGATGTTTCCCTTTGCTTTGTATGGTTATCGTACTACGGTACGCACTTCAACAGGGGCAACTCCTTTTTCGTTGGTATATGGTATGGAAGTTGTCCTACCATTAGAAGTCGAGATTCCTTCTTTGAGAGTCCTGGTTGACGTCAAGCTTGATGAGGCAGAATGGGTAAAGAATAGATTAAGTCATCTCAGCCTGATGGATGGGAAAAGGTTGGCATCCATTGCATATGGTCGGTTATATCAGAGCAGAATGAAGAAAGCTTTCAATAAGAAGGTGTTGAAGGTGAGAAAATTACTTAGAAGGGGGGGGGGGGGGTTGAATAAGTAAGACTAAAAATCAAAACTTTGAACACAGATATTTTTATCCTGGTTCGTTGAAAACAACTACTCCAGTCCACCCTCTCAAGAGTGATTTGCCTTTCTCTGTCAAGGACTTAATCCACTATTTAAATCGAACAGATTACAAATAGCAACACCTAAGAACAACTGTTCTTAGTCTTCTCAAGAGCAACTGATCCCAACTGGATCCTCTTAAGGAAAACCTTTTACAAACGATGTAAAACTTTTACAAGAGCAAGGATGCTTCTAATAAGCTGTTATCACAACTGTGATATTTCTCTTAAGTTAAGAACAATGTTAAAGCAAAATAAAATAATAAGAGCTTGAGAGATTTGCTTTGATGAGTGATTTTGCTAGAGATTCGATACTGAAGAAGATGGAGTGGACTTCTTTATATAGGCACTAAGATCCAAGAAGTCTTGTTACGTTGAAGGCTGTGCAGAAAAGCCTGAAGCCTTTTGTCTTCACATTGGGGGTTGTGCTGAAACAAGCCTGATGCCTTTTGTCTTCACTTGCAGAAAACTTTCCTCAGAATGGAATGCACAGATAAAACCTTTTTGTCTGTGTCCTTGTGTCTAGCACAAAATAGGAAAGAGCTGTTGAGAAAAACCAACGTACATATTTAAATCTTCTTCAAAGTAAGTTCAGCTTTCAACATTAGAATCTGAATCTTCAGAGTCTTCAGACTAGAGATCATCTGGATCTTCAGAGTCTTGAATATTCTTCAGATTGAGCTGAATCAAAGTATGTGCAGCTTGTGTGCTTGAGCGTGTAAATTCATCAGAGCAGAGTCTTCTATGCTTTAGAGGCTCCTGCTTCAGAATCTTCAAGAGATAGTATTCAGATTCTTCTGGGAGCAGTGTTCAGATCTTCACTTAAGATGCTCTTGAACTTATGAAGCCTTTCATAATAACAATGTTCAGATCCAAATATGCTTTCTTAAGATAATTTTCTTTAGTTCCTGTAGCAAACAATCTAGAACACGTTTAGAGTATATAATTCTTGAATACAAAATTTATAAGTGTTATCATCAAAACATAGAGATATAACTAAGACACAATCTGTGCTCTTACAATCTCCCCCTTTTTGATGATGACAAAACATGAGAAATTTTGTTCAATAAAGAGTAAGAATTTAGAAACTCCCCCTGAGATTAACAATCTCCCCCTGAAATAAATACTTCAATAGAATAGAATACTTCCCTTTCTGATTAAGTATATTTCAGATTCAGAGCCTGATGAAATAGTTCAGAGTCAAATCTTGATGCCATATTCATATGACTTCCTTTAGTCAGAGCGTCTGGTTATCATCTTGCATGAATTCTTTTTCAGAATAAATGTATCAGAGTAAGATATCAGAGTTATCAGAATTGATTGACTACTCAGATTTTCTTTATAGGATCAGGTTCTGGATGACATAGTCTCAGGGTAACTTCAAAGAATTATGTCAGATATATCAATGTAATCTGAAGGACTTAAATTCAAAGTAAATTAATAAAATGTCTGAATTTCAGTTGTAGTAATTGCTTATAAGTTGAACACTCAGTTTCTCTTTTTCTCCCCCTTTTTGTCATAATCAAAAAGATTTTCAAAGACAGAAAGATATAGAAGAAAATAATCATATAGGAGCAAAATATGTTATCATGCAATTAAAACAAACCAAAGTTCACAGTCAAATGGCAGATGCCAAAACACATAACACAACAAAAAACAAACAGACAGCAAAAACAGTTCATGTGCAAAACAACAAATAAAACTAGGTCTGGCGAGAGGCAATAAGGGTCAGAAGCTCTGTCATCTTGGCAGCTGACTCTTCTTGCTTAGACATCCAGGTCTTGATTTCATCAGTTGTCTTTTCTTGCTTGATCATCCAGTCCTTTATATCCTTCACATCATTCACAAGTTCTGAAACCACAGATGAAGACGGAGCAGATGCAGTAGCAGCAGGGTTTCCTTCAGTTTGGTTTCCAACAGAAGCTTGTTCAACCATTTCAGATTCAGGAACTACTGGAGGAGCAGCTTCCAAAAGTAACACAGGAGGAGGAGGAGGCATGTTCATCAGCGTTACCTTGATTAACTCAGCAAATTTAGTCTTAGCAAGCTTAGAGCATTTTGCTCTAACTTTTAAGGCAGCTTTGTTAAACATCCAGATGAAGCGCTTCCAAGCAGTATTCGAAACATTGGGATCCAAACTAGACATGCATACAGCCTTAACACGATCATATTCAGAATCTAACTCCTTTTTGAAAATATCAAACATAGCATTAACACAAGATCCTAAATCTGACTGTTCATTCTGTCCAGAGGAAAAAGGATTAGGGGTGTTAGCAGGAGTAGGTTCAGATGGTTGTGGTTGAGGTGTGGGTGGTTGAGATGTGTGGATGTCAGATTGAGGGAGTTCAGATGATTGATGAAAAGTTTGATTCTCAGATGGATTAGTTTCAGGTGGTTGAGGAATGGTTTGGTTTTCAGCTGTTTGAGTGTCAGATGGTTGAGTTTCAGATGGTTGTTGATGAGATGGAGAGTTTGGTGGGGTATGAAACAAAGCAATGTTAAGATGTTTCTTCATAACACTTTCAGAGCGAGCTTGTTTGAGTGATTCTGAATCACAGTCAGATGAATCAGATGAATCAGAAGATTCATCTGAGTGAACAGATGTTGAAGAAATTACAATTGTTTGGTTGAGGGGTTGAATATCAAGAATATTGTCAGAAAGATTTGGATCTTCTGAGGGAATGGTTTGTTCAGAGTGTTTAGTTTGAACAGTCTCTGGTTGGTTTTGTTCTGAAATAATTGTTTCTGGTTGGAGAGTCTCTAATTGGGGATTCTCTGGTTGTGGAGTTACTGTTGGAGAGTTTTCTGGTTGAGTTGGTTCTGGTGGTGGAATTTCTGTTTGAGTTGTTTGAGGTTGTGGTTCAGATGGAATTGGTGCAGGAGATGATTGTAGATTTACTGGTTCAGATGATAGTGGTTCGGATGAGATATTGACAGACTGTTTGGATTTGGAAGTTCTTGGTATGAGGCTTGGAGAGAGTTGTGGTGAAGATAGGGGTGAATGAACAGTGGGAGTAGGATCAGATGCTAATACCTGTTGAATGGTGTCTCTGATCTCTTCCAGAGTAGCTTCTCTAGGGCTGATTCTGGCCTTCTTTCCTTCTTTCTTCTTCTTTCTTGAAGCTTCAGATGCTTTTCTCTTCTTCTGAACGGATCCTTCGTCAGCCTTCCTCTTACTGCGCCTTTCCTTCATCTGATTTGGCAATTCTTCTCCTGGCTTCTGAACGAGATTTGCAGGTAAAGGGATTCCTTCCTTTAGACATTCAGTAATGTACAGCCAGACAAATTCCTTAGGTTCGTCTGCACTGAATAGTGGAAAATCTTCCACAGGAATTCTTCTGCCTTGAACCTCATCAGAGTTGATCTTCCTGAGTTGTCCTTTCAATTCTGAAATGATTTTCATCCTTTTCAGATTGAGTCCATTAATTTCAGAGCCAATGATGTAAGTCAGATCTTCTGTAATCTTCGCATCTGTCAGATGCTGTACCAGCTTGTTCTCAATAAGGATATCTGAAATCAACCTTCCCAGGGGTATCCACGTCCTAACTTTACCAGCTTTAGCTCTTACTTCCTCTCTGGTTTCTTTGACATGAGTTAGTAAATGACTGAAGATAAGATACGGTAGATCCACTTTGACATTTTTGCTGATGCAGTACATAAAATACAGATGTTCCGAACTCACATAGTCTGGTGAGTTGGATGGTTTTCTGTGAAAAAATGTACTCATAAAGATTTTTGCCCAGATCCTATAAATGGGTTTCAAATCTTTAACCTTACTTGACGGCAATCCAGCTATAGTAACTTCTTCATAAACCCTAGCCATATCAATGCGAGAAGAAGCAAGATTTGAAACTCCATCAGACTCAGTATAACTAAACAGTTGTCTGATCAGTTTTTCAGTGATGACTATCTCCACTCCAAGAACCGAGGAATGAATAAACTTGGGACCAGCGCTTGCATGAATCCAAAATTCCTTTACCAGTGATGGAAAAACAGGACCCATTAGACTTTCAAAATATTTTTCCCAACCTTGAGCTTTAATGGCAGAAATGAGGTCGAACCCATTTTCCTTTAACGAATCAAGATCAATGAAGCTTTCACAGAGCACCTCCAGATCAGCCACTGGAGTGAATAAGGTACGTTCAGGTTCTTTGTACATAATAGTTTTGTTGGGTTTTGCAGCAGTGTTTGAAGTAGACGCCATTGAAGAAGAAGAGGACCTTGGTTTAGGTTTAGGGTTTTGGTAGAGATTGAAAAGAAAGCAGAAACGCATGAATGAAGTGAATGTGGAAAGTGTGAAAATAGTGTGATAGGTGATATATATAGATAACCAAAAATCAAGCATAGGGCACACAAAAGACACTTACGCACGTTTGGACAACATTTAATGAAAAAATAATCATTTCACATTAAATTTATGACAGCTGGGGGGAAAACCAAGAAAAGTGAGATTTTCAAAGCAATACCTCAAACGTCAATTCAGTTGAGCACTCCATCTTTTCAGATATTGAGTGACACGTGTTTGCTTTACTGGCTCATCTGATGTCTCTCAAGAAATGAAACGTTTCTAACTTTCAGATCTTCTGAGCTTGTTAGTTCAGAGTTTCACACAAAAAGAAATAATTGAATAAATATAAATGAACGAATAGACAGATGAAATACTTCAGATTATTAAACATTTTGCATCTGAGAGGTTGCCTCTGAAAAATATTACTCTGGACACAAATCCATACAAATATTTTTCAGAATGAACTTAAATCTATCTTCAGCAAGGGGTTTTGTGAAAATGTCAGCCCATTGATGATCTGTATCAACAAAAGCTAAATTAATTACACCCTTCTGAACATAGTCTCTGATGAAGAGATGTTTAATTTCTATATGTTTTGCCTTAGAATGCAAGATTGGATTTTTTGACAAACATATAGCAGAAGTATTATCACAGAAGATAGAAAGATTACTCTCATAGATTTGATAATCTTCTAATTGACTCTTCATCCAGAGCATCTGAGTACAACATCCAGCAGCAGCAATGTATTCTGCCTCTGTAGTTGATAGTGCAATGGTAGGTTGCTTCTTGCTGTACCATGAGATCAGATGACTTCCAAGAAACTGACAGCTTCCAGAAGTGCTTTTACGTTCAACTCTGTCTCCAGCATAGTCAGCATCACAGAATCCAACTAATGAAAATTCATCAGATCTTTTGTAACACAAACCCATGTTAGCAGTACCTTTCAGATACCTTAGAATCCTCTTAACAGCTGTTAAGTGTGATTCTCTAGGATCTGATTGGAATCTGGCACATAAGCAGACACTAAACAGAATATCTGGTCTAGAAGCAGTCAAGTATAGAAGATATCCTATCATACCTCTGTAGAGTTTTTGATCTACCTTCTTACTTACCTCTTCCTTACCTAGAGTGCTTGTAGGATGCATTGGAGTCTTTGCCATTTTGCTATCAACCATGTTGAACTTCTTCAGAAGCTCTTTAACATATTTGGTTTGATGTATGTAGGTACACTCTGGAGTCTGATTGACTTGGATTCCCAAGAAGAATCTCAATTCTCCCATCATGCTCATTTCAAATTCTTCCTGCATACATTTAGCAAACTCCTTTCCAAGCGTAATATTTGTTGATCCAAAAATAATGTCATCTACATAAATTTGACAAATTAACATATCTTTCTTAACAGTTTTATAAAATAAAGTTGTATCCACTTTTCCTCTGATAAAATTTTTCTTCAGAAGGAAGTTGCTCAACCTCTCATACCAAGCTCTGGGAGCTTGTTTTAATCCATAAAGGGATTTCTTTAATTTGAAAACATGATCTGGAAAGTTTTCACTTTCAAAGCCAGGAGGTTGGTGGACATATACTTCTTCTTCTATATTACCATTAAGAAAAGCACTTTTAACATCCATCTGATACAGAGTGATGTTATTCTGTGCAGCAAATGAAATAAGAAGACAAATAGATTCTAACCTTGCCACTGGAGCATATGTCTCAGTGTAATCAATACCTTCTTGTTGACTATATCCTTGAGCAACCAACCTTGCCTTATTCCTTTCTACTTCTCCCTTTTCATTCAGCTTATTCCTGAAGACCCATTTTGTTCCAATGACATTGAATCCTTTAGGTCTAGGAACCAGATCCCAAACTTCATTTCTGGTGAATTGATTCAGCTCTTCTTGCATAGCTATAATCCATTCATTATCTTCCAGAGCCTCATCTACAGATGTTGGTTCTATCATTGACACTAAGCCAAATAAGGAAGATTCAGAAGTTCTGAGAAATGATCTTATCCTTATAGGATCATCTTTCTTTCCAATTATCACATCTTCTGGATGAGAAGCTTTGATTCTGGAAGAAGATCCTCTGACAGTTGGTCTTTCAGAAATATGCAAGTTGTTTAGTTGGGAGGTCAAAGGTGTAGCATCTGGGGTTGCGTCAGATTCTTTGTTCTTTGCCTTTTCTGCCTCTGAGCCTTCAGAGTCTGTGAGAATCACTTCTCTATCTGCAGAACTTTCAAACTGCTTTGGCTTTTCAGAGCCAAGCTTATCATCAAATCTGACATGAATAGATTCTTCCACAATCTGTGTTTCAGTATTGAATACTCTGTAGCCTTTAGAGCGTTCAGAATAACCAAGCATGAAACACTTCTGTGCTTTGGAATCAAACTTGTTCAGATTATCTTTAGTATTAAGCATATAACAAATACATCCAAAAGGATGAAAATAAGCAATTAGGCTTTCTGTTTCTCCACAATTCATAGGGAGTCTTTTTCAGAAGAGGTCTTACAGACACTCTGTTCTGAATATAACAAGTTGTGTTAATTGCTTCTGCCCAGAAATATTTTGCCAGATTTGTCTCGTTGATCATGGTTCTGGCCATTTCTTGCAATGTTCTATTTTTCCTCTCTACAACTCCATTTTGTTGTGGAGTTCTAGGGCAGGAGAAATCATGTGCAATGCCTTTTTCAGAAAAATATTTTTCAAAATGTTTATTTTCAAATTCTCCACCATGATCACTTCTGACTTTAATAATTTTACAATCTTTTTCAGTCTGGACTTGATTGCAGAAGTCAAAGAACACAGAATGAGACTCATCCTTGTGTTTTAGAAACTTTACCCATGTCCATCTGCTGTAGTCATCTACAATGACTAACCCATACTTCTTGCCTCTGATGGATACAATTTTCACTGGTCCAAACAGATCAATGTGAAGTAATTCCAATGGTCTGGAGGTAGAAACAACATTTTTTGATTTAAAATGAGATTTTGAAAATTTACCTCTTTGACATGCTTCACACAGAGCATCTGAGTTGAACTTCAACTTAGGAAGTTCTCTGACCAGATTGAGTTTATTAATCTGAGATATACGTCTCATATTAATATGCCCCAATCTTCTATGTCAGACCCATTGCTCATCATTCACAGATAAGAGGCATTTTACATTTTGAACTTTAAGTTCTGAAAGGTTAATTTTATAAATGTTGTGTTTCCTCTTTCCATTGAATAGGATAGAACCATCCTTTTGACATACAGCTTTGCAACATTTTTTATTAAAGATTATATCATAACCATTGTCACTTAATTGACTTATGGACAATAGATTATGTTTCAATCCTTCAACTAACAGAACATTAGAAATAGAGGGTAGGTTGCCATTACCTATTGTTCCAGAGCCAATGATCTTGCCCTTCTGGTTCCCTCCAAATTTCACGTCCCCTCCAGATCTAAGTTCCAGACTTTGGAACATAGACCTTTCTCCCGTCATGTGTCGTGAGCATCCAGAGTCCAGGTACCATGATTGGTGTCCTGACTTTGCTGCTAAGGACATCTGCAACAGGGATTATTTTGTCTTTAGGTACCCAGATCTTCTTGGGTCCTTTAGGGTTAGTTGCCTTGTAGGTTTGTCTAAACTTTTGTTTTTCAACATAGTTTTTGTTTAGACTTGCCTTAGATCTAAACACATGAGTATTCTTTTCAGAGCTCGTGTGTTTAATATCATTTAAATGACCAAATTTAAAATTAGAGTATAAAGGAGTTATCTTAATGATCAGATCATCTACAGGTATTGGTCTTACATCTTTTTCAAGAGAAGAAGATTGAAATCCAATTCCCTTTCTTTTATTCCTACTAACTCCATAGATCATAGAAGCCATCTTGCTTCTGTCTATGCTTTTAGTGAGGAACCTCTGAAAACTAGAGTCATATTTTTCCAAAATATTTTCAGATGACTTAGCTTCAGAGTCAGATTCTTGTTGGGCAATTTCCAAATCATTTTTGATTTTTATATTTATTTCTCTCTGCTCAACAAGTTCTGTTTTCAGATTATCAATCTCAGATTCAAGATTGCTTTTCAGCTTCTTGTTTTTGAGTTTGATATTATTGTAGCTTTTCAAAACTTCAGATAACACCTTTATAAGTTCTTCCTTGGTAAGTTTAGACATTACCTCTTCAGCGTCAGAGTCGGAGTCTGACTCAGATTCAAATGATAATTCTTCATTCTGATCTTCTATTCCAGCCATTAATGCCATGTTGGCACACTCTTCTTCTGCTTCAGATTCAGATTCAGATTCATCTGAATCATCCCAAGTTGCCATAAGAACCTTCTTCTTTTTATCAAACTTTCTCTTGGGTTTCTCCTTGAGAAGTTTGGGGCAGTCATTTTTGTAGTGCCCAGGTTCCTTGCATTCATAGCATGTGACCTCTTTCTTTCCAGATCTTCTGTGTCCAGAAGATTCCTTCCTGTGGTCAGCTTTTCTGAAGTTGTTAAACTTCTTTCCCTTGTGCTTCCAGAGCTTGTTGATTCTTCTGGAAAGCATGGACAGTTCATCTTCTTCTTCAGAAGACGATTCTTCAGAACTTTCTTCTTTTACCTGCAAGGCTTTAACAGGTTTGTTAGATTTTAAAGCTATGGATTTACCTTTATCTTTCTTCTGGGGTTCATCTTCCTCCAGCTATATTTCATGGCTTCTCAAAGAACTGATAAGTTCTTCTAAAGAGATCTTGTTCAGATCTTTTGCCATCTTCAATGCAGTCACCATTGGTCTCCATCTGGTGGGAAGACTTCTGATGATCTTCTTGACATGATCTGACGTTGAATAGCCCTTATCCAGAACTTTCAGACCAGCTGTAAGAATCTGAAATCTAGAAAACATAGTTTCTACATTTTCAGACTCTTCCATTTTAAATGCCTCATACTTCTGTATGAGCGCCAGCGCCTTGGTCTCCTTAACCTGGGAGTTTCCCTCATGAGTCATTTTGAGTGACTCACACATGTCATGAGCAGTATCTCTGTTTGTAATCTTCTCATACTCAGTATGAGAGATTGCATTAAGCAGTATAGTTCTGGCTTTGTGGTGATTCTTGAAATCTCTTTTCTGAACTTCAGTCATTGATTTTCTATCAATCTTTTTGCCATCCTTATCAGTAGGATGTTTATATCCATCAATGACCATATCCCAAAGATCAGCATCATACCCAAGGAAAAAACTTTCTATTCTATCTTTCCAATAGTCAAATTTTTCCCCATCAAACATGGGTGGCTTGGTACTGATCCTATCTCCTTCATATTTGTTGTTGTAAGTTGATGTAGATGTATCCATATTGGCAACAAAACAAATATCAAAGTATCTTTCTCACTGGATCTTTAACTGTCACGGTTAAGTGGAGCACACGCAGAACCGGAGCTCTGATGCCAACTGAAGGTGAGAAAATTACTTAGAAGGGGGGGGGGGGTTGAATAAGTAAGACTAAAAATCAAAACTTTGAACACAGATATTTTTATCCTGGTTCGTTGAAAACAACTACTCCAGTCCACCCTCTCAAGAGTGATTTGCCTTTCTCTGTCAAGGACTTAATCCACTATTTAAATCGAACAGATTACAAATAGCAACACCTAAGAACAACTGTTCTTAGTCTTCTCAAGAGCAACTGATCCCAACTGGATCCTCTTAAGGAAAACCTTTTACAAACGATGTAAAACTTTTACAAGAGCAAGGATGCTTCTAATAAGCTGTTATCACAACTGTGATATTTATCTTAAGTTAAGAACAATGTTAAAGCAAAATAAAATAATAAGAGCTTGAGAGATTTGCTTTGATGAGTGATTTTGCTAGAGATTCGATACTGAAGAAGATGGAGTGGACTTCTTTATATAGGCACTAAGATCCAAGAAGTCTTGTTACGTTGAAGGCTGTGCAGAAAAGCTTGAAGCCTTTTGTCTTCACATTGGGGGCTGTGCTGAAACAAGCCTGATGCCTTTTGTCTTCACTTGCAGAAAACTTTCCTCAGAATGGAATGCACAGATAAAACCTTTTTGTCTGTGTCCTTGTGTCTAGCACAAAATAGGAAAGAGCTGTTGAGAAAAACCAACGTACATATTTAAATCTTCTTCAAAGTAAGTTCAGCTTTCAACATTAGAATCTGAATCTTCAGAGTCTTCAGACTAGAGATCATCTGGATCTTCAGAGTCTTGAATATTCTTCAGATTGAGCTGAATCAGAGTATGTGCAGCTTGTGTGCTTGAGCGTGTAAATTCATCAGAGCAGAGTCTTCTATGCTTTAGAGGCTCCTGCTTCAGAATCTTCAAGAGATAGTATTCAGATTCTTCTGGGAGCAGTGTTCAGATCTTCACTTAAGATGCTCTTGAACTTATGAAGCCTTTCATAATAACAATGTTCAGATCCAAATATGCTTTCTTAAGATAATTTTCTTTAGTGCCTGTAGCAAACAATCTAGAACACGTTTAGAGTATATAATTCTTGAATACAAAATTTATAAGTGTTATCATCAAAACATAGAGATATAACTAAGACACAATCTGTGCTCTTACAGGTGTGCCCTTGAAGCTTTCAAATTGGCGATCTAGTGTTGAAGAAGATTCTCCCTCCACAAACAGATCACAGGGGAAAATGGACTCCTAACTATGAAGGTCTAGACATCGTGCGGAAGGTTTTTTCCGGAGGAGCCTTGTTGTTGTCAACCATGGATGGTGAAGATTTCACATCCCCTGTCAATGCAGACACAATTAAAAAATACTTTGCTTAAAGAGACCTATTAGAAAGAAAAAGGAGTATCCAAGAAAAAATGGGGCATCCCGGCGAACCATAAAAAGAATGGGTTCGAGCAAAAGTTAGGGATAAAAAAGAAAAAGATGTAAACTCACAAAGTTGAAAACCTGAAAAGGCGATTTTGGAAAAAGGGTATCTCGGTTAATTGAAAACCCAAAAGGGCGGTTCACGCAAAAGTTAGGGATTTGAAAGCAAATGAATGCGGTCTGCATATTGATCTTCAGGGCATAGTAGATTGAGGGAGGACCTGAGGGCCGTTCATCCAAGTCAATCTCTTTAGAGGACGAAGCGTCAGAGAAGCATCAAAGTCAGGCGAGTCATAGAGGAATCAGCTCATGGTGTTTGTCTGTGCCACATTGTCGATATTTCTGTATATTTCTGTGTATTTCTGTAAATCTTTGTGCAGTTTCCTCTTTTCAGGGGTTGCATCTGTTGTAAAATCTGCCTATTTACGGGCCATTTATTAATAAAACATATACTATTTAGTAAATTGTTTATTCTACTTTAGCCTTTACTGTTTTGTTTATGAAAAAACGCCCGATGTTTTGATAAAGCTACGCATACATAAACTTGCAGGCTTTGCCAATAATCGTTAAAACTTTGATTTATTCGAACAATGTCACAGATGATGACCGAGATAGTTCCCTTTGTGCAGGATATCTTTCTGGTTTATTCATTTTGCAGGGTCGTTATCCTTGGGGCAGTTTGTCGGAGGTGTATTTCCAGTAGGATCACCATTTCCCCAGCAAATGAAGTGTGCGCACTTATCCCCAGCAGACTGTCTGTATGCACCCATCCTTTAGCAGTTCAAGATGCGGTTTATTCGATAGAGTAAAGTCATCCTCAAAGGGTCGAGATTGATATCCCTATGCAGGTCGAATGTGTACCCTTATTCCCAGCAGACGGTAGGTATGCCTGTACTCCTCAGCAAGTTGAGATTGGATTTATTTCCACCAAGAAGATGTGGAACTTCTTCCAGTAGCAGAACAAATTCAGAATTTTGTCTCCCCACAGAGGTCAAATTGCTGACTCAATCCCCAAGCGTAGGTTGAAGTTGTCTCCCTTATTGCTTATCCCCTAGTAAAGTCGGCAGAGTTTTCTCTATCCTCAGCAAGGTCAGTAGAAGTTGATTCCCCACTGAGTAATCCCCGGCAGGTTGGATTTTGATCTTCAGCAGAGCGGATTTATTTCCAGATGTGTATTTTATGCCCTAGGAGGACTTCGGTGTCCTGGGAGCCCATTCAAAGTTGTTTGCCCCAGCAGAGCGAGGCCTAATCTCAATGGTCAATTGCGTTTCCCCTGTAGAGTTGTTAATTTCCCCATTAGAGTGGGTGTGATTCCAATGGTTGGGTGTCTTTCCCCAGCCAGGTCGTCTATTCCCCAGAAGAATTGTATTCTGGAAGGCCGTTCAGGGCGTATTTCTTCAGCAGATTTTGATTTGGATCCCCAACCGAGTGGATTCTCGTTCTTGTTAGAATGTTGTTACCAGGGAGATTTCTTTTCCAGGAAGCCATCCAGGGCTTGTTTTCCCAACTTAAGTCCAATTATAATTGGCAAGCTTCATTCCTCAGCAGGGTGGCCTTTGTCCCTTCAACATTTACGTCGCTGATTCGGTTCCATTGCATTTTGCATTGTGCATAGCATTCTCAGAAACACGTAGAATTTCCATTTCATATGGAGCATCATGCCATATTTAAACATATGCATTTGAAACATAAGCCAGGTTGTTACCTCTTTTTTTCAGGTGTATCTTCAGCAGGCGGTTAATTTTACTTTGCTTGCGTGGCATCCAGACCCCGACAAAAGACGTTTTATCCCTTTAGCTTGTATGATATTTAGATCCCGGCTAATATCAATTGATTCTTGTGCCCGTGCGGTATTCAGACCCCGAAAAATAACGTTATTTTCCTTTGCACGTATGGTATTCAGACCATGGCAATTTGCGATATGATATTCTTTAGCCCATATGGTATCCAGACCATGGCGCAATCTTTGATAGATGTGTCCATATTATTGGGTGCTTCCCAATAGAGTTGCTTGGTTAAGTTTCTCTTTTCCCCAACGAAGTTCTCTTGTGAATTATCGTTGGAAGCTCATCACCTGCGGGTTGATCTGGCCTTCGGGTTCGATGGTCGCTTTTATTTAGCAAATGCTTGCTGGTTAGCAGAGATTTTCTCAACCTCGTGTTGATCCGACCTTTGGGTTCGATGCCTGTTTTTATTTAACAGATGCTTGCAGGTTAGCAGATGTTATCAACTATATGTTGATCTGACCTTAGGGTTCGATGCTCACTTTTATTTAGCGAATTCCTGACGACGAGGTCAGATGCTTCTTCTCAGCTGCGTGTTGAGCCGGCCTTAAGGTTCAATGCCTATTGTGTTCAATAGATGCCTGATGGTGAAATCAGATGATCTTTTTGACTTAATGTTGTTGCCTGCGTGTTAGAAGATGTTCTTCCGACTGCGTGTCGATACCTTCTGATTGGTAATCAGTTAGTTTACTATTGTTGCAACTACCAGATGTAGTTATTTCCAGAGATTTCGTTTCTAGTAACAAGTTTGCAGTTCTATTTTTGCGGTTGGAAAATTTCCAGGTTCTTTGGTATTCAACCGCATTTTACCTTGATTGTTTGAAAGTCGTTCGCTTTTCACTCATTCAGGTCTAAGTCGCTTGAATAGGGGCAACTGTTGTACCCCAAAATTTGACCAACCTTTTCTTTATTTGGTTTATGTTTCATTTCATCTTTAGCATTTGCATATGCATAGCATTATCCTTTGCAGGGGATCAAGAGAGGTGTGCCTACTCAAGAGAAGAGTCTCAAGGGTTTCAAGATTAAGAAAGAGTGCTTACTCAAGTTATCAAGCGCTTACAATCATCAAGAAGTGTTCAAAAGCTCTTTGAGAGAGAAGATGGATGTATGTTGCTACCTCCTATCTTGGAGGTCAACAGAGGATCATCAGGGGTTCACAAGTTCATGGTTATGGGTAGGAGAAGTTTGAGAAGCTTATTGAGTTCTTTGGAAGTCATTGTGAAGCTTTTCTAAGAGTTCAGTTCTTCTGCAAGAGGTCACAAGCAAAGGTTGTGCACCTAGGGTTTCATCTGGTTAGTTCAAGGTTAGTTGTGGACTTGAGAGAGCTTGAGACTTAGTTCTAAGTCATTGGAGTCATGAGAAGTTGGGTTGAGGCATCTAGTATGTCATTTTAAGTTCAAATCAAGAAGAATCAAGAGTTTAAGAAGTTACTATATTAGGGTTTCAAAGGATGTCAGTGTAAAATCCCCTATTTAGTGTCCAACTTCAAGGACCACTTACCTTATGATACAAGGTCAATCACAATTTGATGCAAACATGAGACTTGTAGGTCATGTTCCAAGCTTTCCTTTGAGTACTAGAAATCATCCATTGGGTTTGTGGAACTCAAGTTATGATGCCATCAAGTTATAGGTCTCAGATGAACATATTTTTCAGTCAACAAAAGTCAACCAACTTCCAAGGCACTTTTGACCTAGAATCAAGTTTTTTATCAACTTTGAGTGAATATAAAATTTTTTCCTCATGATCTTAGATTTCCAAAAAGTCCTAGAAGTCCTTGATATCATTTGTGGAACTCAAGTTATGGAGCTTACAAGGCAAGGGCATTTTGGGAAAGTGAGATTATAGGTCATTTACATGCCGTTGAGTACTTCAAATGAAACTTCAACCAAAATGAAAGTTGCTCCAAATGACTTCTTTTACACCATGAAATTCAAGGTTGGCATGAATTATGCTTGGTTATGGACATTGGATGGGAAATTTCAAGTGAAAATTGATTTTAAAAGGTGATTTCAATTGAACATGTTATAGGCCATTTACATGCTTCCTTTTGATTCAATTTTGTTCATAATACACTCACGTGTGCATGAGAAGGTTTACAAGTTTTGGGAATTTTGAAAATTCATCATAACCAGGCTTCATGGGCCTCTAATTCTCATCCTAACCCATCATATATAAGATCAGAATCATTTTTGGATGCTCAGAAGGGCATTTTCGTGGAGAGAAGAGCAAAATTAGTTTTGAAAATTAAAGGAGAAACTCAAAATCGTGAATCAAAATTTAGAGCAATTCAACTCAAATTGAAGCAAGCTTCTTCTTCCTCAAGCAAATTGGAGTGGATCTGCACATTTTAGAGCAAGCTAGCACTCAATTGAAGCACCAACAGAGTGTCTCCGTTAGGTAAACTTTCAATCAACTTTTCTCTTATTCTAGAGCATGATCTAAGTTCATATTGGCTGTATTTGAAGCCCTACCTTGTGTAGGCCATGTTTGAGTGCTTAATTGTCATGTTTGATGGAATTTGTAGATGTGCATTCCAAACTTGATTCGTTCGATTATCTTTATTTACGCATGTTTAAAACCAATGGATCATGGATTTGGAGTGTACATGAGTTTAGCTTCATTTTGGTATAAGATTTGGCATGTTTTGATGACCTGAACTTCGGCCACCTCGCCGGAGAAGACGACCAGAGCAAAGGCTCCGGCGTCTGGTTCAAACCCAGGTGAAGGTGATGTGTCATTGAGTTGAATCCTTGACTTGCTCAGATGAACGATCCAGATGCGTTTGACTTGATGACTTGGAATGTTTAACTGCCACATCAATTAGTGATGCGCAACATTTTGGCTTTGGATTAAGTTCTGAGTGGATTGGGCCTTCTCTGCTAATGACACCTCCCTCTTTTCAGCCCAAAGTGCGCATAACTAGTTTCCTTTGTTAATCCAATTGCTGATGCACCCTCCCTTGGTTTCTTGCATTTAATTTCTTTATTTTATTTCTGTTTTGATTTAATTTCATTAAAAATACTTCCAATCATGATAAAATTCAACCAAAAATATTTTCTAACACTTTAATGTGTTATTTAATTTTCTATAATATTTAATTTCATTTTCCATTTATTTTTCACTTTAATATGAATTAAATGATTGGAAGTGTTTTTAACTTGTTTTCCATTTGTTCTTGCTCATTTTTTGGACCAATTTGAAACCACCAATGGTTAAGGCTTCCTCTTTACTTTGATGATGAATTGAGGTGCCTTTGAGGCTGGTTTTGGTCAAGGTTTGACCTATTTTTGTTTGACTTTGATTTACTTTTGTTTGACCCTCGACAAATGCCTTTCAAAGTGGAGCACCCTAGTGGATCAATTCCTTTGGTGATGCTTTGATTGGATTTTTGGCTTTAATGCTTTGGCCTCTGGTTGCCAACTTGCTTGTGAGCTTTGTGTGTTTTATTTGGAATTTATTGAATCATTTTCCTATTTTTGGTGTACCTTGCAAGTCAAGTCACCCTAGGAATGATTCACACATACTAGTTGACCTAGTTCTTGTGGGAGATGACCCTTGTGGATCCCATATGCTTCCAAATCCTCTTGATTCACATTCCTAACATGTTGAAGTGGCTGGTTGCAAGTTTATAGGTCATAAAGTGGGTTGGTTCATGTTACAAGTTGCATTTGTTTAAGGCTTTCCATTTGATGTTGAATGTTGAAAGTGTTTAGAACTTAGGTTCTTTACCATGCCTCATCTTGCAACTTGTCTTACTTTGCTTCCTTCTTTCCTTTTCCATTTCTCTTCTCTTGTTCTCACTTCTGCCCTAAGACCTTGGGGACTCATTCAAGTTGGTTTGGTGCTTTTGATTTGCACTTTGAGTCTCACTTGGATGAGAGGCCATTTTGAGAACCTCTTTTGATTGCTTTCTTGCATGATCATTGTGATGCTTTTGGTTGAGCTTTTATTTGATATTGCTTGCTGCCCAAACCTATTCTCCCATCCTCACATTGATCATGTCTTCATCTCTTTCTTTTATGCTTGCCTCTTGGTTTAGTGATTGATGCACAAATGGTTGTAGGAATTATAATTTCTCCCATTTCATCTCACTTTTGCTTGCAATTGTTTATTTTATTTTATTTGCATTCCTTCTTTGTTTTGCATCCTCTTGGGATGTGCTTGTGGTGGTTGTTACCCCACACTTTTTTCCTCCCTCTTTATCTTTGTGTTGTATTGCATGTTTGCATCTTTATCTTCTTTCTCATTTGTGTTTGATCTTTCTTTTTCTTAAGCTTTTCTTTGCCATGTTCCCTTAGGACTTCTAAACTTTCTTTTTCAAGATGGATTATGATAGACATTAAGTTTGAAACCATGCATGATAACATTAGAGTAGTCTTCCCTTTTCATCTCAATCAAAGGAGCACATTGCATGATAACATTAGGTTGAGTTTATTCTCCCTTTTAGAGTGTTTCTTCTCTTCTCATCTCAAAACTTCTTCAAAATATCTAATAAAGGATAACGATTGTTGTACGCTACGAGCCTTAAGCATTTGGGAAATGATGATTGGGGGGCCTCCTCTTAATTTTCTAGAGTGTTTAGCATATTTTCTTTGGACGATATGCGACACATTCACTCCTAAGTCATAGTCTTTAGTGCAACATGAATTACAAACACAATTCAATTCACTTCTTCTTCATAAAAGACTCAAAAACAAACTTCAAACCTTTTTATCCTTCGGGATTAATGGAAAAACATCTTCATAAAAGAGTGTTGTTAACTCTTGGTTCTGCAGCAATTAGGTAACACCTAAGTCTCCAATGGTCGATCAACATACACCTAACTGCTAGAACTAAGTTTTAACCCTACTCAGGTAAAACACTTAAACCAACCTGTGGTCGTGTTAGCCCGCACTACATTTGCTCTGATTTCTCATACCAGATGAGGATACGTAGGCACAAGATGATGATGTCTTGGCGAGCAACCTTCCCCACCTTCACCCGTGGTTTTCCGAACTACGTCGACTCTGACTTTCCCATTGCACGAGGGAGTACGTAGGCATAGAGCAGCGATGCTCTATTGAGTCTCTTTTATTTTCTTTTGTCCATGTGGCCTGTAGCTTAGATAGATTAACACCTTTTAGATAGACAACAAGCGTGGATCCCGTCGAGTACGACGGACGTGAGGGGTGCTCATACCTTCCCCTTGCGTAACCGACTCCCGAACCCAAGATTATGCTGCGATGACCTTGTCTTTTCCCTTTTTCGTAGGTTTTCTCTGATCGTTTCCTTTCCCTCTCTTTGGGATAAATAACGAACGGTGGCGACTCTTCTGTCTTCCGCCGGCTCCTTTTTCGCAGTAGCGACAGCAGGCGACTTTGCTGGGGACCCCTGGTTCCCTATGCGAGTCAATCCTAGTGATTGTGTGTTTATCTTTTGAGTGTGTATATATGTGCTTTACTTTATCTGCGTTTGCATTTTACTTACAGCATTGTATATATCATTTTGCTGTGCTGTTGGGTGGGAATGTTCCATTGTGAGATAAACCAAAACCCAGGCTTGAGTATAACCATAACATTAGATGTGGAAAGTAGTGGTGAACCTGTATGTTTATCATGCACTAGTTTCCACAAAATTTACGCTCAGACGAGATTCTCTTTGATGAATACCTTTCCAGTCTGTTTTGGACAGTTGAGAGGATGTTATATCAGAGGATTGTCGACTATAGGGACCGACCATTTAGAAGTCAGCTAAGTGAGGCCGCTTCGTTAGAATTTGATGCCAAACCAAAAATGGGGAACGTATCATCGTTTCTTGAAAGTCTGCGACGCTGATGACCGCATAGGATGCCAGACCTTATCAATGATAGGTTCATACCTGTGAGCGGGAGGGTTATGCAGGAAACCTTAACCTTCAGCCTACCCGGTTTTCTCGTCAGTGTGAACTTTTGATCCTTGATATAGTGGTTCCTTACATCAGTGCTATGTTATGTTCTTGCCAAAGCGAAACGTTGTTTCTTCTCAGTCAACAGCACAACAATCTTGATCCCCTGTTGCATTTTCATTTTCATTTTGCATCCTCATTGACATGTATTTATGTTGCAGGTGTACATTTTCCTCTGGATTCTAGTGATCTTATTCCCTTCCTGACATGGAGCCTAGCTTGAAGAAGACTGTAGTGTACAAGTTTCCTACTTCTGACATTGGTTCTTTACTCAGTTTGATTTCTGTGGCTGACAGAAAGGTGATGGAAGATTTCAAGCAATCATATAGGAAGCTCTTGAGCTGTGTCTGCAAGCCCTCAATATATGAGTTGGGTGGTCTCCATACTCTGCTTCAGTTCTATGATCCACAGCTGAGGTGTTTTACTTTTCCAGGTTATATATTACTGCCTAGTTTAGAGGAGTTCTCTATGCTGCTTGTGTCACACCCTCATTTTCACCTTTAGCCTTTTATACCCTACATTTTGTCATATCATACATCGTTCTATTGCATATCAAGCATGTGGGTTCACAAGGTAAGGATTGGGTCGGTTCTTGGTTTTTTATTCCAAATAAGATAATTTTCCAATCATTGGACTACATGGAATATAAGGTACATCATCAAATATACTCTATTGGGTCAAATATGAATCCAATTTGAGGTGGTTACCAAGAGAATTGAGACAGTGCAGAGCAAGAACCCTAATTAGGGTTTCCTAATTAAAAAGTCAACTGCAACTTTGACTTTTGATTTAAAAGGTGTTACAAAGCTTGAATAATGGTCCATAAGGTTCATATGATCCAAAGAAGTCTACACAAGAAGTTTCAAGGCCTCAGGGAACCCATAACAACAACAGTCGATCCGTTAGTTATTGATCGATCGTTTCGTTGACCAAAAAGTCAACTCTTCAACCATAAGGAATTTGACCTTAAGGTGTGAAGAAAAAATGTTCCTAATAACATATTACACCTATCCATGAAGTTTCATGACCATTGGATCAAGGATTGAGGAGTAATCGAAAAAGTCGGAAATTAGGGTTTTGAAAGGGGCAAGACCATAACTTCCTAACCATACATCCAATTGAGGTGGTTCAAAGCTTGTTGGAAAGTACTTTACAAGTCCTAAAAAAGTCTTACAATGGTCCATGTGCAAAAAATGCATAGATTTGGAGTTATGGTCAAAATCATCACAAGAGGGAGAAAACACTTAGAAAAATTCTAAGTTTTTGGTCTTGTTAGGCACGTTTTCAGCTAACTATGAGGGGATTTTTGACCTAGTTCCACCTGGAATCTGAAGATCATGAAAACATGAAAGTTGTAGAGCTTCATGAGGGCTTTCCAAAAAGTACTAGAACTCCTTCATAGCCCTTGTGAGTTGAGATTTATGAATCCAGAAAGTTGGGGTCTCCACACTTGAGTGCACCATTTCCACTTTTTCACAAATTCACTTTTCAGCCACTTGAATCATTCTCAAACATTGGACCATGTCTTGATCTGATAATTAGAGAGGTTGATGTTTTAAAATGCAGAAGAAAGAAGGATTTGGTGGATATTGCAAGTTGCAAAGACAATGGCAATATTTTAATTAAAAAAAACAAGAGGAAAGAGAAACTTTTTGAGGGAAATCTACAGCTGCAGCTCCCTACACTCTAGTCTCACTTCAGTCACCTCCATGTCCTTCATCTCACTTGATTTATGCCTTGCGTTGAGCCAAGGAGTTGAGTGTGCAGCTGTACCAAATCTTGGACAGATTTTCCTTTCAAAATCTCCCTCCAAAAGTCAAAATCCAAATCTACCCCAAACCCTCTCATGGCCTATAAATAGAGGCTTCATCTCATTTCATCCTACACACCAGAGCTATCCAAGAGAACCATAAACTCATAGCTCTCCTTTTTCCCTCTTTACTTGTAAGTGAAGAAATTCTCCAAAATCACTAAAAAGTGCCATTTTGCATTCATCACACCAGTCCCTTTTCCAAACATTCCACCACTTCAAAGACCATATACACACCCTTAAAATGATCATTTGAAGTTGTTCCCACCATTGGTTTCCTAAAAAAACACATGAATCAAAAAGTCAACTGTCCAGACACTTAAGTTTGACTTTTATGCTCATTTGAAACCAAATCACGACACAAGCATTTTGCCACCAATTTAACACTTGGAGCACTTCATATTTATGATATTTTAACTGTCCATAACACCAAAAAGCTGTTGGAAGTCCATTTGTTCTAACTGTCCTAAAGGCTCCTTTGGTTTCTTCAAGAAAAAGCTACACTCACCAACTTGCTCAAAAGAGGGAAGAAAGTTTCATTCTTGTAGATAGCTTGTTTTGGGAAGACTACAAGAGGTATGTAATTTTAAGCTCATTCATTAATATTCATCATGTATGAGTTGATTGGCCTGCTAAATGGTTTACACATTGTCATGTTAAAATGGTTTGTTAACAAAGCTGTCAAAAGTTGTGTGATGTTTTATTATATCAAGCTTGTGTTCATTGTTGCCAAAACCTGTTTCTCATAACTAAAAAACTTGTTTATGATTTAGAAATTGTCCTATCATGTTTGAATTGGACAGTTTGATGAGTTTGAATGATGCTATAATTGGATTTTCACTGCTTTTAGGGATGCCTTGAGTTTGAGTTTGTCAAACTCATGATAACCTACATTTTCACTAGAATTTCAATAGGTTTATAGTCCATATGATTTGAGTTTGTAAACTGTTTGTCTCATTTCTGCATTGGCTTTATTTGTTGCTTTTGAAACTGTTGGTGAACATGTTGGGGTCTACTGTCAATTGATGCCTTGAGGTTTGTTAACTCCTGTTACCTTCAATTTCCTTTTTCTTTAAACCATTGCAATCTGTGTGAGTGTTAGAGGTTCATAGGTGGAAATGTTTGTCTGCATTTAGTTAATGGTTGTCATTGGTACAAGACTTTGGACTGTTATTTGTTTTCTTACACTTTGTAATGTCAAGGCTTGTAGTTTTTTAAAACAAAACAATCATGTTTGATCCATGCTGTGATCTTGTTTTCATGAGTTACTTTTGTAAAAGACATAATGTATGGAATCCCTCATTGGATGTTATTTGTAATACCAAAGCATGTGGCTGTAGCTGTTTGAATCTGTTTTCTATGTTAGAGCTATTCTAAATCATAAAAAACTGCTATGTCATGCTGCTATGACTTATCATTTCCAACCATGTTAAAATTTTGTTCCTTTAGCTGTTTATAAACAAAGTACTTTGAGGTTCTTTTTATTTCAACATTGTCATGATGAGATAACTACCAACTGTCAAGAGTTTTAGGACCTTTAGACTTGCTGTTGGAACATGTATTATGTTTAAACATTGTCATGGTTATACTTGCTGTCAGAACTTGGTTCTCATGCTAGTTTTTGTTTGTTTGAAGTAATAACTATCATAAGGGTAATGTTTTGAGCTAGTGTTTGCAATTGTAATGCCAAACTTTGTTTTTGTTTTTGTTTTAAACAAACTGTATTGGTTTGTGTGGTTGAGAAAAGCTGTTAATCATGTTTAGGCATACTAGCTTGTAAAGTTATTGTCTAGATCAGTTTGAATTGTGTGTGTGTGTGTGTGTTTTGTCTTTGTGAAAGCACTATTGTTAGAATTCATCATGAATGTTGATGAGATATGATATATTGGTACTTACTGTCCTGATTTGTTTTGAGGTTGGTTAATCTTTTGTGCTGTCAAACTTCATTTGTTTCTAGATTCCATGTATGTCTTAGTTCATGTCATGACTGCTGGCTGAAATTGACTTAGGTTGCTAGGCTGTTGATTAAACCAAGTTAAATGTTGATAAAATCCCTGCATAATGCATCTTTGTTGCTGCTTACAAATGACTTAAAATTGTGAACCATATACCAAGATGTGGACTAAATCAGTTTGGCTTTGGTTTGCAATTCATTGGTCATTTTATCTTCTACCATGTTTTCAAGATCTTTTAATTTCTAAACTTCATGTACTATGTATGTGGAGCATGTGTAAGCTTTCATTTAGTTTTAAACTTGATCATTTGGACATCCAACATTGGAAATGCATTTTCAAACCCCTCATTTGCATGTTTTTTCATGCTTCAATATGTGTGCATCTTTTGAGAAAATAAATGTTACCGTTCTCTTCCTCATGAAAAATCAAGCATGTTAGACCTAAATTTTATTAAATTTGGTGAAGAATTGAGTAAGTTAGGATGAAAACATATTTTGAGTTATCACTTGCATTTGCCTTGTAACTTGCCCAAAAATTCACTTAGTTTAGGTATTTCATTTAAAGGGGTGGCTAGAAACAATGGATGTATCGCCACCCCAGTGGTTGTCACCTTGCCCTTAGGTATCTTGTCATGCGTATGGTCTGTGGTCCGATCCTCAGTGAGGACATTTTTTTGGCTTTTCAACATTTTTTTCATGTTATATTATTTTTACCTCTCTTTCACTCTTAGTTCATACGCGCATGATTGGTTGAGTTGGCTAAAATTTGAGCCTACTACCCCAAGGTCTTGGGTTCAAGCCTTGGGGGAGGCATTTCCTTTCTTTTTAATATTTGGTTTTATTTTTATTTTAATTTCATTTAATTTCAATTAATCATAACTCCTTTGTTTTTAATCCTTCTTGGGTGATTCTTTTTTTCTAAATTCTCATATTAATGTGTATTTTCACATAGTGCTCAAAGATTTCTAAAATTCTTATTTTAGAAACACTTTGCATTAGGAGGAAATTGCGATTCGTTTTAGGGTTTATCGAGCCGTTTTCAACCTTGTAAGACGGTTGTCTTGTGCATCGCTATCGACCTTGTTCGCATTCCTTCAAATATTTTTACCAACAAATAAAATCCTTGATCTAACATCAAGAGGTGCTTTTTCTCATAAAAATCCAAAAATACAATAAATATGTGATTAGGGTTATACATCATGGACCTTAAGATGGTGGAGAAGGAATGAGAATGGAACCCTCCTACACTCGTTCCGAATGTTTTGAATACAAGGCGCTCGACTTGGTTATTCGAAACATTCATCTTTATCCAAAATCTTTTGTGTAATCCTAATAAAAAACAATATTTTCTCAAAAACTTAAAAAATAACATCAACTCATCAAACTTCTTTTCACCTTAGGGCATCAATCCGAAAACCCTTTTTCAAGGTATAAAAACAACCAACAAACAACTATTTCACAAGCCTCCGAACTATGGAGCTCTGATTCTTCACTTCTTTTAAGTGAGGATACGTAGGCACAAGGGCCCCAATCCTTGGCGAGCACTATAATAAAAAAAAACCAACCCCATTTTTTCTTTTTAAAACAAGCAAACTTTTAGATTAAAAACACCCACTCAAGTGAAACAACCTAGAAGGTTCCCATCGAGTACGATGGATGCTAATACCTTCCCCTTGTATAACCGACTCCCGAACCCTAAGACTTGGTTGCGATGACCATGCTCCTTTCCCTAAAGGTTTTATCGCTATTTCCCTTTCCCTCCTTGGGATAAATAAAATTCGGTGGCGACTCTGTGTCATTTTTCGCGTAGCGACAACTTGGAGTTCCTATCTTGAACCAGATGCCTTTTTATCATACTGATGTTGAGCCTGATTTGACTAAGCTTACTAAGGCTCTTCATTTGGATGCTTCTGAGCTAAAAGAGAAGTTGGTCAAGAGAAATGGAATGCCTGGATTTCCATTATCTTTTCTGGTTACTAGAGCCCAACACTTTACGAAGGAGGGTTGTTGGGTTGTGTTTAATGCCATCTTAGCACTATGCATTTATGGTATCATGTTGTTTCCTAATATTCCAGATTTTGTGGATTTGGATGCTTCCCATATTTTTGCTTCAGGGAATCCTGTACCTACGCTTCTGGGCGATGTTTATCATTCCATGCATTACAAGAATGAGAATCGGAGAGGGAAGAATGTTTCTTGTTGTGTACCTTTGTTGTACATGTGGTTTGTGAGTCACCTTCCCAAATCCGGTCCTTTTGTTGATATTGCAGGTACCTCAGAGTGGTCAGAAAGATTAACGTGCTTGACTTCTGAGAATATCATTTGGTTTGATAGAGATCAGTTGGGTACAGAGATTATCTACTATTGTGGTGGTTTTCCTAACGTCCCGTTGGTCGGAAGGAAAAGAGGTATTAACTACAACCCATCCCTTGCAGTGAGGCAGTTTGGGTATGCTATGAGAGAACCTCCGAGAGAAGAGGAAATACATGAATCTCTGTATTTCACTAGCTTGCTGGAGAGTGAGACCTTGACTAGAGTTGAGAAGGCCTGGAACAAGATTCACCATAGAGGGAAAGCTTCCTTGGGTAGGAGTAATAGTAGAGCTTACGACCCTTATGTGACTTGGATTCAGGATAGAGCTGAGAGGGTGTTGATGCCTTTTCCACCTTGTGAGCCTTTATATCCTCTAATGATTGAGGAGCCTACTACTGTTGATATCCAGAGGTATAATCAGTTGTGGTCTGAGAAAGAGGAGTTGCGTAAGGCAAACGAGGAATTGGAGAAAGAGATTATTCAACTCCGAAGTGAGAGGAACGAAGCCACTTATTTATCTAAGAGGAAAACTGAGTTGGTGAACAAGCTAGGTACAGATTTGACCAAAGAGATTTGCACTCGAGAACGTTTGGGTTTAGATTTGAAGGTTATCAGTGATGTTCTTACTTCCAAGAAGAAGGAGTTGGATAGAGCTCATCTAGAGATCTCCAAGTTTAAGGACCAGTGGAATGTTATCCTCACTAATAACAAAGAGCGGGAGGATGGGCTGAAGCAACAAATTGCTAAGTTGAAGACTCAGCTCAAGGTGAAGGATGAGAAGATTGCATCTGAAGCCTCACTCCGACATAAGGAAAAATAGGAAGATAAAATCCTAATTTCAAGAGAGAGAGGTTATTTTGTTATTTTTATATACTTGTAATCTTGTTCTAAGAGAAAGGAAAGAATAGCAATTTAATAACCAATCCTTGTTGTTCCTTGTTGTTTTACCTTGTTTTCTTTGTTAACCCTAACCCTTGTGTGTTTATTGATCAAGAAGAAATTGTTTATACTTTGTCTCAAGGTATCCGATTCACTACAAATTGGTGTGACGAGCGTGTATAAGATGCCTTCAACAAAGTATGAGATTGAAAAGTTCTCCGGAATGAACCACTTTGGTCTGTGGCGCTTGAAGATGAAAGCCCTACTGGTTCAGCAGGGTTGTTTAGAAGCGTTGAAGGGTGAGGCAGTCATGGATGTTGCGTTAACGGCAAAAGAAAAGATGGGCATGATCGAGAAATCCCACAATGCAATATTCTTGAGCATTGGTGATAAGGTTCTTCGACAGGTATCAAAGAAGACTACAACATTGGGATTATGGGTGAAACTTGAAAGTTTGTACATGACCAAATCTCTAGTGAATCGATTCTACCTGAAGCAAGCTTTATATTCATTCAAGATGAGTGAAGACAAAGTGTTGGCTGAGCAGTTACATATGTTCAACAAGATGATTCTTGATCTTGAAAATATTGATGTGAAGATCAAGCACTGTTGCAGCTGTGTGCTTTGCCCATAACACATGCTCGCTTCAAAGAAACTCTCTTGTATGGAAGGGAGTCCCTGACCTTTGAAGAAGTTCAATCAGCCTTGTATTCTAAGGACTTGAACAAACGAAAGGAGCATAAATCTTCAACGGTGGGCGAAGGTTTGGCCGTTAAGGGAAAATTCTTGTGAAAGGATGGTAAGTTCGACAAGAAGAAAGGTAAAAGTCAATAGAAATTTTATAATGGTGAAATATCTGGTATTCGATGTTATCACTGTAAGTTGGAGGGTCACACAAGAAAGGTGTGCCCTGAATGCCCGAAAGATCATGGAGGTAATGACAACGCAACCATTTTTCAAGATGACTTTGACTCATCTGATATTGTTGTGGTCTCATGTGGCGACTCGAGAAAAGAGCGGATTATGGATTCAGGTTGCACTTAACACATGACTCCAAACAGAGAATTGTTCAAGGAGCTATGTGATCAAGATGGTGGATCTGTGCTGCTGAGAAATAAAAAATCTTGCAAGATTGCAAGTATTGGATCTGTGAGATTCAAGCTCCATGATGAGTCAATAAGGTTATTGACTGAAGTCAGGTATGTACCTGACTTGAAGAGAAATTTGGTTTCTCTTGGTGAATTCGACAGAAAGGGATATGTTTTTTAAGGAGAGAAAAGTATCCTAAGATTCATGAAGGGGTCGAAGGAAGTCTTGAGAGGCGTGAAGAAACAAGGCTTGTATACCCTTGAGGCTAAGGTTGTAAGTGACAAATGTTGCATCCACAAAACCTGTGTTGAAGACAGAATTATGGCATATGAGATTTGGCCATGTCAGCGAAAGAGGCCTGGTCGAATTGGGGAAGCAGAACCTGCTAGGAGGTGACACAGTCAAAAAGTTAGAGTTTTGTGAATCTTGTGTATTTAGTAAATCTTGTAGGGTGAAGTTTAACAAAGGCAAGCAAAGAACACATGGATCTCTGAATTACATTCATGCTGATCTTTGGGGCCCTGCATGGAATCCTTCACACTCAAGTGCAAGGTATTTTCTATCCATCGTTGATGACTATTCTAGAAAGCTATGGGTATTCATTCAGAAGATGAAGGATGAAACTTTTGAGAATTTCAAAAGTTGGAAGATTCTGGTCGAAACTCAAACTGGCAGAAAGGTTAAGGGATTGAGAACGGACAATGGGGTTGAATTCTGCAACAAAGCGTTCGACAGTTACTGTGTTGAGTCTGGGATTGCAAGGCATAAGATTGTAGCAGGTACTCCTTAACAAAATGGCTTAGCTGAGAGATTCAATCGAACAATCCTTGAAAGGTTTAGATGCATGTTGGTTAGTGCTGGATTGAAGAAGGTGTTTTGGGCGGAAGCTGTTTAAACCGCAGCTTACCTGATAAATAGATGTCCCTCAACTGTCTTGGGAATGAAAACACCTGAAGAAGTTTGGTTGGGATATCCACCTAGTCTCGACAGACTGAGAGTATTTGGTTGTGTGGCCTATGCTCATATTAGGCAAGACAAGGTCAAACTAGAGCTCTAAAATGCATGTTCATGGGATACCCTGAAGGACTTAAAGCTTATAGGCTATGGTGCCTAGAGCCAGGTCATAGAAGGTGTATCACCAATCGAGATGTAGTTTTCAATGAAGCAGAGATGGCTTTCAAGAAAACTGATGATGTTAACGAAGAGTTAGAACAGGGAGAGATTCCTATTGAGGTGGAGCATGTTGATGCTGAATTGCATACCCTAGATGAAGTCGAAGAAGACGCAAAAGATGTTGTCAAAAATAATGAGACTGATAATGACTATCTGGTAGTAAGAGACAGGTCGAGGAGAGTCATAAAGCCACCTCAGAGACTTGGGTATGCAGATCTTATAACTTATGCCTTAAACTTTGCAAGTGAGGTTCTAGATGAAGAACCTAGAGACTATAAAGAAGTTATGAGGATTCGAAAGAAGACTGAATGGTTGAAGGCCATTGATGATGAGATGAAATCTCTTCATGATAATAACACTTGGGAACTGATCAAGAAACCTGCTGGAGACATGTTAGTCAGTTGTAAATGGATTTTCAAAGTTAAGGAAGGAACCGAAGAAGTGGCATCAAAGAGATACAAGGCAAGATTGGTTGCTAGGGGGTTCACTCATGAAATTCTGGTATACAGATCTTAGATGTTCTAGAACATTGATCTCTGCTAAAAACAGAACAAGGGCAGAACACAAGCATTTGATTTACTTTAAGAATTAACTGTGTCATGATATATGATGTAACATTTGCAGAATGACAGAACAATTTATCCAACCATTTAAATTGAGTAGAATATTAAATGCAGAAAGATAAATAACACAATGAATTGTTAACCCAGTTCAGTGCAACATCACCTACATCTGGGGGCTACCAAGCTAGGAAGGAAATCCACTATTAGTAGTATCAATTCAGAGCTAAACTCCCAGTTTACAACTCCTTAATTAATCCCTACCAATGCAACTTCTACCTAGGACACTCCTAGATATGAGACACCTCCCACACGCCCTCAATCACAGCAGTGATAACAATAAATTAATAAAAGGTAGAAGACACTCTTCAAAGACAATACTTGATCTTGCTTAACAACTTCAATCAAGAACAATACACTCTTGCTTACAAGATTTGAGCGAACAACTAACAATTAACAACCTAAATATGTCTATCACGATGCATCAAAAGATACAAAGGGTGACTTACAAAGTCACACACAAAGACTCTCAAAACCCTAAACCCTTATTTTGTACTCAAGATCTTCTTGTTGTGAATGCTTGTCTTCTTTAGGTCTAGCAAGTCCTTATTTATATACTCTTCTAGTATGATCTTGGACTTCAACAATAACTTCCTCAGATCAAATCAAATAATTCTTCAAATCTTTTCATAAGATAATTCTTTAAATCTTTTCATAATTAACACCAATTTAGATTTGATCAAATCAAATCAAACTCCAAATCTTCTCATAATTAAAACTAACTCATATTTGATCAAATCAAATCAAATTCCAAGTCTTCTCATTGTAACTCTTCTGCAGAATCTTCTCAACAAAAATAGGAACACATATTTTATAGTTTCCTAAAAAGTCTCAAAGATCCTTTTTATGAAATCCAATTAAATCTGCACTTTTTTCCTAATAAATCTCCTTGACCTGCGTATAATAATGAGGTATATTCAGGAGGATCTCATCAAACCAAAACACCTCTGTCAAGAGATATAAAATAGTAGCGCCTGCTATACCAGACAAAGATGTCATGACATCTGTCTCGACATCTTGTTTGAAACACATGATAGTAGTATTGTCATAACAGTTGATGAAGATGTTATAACATCTTGCTTAACATCAGTGTAGAGTCATGTTTTACCAAAATTTAGCCAATTATAGAATCATGGAACTAACAATCTCCCCCTTTGGCAAATTTTGGCTAAAACAACCAAACCATGATAAATCTTGAGATATAGACTTATCAGAGCAGCAACAGCAGTAGTTTTCTCAAATACATCTAGCCTCACAAACTATCATGCTCCCCCTTAATAGTTGCATTCAGAAAGCAATAACAACACGCTACTCTTTCCTTAGCAGTAGCAAAGTCCTATCACAATGTTGGTCATCATGTCAATACATGTGACATAACATCAAAACAACATATAACATTAACACTTTACTCCCCCTTTTTAGCCAAAAATTGACAAAAATTAGAGTAAATGTACACACATAAACTCATAACACATCAATCAGAGCCAAACCCAAAAAATGAATCAGAAACATCATGCTTCAAAGCAAGACTCAGCTGACAAACTGCACATGGTGTCTGAATATCCAGTATGACATCTCACAACCTCCCAAGAGATACACAAACTGTTTGATCCCTAATCAATATAAAGACTGCACCACTGTATCAACAATCCATGGATAAGGACTTAAACCCCCTTGTCATAGATAGACAGTGCTCATTCGATCATTAAATGAAATCACTTGAATAACTACATATTTACACAGAGAAAAGCAGCAGCTTTAAACTCATGGTTCAACATACCTGCTCACTCAAACACTATAAAATCAATCCTGATTCGTACAGATCCAGATACCATATCTCCTTGAGAATATATCCTGACACCCTGAACTATTCACCCACCTAGAACATATATGACAAATGGCCTTACGCATCCATACAAGATATCATAACTCCTTGGATAGGCAAGATATCATGCACACTCGGCTTCATATTACTAACATACTCTAGAACAAAATTCTCAATTTTCTTGCTTCACAATCTTTTCTAGATCACTTCCAGGAGAAGAAACCACCTCCCCACAAGCATTCTGGTCTCAGCATAAATCAGAGCACTAAGTTTTTACCTCCAACTTATGCATATGAACTAGCACACTGACTACTTTACACCATGATCCAAAGCAGTCTTTACCACTACCTCCATATCATACTCCAGCATGATTAGATAAAACACTTCCGAATCAGATTGTGAGTATCAAGCATTACCATCCTAATTCTAAGCCATCATGTATGACACCAACTCCTTTACCACTCACTTTGGTTTTTATGATACCAACCACATGACTTATTATCTCCATAGTAATCCATACATTTCATTAAGATGCACATGAAGGTCTCAGAAGGACACGACAACAGCAGCTTAACAGATTACCACAAACACCAGAATATCATAGAGAGAAATAAACTCTCATGTAGCTTCCTCAGAGACGTAATGTTCAGACATCCTGTCTGACATTATAAGTACAATAGTTATTTTTAAGCACCTTAAGAAATGATTCCTTCATCAATCAGTCAAACTACAAGCACCAAGTCATAAACTACTTCTCATTTTACTTTCTATCTACTCCCCTTTTGTATAGATCCATCAATAGTCAGGACAAAACGATTCTTCGCCATGACCATTTCCATGACAAGCAATCATGCACCATGCTTCATCATGATGAGAAAGAACCTCCACAATATAAACTCCACATACCCTTACCCCATGAGCATAGTCATCGAATCATAATTTATTGCCCTGTTTGAAGCTGCACCTTCAGGAGTGACACTTTTGACATGCCAATAAAAGAATAATCAATTAATTACTTACTAAGGCCACAAGTAACAATTGATTTTAAATCCCAAATTTGAGACACACAAATATTCTACAGAGCAAAATAAATTCTCCCAAACAATTACCAATGTTGTTTCCTAAGTAATTCATAAGAAGTGAGCACAGTCCTAGTTCAAACCAATAGCCTCACAAAGCCAGACCCATAGTTACATTGTCATGGTAGAAAGGTACACCAGACATCACAATGTCAAGACATCTTGTCTGACATTACGACCTCATCAGTGGTCCAAGAACACAAGCTTGCCTGAGAATCAACAAACTTTGTACAGGCTACAGCAATGCAGCTACACATCAGACAGGTACACAACTCCCCCTGTCATGCATAATCAGCCCTCCCCCTGATAGCAGAAGTAGTCGCAGGATAACTATATGCAAGATCACTCAGATTCAGCTTTGAAAGACTAGAAAAAACTTCAAGATGTCAGGGTGAATGTCCTTCCATATGCACAAAATCAAAGCTGATGGTGTCTTGATCTTCATCTTCACCAGTCATACAAGACAAAACACTTGGATAGAGGCCCAAAAATCTGCTGACAAAAATCCCTTCAGTGGAAACCAGATCATAATGCTCCTCCCTTTGTATTACTCCCAATAAGCTTGTACAAATCTGATTTGATTCACTTACACCCAATGACAGAACCAAAAATATACACTATCAATTCACCATGAGCAAGACCAGTAACACAATGTCACAACATCTTGTCTGACAATCCATCCTCATAGAGACATACAATCACAAACTGCTTGAAACCATAAATAATCTTGAGAAATATTTGTACTATTGCAGCAACAGATCCTAGATAGAAATATAACTCCCCATATCAAGGATAACCAGTGCTCTTTTTCCAGAAAAACATCTCAACATGAATGGAAAACATAAGACTCATCTTCATGTCTTCAAGATCTCACTCCTTGTTCAGCACACCTACTGAACACATTCACTCACTGCTTGGACCACAAGCAACCTGTGTACCACAATAGTACACCCATCAGACAGAAGCTCTCCTTTTATAAAAGATGCTCCTTTCAGCAAGATCACCATATTATATCTCATGATCATACAATGAGAAGGTACCAGGATTAAAATCCTTGTACTAACGAACTCTTAGATTG